>JAOXNO010000013.1:92774004-92784004 GCA_028565335.1 Limnodromus scolopaceus | reverse complement strand
CAAGTGTTGGCTCTGGAGCCAGAGCCTACAGCACAGCTTCACTCCCCTCTTGATGGCACACCACAGTGTGTCTTCAGAGCCCTTCTTGACACCCACTCAGTTTGTCACCTGATGTCCTATACTCTAACCAGGTCTAAGCAATCCTGCTTACTGCAGTGAGACCTGAGCTAGTAAGTCCATACAGCTCTGAGTCAGGTTTTGGGAACGACTTCTATTTACCTGGAAGATGTGTAACCTGTGTTTCATGCCTTCTAGACAAAATGTTAGCATTTGCTAATGAAAACTAATGCACCTCCATGCTGCTGTTGAATGTATCAGGAACCGTGCAAAGGGCCTGAGGCGCAATGTTAAATGCCACTTCTAATCTCCGAGGGGACACACTGCAGGATCTCTGCCCCTCCACTGGTTAGTGCACAAAGGACTGTGCAACAACATTCACTTGGCCCCTCTGGGGTTTCCACCACCAGAACTGGCATCACAGACTGACTTTTCTGTACTGTGAAAGCACATGGACGGTTACGTGCTTAGGCACCTTGCTGGGCTGGAATGTAATGTCCAGAGCTTTCTGTAGCAGTTGTAATCTCCAAAATCACAGTAAGAGGACTTGTGGCCTCCAGTGTGACAAAAAAGATAACAACCTACATCTGCAGAGGTGAGGCTATAGACAGAAAACGACAAATCAAAATTTGTGAAGTGCATTTGCAGGAACATGTACCTGGTAGCAGAAGGTTGTTGTGGTGTTGAAAAATACTCGATGGAATATGAGCTGGCAGCAAAAATGCTCACAATGATTTTGATCTGTCTACACAGATTCTGACAGATCCCAGAGTGGGGAAATCCACACAAGTGGAATAACTTGTTCAGGACATCTCATTGACAAACTGGAGTGAGACCACAGAAGTGCAACAAACAGTGAGCATTGCTTTGGAGGGATTACAGTACAAGGCAAGATCCGGGTCACCCGGTCTGCCTGCATAAAACAAGCTGTAGCCAGGCACATAACTAAATATTCATTTGAACCAGGAGATGGATTTCAGGTTAAAAAATGTTACAAACATGTCTTTGAAATTGTATGTGGATTCTCTCTGCAACAATATATGAAGAGTTATCCTAGAAATTAACCCTCATCTCATTTAAAACAAAGCCTGAGTTTCAGTTGCTCTAGCTTCCATTTAAACTCATTAAATCATACTAAATGCCTGTGAGCAAACTGAAGAGCCCATTGCCAACATTGCCCTTAAATATTCATAGACCTAAACCTGATACCTCCTAACTAACACTCTGACAGAATAAGTTCCTAAATTGCACTTGGGGGTTCTCTGTGGACACTTGCAGTGTTATCAACAACTAGTTTGAACTCTGGACACTGAAGTGGGGACAGTTTTCCAAAGACAGTAGCACCAGTGCTACATGCAGAGATAACGTGAACTTTCAACTTGTATTTATATACTTATATACCTCTCGGGATTGTGTTAGTCACTTCAGTTAAGAGATGAATATGTAGACTGGTAAATGAAAACTGGGCTGAGGGAAAAACTAAATCCTCGAAACTATCATGCTAGCTATCATGCTAGTTAAATCATGGAAGAGAATAAGAAGATTTTTAAGTGTTACAGTGATCCACAGAAAGGTTATCAGTGGAAAATTTTGGTAGAAAAGAAAAGTAAAATAAAAAAATAGAAATAAAGCTGGCCACATCTTCATAAATGGAAGTATTTTGAAAAACGGCCACATGTTTCTACTTCAAGAAATTACTATTTGTCTTTTGTTTAGCTTTTCAAAATGAAAATACAGTCATCCTTTGTTGAACAGTTTGTCATTCAATTTTCTGTCAATCTACCATGATGTCCTAAGAGCTGTTTCACTTTTCTAGCTGGTGAGTTTTAAGCAGGATAAGTTTAAAAAATGTTTAATAGGTGATGTTATGCTGCTTTATTCTTTAGTATTAACATCCAGATCGCTCAGTTATATTTTCAATAACTAGCAACTTTGTAAAATAAAATGACATACAATATTTTAAAAGTGATATATTTTTAAGAGGATCTAAAGTGGAAAAGGAAACTTTCTTGACAAATCCAAAGCACAAGCTGGAAATCTTTCCTAACTTTTAGAAAAAAGGCTTATTGTGTGATTTCAACGTAACTTGTTCTGTTTTGACTGTCTTGAAAACATTTATAGTATGCAGGTTTAAGCTACTTGAAATGAACATTCTTATGCTCAGTCAGGTTTTACATGTTGGTGCTACAATATCTTAAAACTTTTAATGTTTTTGTTGTGGGAAGCGGAGATTAGTGATCAGCAGAGTTTTCAAGGGCAAGCAAATTGAGAAAATTGTTAAACAAAGAAGTAGAAAAGCCCCATTCCAGAAGGTTAACAAAATAGTCTATTGCATTTTACATCTTTTATTAGATATCCTGAATTTTCATCGGAATCAGCCTAGATCTAGTCCCTTTCAGAAATGACAGACAAATGATGGCCTACTATTTGATGAATGGCATGATGATAATTCTTATTTTCTGCCTTCTCAGGGAAGAGAAATGGTGTTGAAAACTTCCAAATACTCTATAATTTTCATGAATGAAAGAAATTGGTGTTCTTTGCTGAAAACAATTGAAGTGATTATTTGTCTGAAAATTGGTATGTTTGTTTTGTTTTGCTAGTTCAAATATTCTGCATGCCCTCCCTCTGGAAATGTTGTCTGATGAGAGAAACTGATTGGAGACTGAGGCACCAATTTCAGAAAGCATCCTTAATTCCAAACAGCAGTGCAAGACCCCATCAAAATGTAAATTCGATCCTGAACTCGGATATCCTTTTGAATGAGGGACACAACGGTGATCTTCTGCAGAAAGTGCTTCTTCAGAAACTGGCCAGCTAACTATGCTGGCATTTTTACAAGATTATTTTATTTCTCTCATAGGGCTGAAGTAGAGGAATAGTATTTCTGTCACTTTCCACACCATTATTTTCAGGAGGCAAAAAGGGAAACAGAAAGCAATAAATATAAATGAACACAATACATGTCTCACCATTAATGGAACTCTTCTAATTTAATATTAGTGTTCTATTAAAGCATTGTATTTGCAATATTGTACATGCCGCTATGTAATCCCAGCATTTTGCAGCAAAGTATGGTAGTTATTTTTCTCTTGCTCATGTACAGATGACCTTCAACTGAGACAAAGCAGAAAACTGATTTTTTTTATATATAGAAACTCATGAACAAAAGGTCTTTTCTTGGTATCCTTTTTCACTGTACCTATGCATTTAAAATACTGTAGGCTTCATTTCATTTTATGCTGACTGGGGTGTTTACTATTGTCATGTTATTAACCTTGCTTTAAGAAGGCTTTTATAACATCTGTATTAGAGTTTATTACTAGTCTTAGCTGTGATACACAGTTCATGGCCTTATTAAAGGATGTGTCCTGCCCTTGGAATTCCCTGGAACCAGGTAAATAAGGCAGAGGAGCATTGCAGTAAAAAAAAAAAAGGCACAGTTTTCTCTATTTAAAGAGTAAAAAAACCCATGGATGTATGGGTTTTCTTTTGTCTGCTCTGTACAAAGAAGTTTGAGGAGGATTCAACTTCTCAGAAAATTAATAATGGGATACAAATCCTTTATAATTAAAATCTGACCCGTGACATCAACAAGTTATAAGTATAACCTGCTTTTTGTCCATTTTATGTGAGTTCGTTGGTGTCAAGTGTTTCCAATGGATAAATTGCCAAGTAACACCTCAGAGTTGCAAAATGTTTTTACCATTCTTTTGGCCAGACAATCCAAGAAACCCGGCAACCATGGGGAATGTGTTACTTTTCAATTGTATGCTATTTTTAAAGAAAAAAGAAAAAAACTTTCTGGAGGGCCAGGTTCACAATTCTTGAGTTAAAATAATTTTTTCTTGGTGTAAAATAGTCACAAAATCAGAAAAAGTAGGTCTGTTTGAACCTTGAGAAGCACATTGTGTAGCAAGTCTGAGATGTTTCAAGATCCCTGTATGGTTCCTGCCTCTCTTTCCTGTCACAAAGAGTACGTAATCAGCAGGTTTGGTACTCAAAGCAGGTTTGGTACTAGATAAGCAATTCCCCTGCAGTCTTCTCTGGGAAACATTCCTATTTTGACTGTGGAGAAAATTTCCTTCTGCAAACTGCTGAGATTTGCCTCTCTCAGATGTTTTTTAGCTGCACTTCTTCAAAATGGCCATCATGCATGAAAACATTCCTATATATTTTTAATACTGTTCCTTTAGTCTTTGGCTTTAATCCACTGCCTTTAATCTTTCTGCAAAGCTATAAGGATATTATATATAGGTCACATATGAATCTGGCTTACTCTAAGGAATCACAATCCTTAAGGCTTGTTGTCTAGTTAAAATCAAACATAGCACTTAGCAGAAATGTTGTGCTAGTGCTCTATTTAAGTGCTTTTCAGTCTGTAGCATCTGAACTTTATACATGTTTGCACTCTGGTTGAGAAGCATGAAATACGTATTGTCTCCATTACTGTGTTCAGCTTTGGCATTGCTTGTGTCTCATCCAGTTCTGATGCAATCCCTTCAGACCACATGTTGCATAAATTGAGGTTTGGGGTAACAGCAATTGTAGTACACAGCAGTAAGATACCCCAGATGCATTGTGAGACATACGTAAATTAGACAACTTGTGTTATTAAAGGGTGCCGTTAAGATATGGTTCTTTCCAGGACGGAGGAGACCTCTTGACCATCTAGATCTGCCAAACCACTGAGATTGGAGGTAAGTAGAGGAAAACAAATTGCAGGAGAAGTTTGCTTTGTAACTTCTCTTTCAATTCCTCCACCAAAGGTGACAACTAGTACCCTTTGTCTCCTCTGTATGTGCTCCCTATGACAATTTTAGTATGGTCAAACAGAAATGAACCGAGCAAAATTAGCAAGTATTTGTGAAACCTCACCTTGTTTTCCCATTTTGTATGACAGTCAGCAATGACCTCCACAACTGTATACGTCACAAACCTTGGTGCAGGTTAAACAGTTCGTTGCAACACCATAGGGGAACTACTCTTTCCCCTGCTTGTGCTACCTGCCACAGAAAACACGACTGCCTGCATTTGTGACTCTCCGGTTCCCGTGTAGCTGCAAGCTTGTCAAGGGCACCACACAAGGGTATCTCCGTCCTCCTGCAGAAGTAGCAGAATGTCTGAAATTTGCTCAGTTTGCTTTTTCCCCAGCTATATCAACTAGTTTAACAATATACTGCTTCTCCCTGTTCCTTTTTGCTTTGCTTTGCAAAAATAACATTATAAATAATGAAGAGTTACAAAAGCAAAATAAAAAAGCTTGCTATTCACAGTAGGCAGGAATAGGTTTGTTGGGACATGTGATATCTTTTCTTTGACTCATTGATATAGCTGGAAAAATTAGACAAGTTTTCAGGCTCACATCTTCTCCAGACCTTGAAGACAAACCTCAAGGTCTTGAACACATGACAGTTTGACCAATTGTTCCTAATCATACCAACTAGTCCTAAAATATATTGCTTCTATTTACAAACCTTATTCTGCCTGTGTCCTTTAACTATGACAACTGTAGTAAAATACTGGGGCTTACAATGACATTTATCAAGTATGGAAAGTGTTCCAAAATACTGTAATTAAATAATAGCATAGCATTCTGGAGTGGTGTTTTGGGCTGGTTTTTTTTTTTTTTAAGTGCCAGCTCGTGCTGTTGAATGGCAACATCCTGAATCTCTTTTTTTTGCCATCCTTTTTCCTTTTAAACACATGCAAAGTTGTAGAATAGGAAAATCTTCTCTTTAAAATAGAGGAAATTGAACTTCTGAAGATTCCTAATAAAAAAGCTGTAGATTCACATTTAAAACTAAAACAAAAAAACTTTCATCTAGATCTAAAATGCCTCAATTAAAAGGGAAATAATTGTGCCAATAACAGCCTGAGTGCTAGTATGTGCTGTCTTCTGAAGATTGCCAATACAAACAGTAATGGATTCTTAATATAGCAGTAATTTTTTTCTAAACATATGTGATATATACGCACAATCTCCATTGATTAATCCAGAAACACATCAGCCACAATTCAGGTCTCAGCTGGTGTGATATCTGAGAAATATCTGCTTCACTAAAAAAATATGTATATTTGACATGAATTTCTATAATGTGTAATAACCTCATTTCGTCTTGATTATCAACTTCACGATTATCAACTCCATGATTATCAACTCCATGAGTCCATGGACGACTTCAGTGAAAAAAAGATGAGGCTCATATTATTTTAGCTGAACACCACTATATTTTTTGATGTACTTATCCTAAAAATTAATGATCTACAGAGAATATTCAATTAAACCAATTTTTGTTTGTATATCTTAGGTATCTAATAAAAACCTCAGTTGAGAGGACACCATTAATTGAATATAGGTAAAGAGAAAATTTATTTTCAGTTAATAATATAAAGAAGTTAATAGAAATCATAGTTTGCAGAATTATTTCAGTTATGGTAAAGACAGGATTGTCAAAAACACAAAATACTTCATTTTATATGAAATTTTACAGCAGGAGTAAGATATTTTTTTTTCCTTAGAACTAAAAGACACCCCAAGCTGCACTGTAATTTTTTTAATCTATCTCTAATTTATAGTAAAACAGTGATTTTTTTTTCACATAGAAAGATGAACTACACTTTACAATTAAAGGTAGTGGGCCAGACAGCTTTAATTTGCTCAATAAACTATGTACAAAGACTAGAATGACAACAGCAAAGCTGAAAATTGTCCTGCAGTGGGAATACATCAAAGTCAAATGTAAGAGTTTTAAGTGTAGCTGTTGCTCTCAAAGCAACCAAGACATACCTTCATGCACTAAAATAAATGTATTGTCTTCTCAGCTGCAGAATATGACTTTCAGTTCTGTAGGCTCTTACATAAGAAAAAGGGTTTTTTTTTTTAATATCTGAAGGTGCACAGTATGTGGAACTTCTCAGGTGCAATTTATACAACTTAAGGGCAAAAAGACTTTATCCTGCTGGTAAATTGAGAGTAATTCCATTAGCTGAAATGTGTTTTGTATCAATGGAATCAGAAATGCTGTCACCATCAGTGAATTTTGTAGCATTTGAGGTGAAAGCAAGGTATGATGTAATTCCCTGCCTTAAACTACATTTCCGTTTTGTTGGAGTTCCACTAATGCTCTGTCATGAACCTTTGTCGACCGTTTAAGTGCTAGGATTGCAGGAATAAAGCAAATAATTTTTGTCTTCATCAGTGCATCGAAATATTTTAATATTTAAAAGTTTTAAGAAACCGTTTCTCACTCTCCCACTATTTGAAACTATACTGTAACAATATTCAGCAGCTCTTCTACTGCTTTAATCCTTGTTCTGCAGTCTCATTTCACACACTACTGCTACTTTAAGATGGGGCTTCCTATGAATTAAATTTTAAAATTCCCTTTCTTCAATGTAGAATATTCCATAGTGAAGGTTATGGAAGAAACATAAAATGTAAATGTATAATAACAAAATAATTAATACACACATAGTCAGTCAATATATTACCATAATGTTCCAAGAGTATCTCATAAATGTAATGACAACTTGCCTATTCCATATACTAACACGTCATGCCAAGTTTTCAGCTTGTATGTGTTATTAGAGCTGTATTATGGTCAAGAGAAATGCATTTACCCCAACTGGGCCACCAGATGGACTTTTTTTCAAGTAGACATTCTTCTTTGTGTGGATCTATAATGTGTTCATTAGGATAAGAATTATTGTTAATAAATACCTCAATAGACTCCTACTATTCTATTAGGTTTGGTGCTCGGTTGTACTTTCTGCTGCAAAAAGCAGTAGTGGATCCCTTGCCTATGATCTAAGACCGAGATCTTGCACAGATGTCTTATGTGCTTACGTTTATGCTCTCTGAGCGGCGCCAGAGACAGCACAGCTGTAAGGCATGAAGGTTGTGATGAAGTCAAAGGCACTGCTCCTTCCCCTCCAAATACTACCACACTGCACAAACCCAAATTCTTTGTTGCTCCATACTCTCTCTTTCACTCATTCCATCTCACTAGTTCTGCACAACAAAAAATGTCACAAGAAGCTCATGTTAGGAAGTCTTGACCAGATAATGCAACAACTGGCCAGGTTTTGACCATATTCTGTCCCAGTGTTGAAAATATACATTATGATTACATTAGCTTTATGAGTTACTACTGATTCTTAACTTCTTTTGCTTTAATTAAGGCTAATTTGACCACAATGTTAAATAAACTGTGTGTGCAGTTTTTGGAGCTCTTCAAACTCTCTCTCTGAAAGCAGTAAGTCAGGTCTTGGAACAAAACTTTCAAAAGGACTCTCTCTTAAAAGGCAGAAGTTGAGAGAGGGGAACTGTTCCAGCATGACTAGGTGTACACAGGACTGAAAACTGGAGCCAGAACTGTTACAAGTGGTTACAGCTAATTCAGTACTTGGTGTTAGAAAATTACAAAAAAAGAGAGTAGGTTTAATTAGCTTAACACAGCTAGTTCCACCCTCCCCTCATCTTAGACCTGCATCCTCATTAAAAAATGAAATTGGTTTGTGTCCCTTACAGAGGTTATATTTTGCTGGATTCCTCTAAAACCAAAAATATCAGTAGAATGAACATTCATCATTCCTAGACCGCTCTCATTCTCACATTCTAGTTTTCAGTTTGCTTTTATATGTATATGTGAATGGTCTGCCCAAATATTCTGCTGAATCCATACTAATAAACTTCATTAGTATTTGCATACCATATGCTCACTAAGGGCTTAATTACACTTTGTTCCACAAACAAGTATTTTTAAAAAATTAACGTATGTCAGCTAATTATTTTTCCTGACTTATTTACTTTTTCGTTTTGCTTCATTTTTAATTTATACAAGACCTCTTTGTGGCCTTGTTTCATTTTCCAAAGAATGATAATAAATAAGGCTCTTATACCTCAAGCACTCAGGCACATCCTTTAGTTTACCCACCTGAGCAATCATCAAAGATTTCTAAGCACAAAGTGAGGAAAGTTACGCATGAGCATAAGCTGTTCCAGTTTTAATGCTGAAATATTCACATATACTATACATATGGCATAAACTACACCCTGCAAAAAATGGAGCTTCAGCAGAAAAAAGCCTCAAATTACATGTTTGGCAGGATTGACAGAGGTACATCATCATCTTCCTTTCATGTTCCATGCTATCTTTTAGGACATGTTCTCATGTAGTCATAAGGGTCCATACTAAATGCACAAATGCACACTTCATACACTCCAAATATTGATTGGAAGATAAAACTTGATATACGTATAGCTGCTCACCATGATACAAGAGTGTCCCTGACTAAGAGAGTACCAAACAGTCAACCTCATCAGGCCCCCAGGGCATTTGAGTATTGAAGATTCACTCATATGGTTCAATAACTATACTGACAGATCATTTCAGATAATGCTATTCCTCTAAAAAACATGGCCCTAGGACTCACAGCATACTCACAAAGAAGTTAAGGACAAGTAAAGTTAATAGGTTTTTTAATTTTTTTAATGCACAAAATAATGATCCTTTATTTGAAATTTCTTCCTGATCTAATATATGAAAATTTTGCAGGGAATACAGTTCTCACTCTGAAAGTCACAACAAGCAGAGCAGGCTCTGGGCGGTGAAGACAGCTCTTCGGATTACGATATCTTGATACCAAATCCCTCCAACAGATACGTCGCAATCCTGGAATCCAAGGATATGCTTGCAGCTTCTATAGAGACAACCTGGAAAACCCAGGAAGATATTTCTTAAAACAGCTTGGATTTCAGCACAACCTGCTCAAGGCCACCCAGGATTTGGCATAAATACTTGCCAGCTGAAATCCACAGGAAACAGGAAAGTAGTCAGGCTTCAGTTATCTGAGCTTCAAATTATAGAATCATAGAATGGTTAGGGTTGGAAGGGACCTTAAAGATCATCGAGTTCCAACCCCCCTGCCATGGGCAGGG
>JAOXNO010000013.1:92734388-92764169 GCA_028565335.1 Limnodromus scolopaceus | reverse complement strand
CTCTTCAGAACTTGTCTCCAGCAGATCCATGCCTAACCTGTCTTGGTGCCTGACATTCTTCTTCCCCAGGTGCAGGAGCCTACACTTTTCCCTGTTGAACTTCATGAGGTTCTTCCTTGCCCAGCTCTCCAGCCTGTCCAGGTCTTGCTGGATGGCGGCACGGCCCTACTTATTCCTACTATAATTCCATTTTTAAATATACCTACACTCGATTTAAAAGCAGTTTGGTCTCCTTCCTCCTTTCTTTCTGATACTAAGTCTGTTCCAAAACTTCACTCTTGTGATATCTGTAGACCTACTTCCTAGATTAGATGTCTCAGTTACACCAATTTTATCTCCATCCAAGTTTGTCCTTCTGTTTCCCTACCTCTCTGATGTTTATACCTACAAAGTGCTTACAAAAAGCAATTTTGTTTCCTCTCATCTTTTATTTTTGATGCTAAGCAAACCAGGATCTTTTATGCTCTCATTGTAAAACAAATCTTCACATGCCTGATCATCCCAGAATATCTTCTTTCCATACAGTAGTTAGAATTCTCTTTTTCTCCATAAGTTACCAAAATTTGCAGTGTATTCTACAGGAGGTCACAACAGGGAATTTGCATAATGTCATTCCCAATGGGGAAACACCTTTCAGTGCTTCCAGAGCTGTCAGACTCCCTGGCTGAGACTCACCTGACTTTTTCACAACTAGACACTGTTTGCTGCAGTTACAGTCAGTAGAAGGAAATATACTTTTAAGGACTTTCCATATAAGAGATGATGACAGAAGGACCACAAAAGTAACTGTCCTTAACCTCTCGCTACAAACAAACTGTTAGTTCAGATGCAGATACCTACCTTCAGGTGAGATGAATCCATCCCCTTACTTCTGGGGAGTTGAGTCTTTTTGAGGACAGGCAAGATACCCTATTCTACTGGAATCCAGTCATTGAAATGACAGCAATATAACAATGAACTTGTGCAGTGCAAGGATGTCCCCTTCAAAAAAGACAGTCACAGTGCTAACATACAATGACATGAAAAGTCTTTCCTGGAGCCAGGTATGAGAACAAGAGGAATGGCCCATTTAAATGCCCTGGAAGGATCTCAGCTTGAGGTTGATCCCCCAATTATACATCCACACTTCCCCTTTATTTTTCAAGAGGTCTTTTGTTCAAGACCTTCAAAAAGATTAAAATGAAGAACAATGGAAAGACCCTTCCAGAAAATTGATATTTTTTTCAGTAAGAAAGTGATTAAGGACTCAGGAGCAACAGCTTAAAGAAACAGTGGACAAAATGGAGACAATAAGGATCTCTGGGTGAAGAGTGAGCAATAAAGATCTAGAATGAGGGGTTACAGGTGAACTGGCATTGCGAGGGCACCTTAATGCCTAATGTCTTTATCTTTTCCTCCCTGTCTCCTTCCTTATCAGGGCCTTGCCATAAAACACCTGTGTTTGATATTCAGCAAGACGCAGCAACTCCTGGACAAGACATTTCAGCAGCTTTTAGAGAGAATTCTTTTAGATGCCATGCAGCCCCAGAAACATACCTGCTTGGAAAGCTATGGAGAGATAGCTGGAAAAGTGCAGATGTTCCTTTGATCCCAGGTGACCATGCAAAGCTGAACAGCCATATATGTGCAGTCAAAGGTACTGGAAAATCACCAGTAAGAGAATCAGGGGATTATGGTGGAGTGGAATAAAGTCAGTGAGTATATTAAATGGGAAATCCCATGGAGAAGGAGGAATTTTGTACGGATGACTGGAAAGAGATATTAATTCATGAACAGTTTCCCATTTTCCCAGATCTAGGACTTCTGAAACTATGAGTGGACTCCCTAGACACAAAAGGGAAGGTAGACAGAAGGAGATCTATGATGCATCGTATGGGAGTCAGATACATACATCAACACACAGAATCAGTGGGACCGGCTGCACAGGAAAAGAGATAAGCAAAGAGGAGCAGAGGGATGGGACTGTTCTAGGTGTCTGTTTTAGGGTGAGTTAAATTATACTGCCTAACTCCAAGGAGGAAAAATCTTTAGATCTTTAAGAGTGCTTCTCAAGTGCTGGGATAGCAGGAAATGGGGAATTTTTCCCTAGAAGATCGTAAGTCTAATGGCAAGGATTTTTATTGCATGCATCAAATTTTACGTGCCTCATTTTCCCTCAGAAAGCATCACTGACATGTGAACTCCCTCTGAACTGGGAAGTCTGGCAGGTAAGAAAACCTTCTTGTCTGTACTGTATTTTGTCCTATTCAGTTTAATTCCATTTCTATTATTCCACTTTTCAGGTTTCTCCTCACTGGTAGTTTGGTCTTTCTCTGTACTGGAAATATCTCCTCTGTGTGTGTTTTCATCAGATTTCAGTAACACATGTCATTAATAAGACATGCATTAATAACAATCCTATATAGTCTGTGTCCATAAACCATTCTTTCTGAGAGAGCTCGAGTAATTTTCCTCTGTATTCTTCTGATAGCTTCCCTATAGTGCATTTGTTGTAGTTTCTCATGTCATGGAGTCCTTATTCATCTAACAGTTCTTGTACTAATGTTTTCTTTTTATTTTAGCTGTTTTTCCTTACAGCACTGTACTCAGTGATTTAATTAAGATGCACATCTACTGCATTAACATTTATTATCAAATCAGTCATCTTATAAAGAGAGGTAACAGGTAAATCTGAAATGTATATTGGGGCTTATCTCATTTTACATTAACTTCTTGCCTTTAACTATTTTTGTCTTCCAAATGGGTTCACGAAACCTGTATGGTACTGCATTCTGATTTATGAGTTCCCAGTTGCTTGTATCACTTGCCACTTCTCAAGCATAAGTAGTTTATTTTCTGCAGTCACACTGTTCTTAAGAGGTGATAACAAATTGTAGTAAGTTTTACTATTTCCTGATCACATGCTAAGAGCCACAACATTAGAAATACAGTGAAAAGCATTACTGTCATACTTATTTGTCCTGAATTTCCTTTGGGAATTTTGGCAGGCCATAAGTCTTTTGATATGTTCTGTTTGGAGACATCCTTGACATGTGGACTGGTTCAGATCTGGGGGAGTCAGGTGGGCCCAGAAGTCTTGGGAGACTAAGGCAAGCTACAGTTTCCAGGTTTTAAGCCTTCAAAGAGTCACAGAGATATGGCTCTGAAACACTTGGAATGTTTTCCTTCTCCTCAGTCTTAGCAGATTAATAGGAAACTGGGAGCCAAGACACCCCAGGACCTGTAGACATTCCAGCTATGCTAGTAACAAAATGTTTGGACTTTTAAAAATATTTTTTCATATTTTTTATTTTCCATTTCATCAGAATGGTCAACTTTCCTATTCTTTCTACACCAAGATGGAAAAATAGCTGCATAACTTTAGTGTGGAAATATCTGTGTTGCTAATATAAGCACAATAACTTTGTTCCTGGATATACAGCCATGAATCAAACTATGGGTGATAAACCTTTCTCCTCCTCTCATCCTGATCCATGGAGCTTAAGAAGCCAGTAAGGGAAAGGACCTCATGCATGGGAAGAAAAGGAATTTGACAGTTGTGTGCAGCTAGTGCTTAGAGCGTGTAACTCTGGTGAGCTTGTCTTACTGTGGGAAACCTGGGACCCATAGGTTGCTTTCAGTGTACTTATTAACCGCTCGCTGGGATTTACCCTCATTCTCTCTGTACTAGAAGTGGAGTGCATGAGCCTGGACATGTGCCTATGCAACCTGCTCTAGGTGGACCTGCTTTGGCAGGGGGGTTGGACTAGATGGTCTCCAGAGGTCCCTTTCAACCCCATATCATTCTGTGATTCTGTGATTATGTGTGTAATGTTTCAAGGAAGCTAGCAAATTCTCTTTTTAATGGAGTCCGTATGTGTAAACAATTCACCGAACAAAACACTCAATTCAATGTGAACAGATAATTCATCCCTTCCTCTCCCAGAAATTTTCCTCAGGTTTGTCATTCCAACATGAGCTCCTCAAAAAAAGGAGAATTTCATTATAACTTAGTGACCTACAGAACAAAAAGCATAGTGGACACCCACTGAATATTTGAAATTTGGAACATGGATGACATCAGCTGGGGAAAATTTCCAGAGCATCATAGAAGTCAATGAGACTAGCATAACTTACTCAAGATAAGGATCGGCTTTTTTTTATGGTCTTCTAAATAAAAAATCCTACTCCACTAGATGGCTTTTGTAAAAAAGGAGCATAGCCTGAATAAGTCAAAACAAGCATGATTTTTTCAGGAGACAAATGCAGGACAATTTAAAGTGAGGAAAAGAGGAGAGAAAAATACATAGAAATTTTAATGAATTTTCTTATCCTCTAAGGGAAATATAGTTGACTTTGAGCATTAAATATAGCTCTGTAATGTCACATTTTAAAATGTTATGCCCTCTCCCTGCATAATAAAACAAGGAATAAAATACAAGAAATGCATTGCTAGCTAAGTAAAATGTATGTTCAAATGTTTATTTTAGTAGTCTTCATGTATATTTTTGTGCACAAATACAGTGGGCAGGCAACCACTTCTGAAACAAGTATCGTGTTTTTACATACATAAACCCATTCAATAGTAATAAAGATCACTGTCAGCAGCTACATATCTGTGCTTTCTGAATACAGCTCCTTTACTATTTCATGTCAACTACCTACATATAATTTCCTCTTAAAAAAGGAACCTAAAAGGTTTTGTTTGTTTTGATCTTCAGTTCTTATTTTTACTACTAAATCACTTCAGGTCAATTATAATTGCAAATTACATATCTAGTTCAGATAAACTTTAGCAAATACTAGTGGAAGCAGTATCAAATTCTTGCCCATTTATACTGAAAACAATTGCTCTGCCAGCCTGTCTTTCTCTAAAGGGGACTAGAGCAAATTCAAAACAAATAAATTGGTTAGACTTAATGATCTGAAAGGTCCTTTCCAACCTAGACAATTCTAGATTCTATGATTCTAATGAAAAAGGAAATGTCAAGGGGAAAATAAGACAAGAAACAAGGAGGGGGAAAAAAAAAAGAATTCTTAGGGACAGAAAGCAAATGTGATGGAAAGTTCCCAACGTAGAGACAGCAGTACTTGGTTCTGATATAATACTTACACAAAATACAACATACATTTCTTCTCCTGTAACAAGAAAAAGCAAGTGCTCTCTTTGCAGTCCCTTCAAAAGTTATTTTTGTCCAGACTTTAACTATTCAGCCCTTTAACTTAAGCAGATCTAGTTTGTCAAAAACATTGTTCAGAAACGACCACCTTTTTCCACTGAAACTGAATTAAATATAGTAGATATGCCCCTTTAATCACATTTACTCCCCAGATTCCTCTTATTCTCTGTGCTTGCTATGTGTACGTCATAAGCTATATTATCTCTACTGCCTGACCTTCCTACATGCATAGGACAGGAAGGAAAAGATACTGTCATGATGTCTCCTCTCTCTGTAGCTGATGTTACTAGTAATAATAAAAGTTCAATCCTAAAACCAAGTTATCCAAAGCGACAAAGTGTCCTCTAAAAATGTTCCAGCAAATAATAGTATTGAGATCATATGTATTTTCATCTGATACTTCAAATTGTTGGTTAGGAATATGGTCCCTTTTATGTCCGCTTGAATATTTGTCGTCTTCTCTGAGCCAGTGATCACCTTTTATATCTTGAGAGTTGAAAATATATGGGAATATCAGACCAAATTATCTTACATACAATGTTTCCAGCTTACATTTATGTATATATAGAGAACTGACCCTTATTTCCACTGGCCTGGAAAGGTTCGATGTGCAACAAGGCTTGTAGCCGGTCAGGAATTCAGAATAACTCTAGAAGTGAGATAAATGAGTTATGAGAGACATTCGTCTTCCCTTAAGCAAGGTAAAATCCATGTAAAATATTGGTAACATCTTACTGCAATATTTGGGAGCCATTTCAGTCCATTTCTTGTTTGAGCCATAAGTAACTGATTCCCGATCATCTGTCACACACCATCTTCTCGCCAGTCGTCCTCTGCAAGGGTGGTCTCGTATGATCCCTTTCATATGCACTAACTGTTTCAAGGTCTTTTCCATCCCTACGCCTGATATGATCAAAGTATACATATTTGTGCTGTATTCCCATCTTGGTAACATAGAAATTGTCTTCTTTTTGATACAGGAAATACATAGGTCTTCACCAGCATCATTTTTAAAAGTCCCCCACGGTTTCTTCATGAGCAGCATCTATTTTTCATTATTTTTACTCCCAGGAGAACAGGACATGGAAGAATTACACTTTACAACAAACTTTTGTACATTCCTAGACTCCATCCTTTTCCAATCCTTTTGTGAATGGATGAGTGTTTGAGAGAGTTGAACACACTAAATTTGAATTAATCTACTGCTTCTGCAATATGGCCATTAATTTTAGGCATTATCCTGTGTCTATTAAATGACACAGCATATCTTTCCGATTTGCTCCATTCTGGGATGATCTCATTTAGTCACCTGATTTAAAACTGGAGTGGCCGGTGCATTGCATCAGAAACTGCAGCAAAGAATTGTTGAGTCATCAATATACATGACATTATTTATGGTGTATCTACCTGTTTCTTCTGCTTTTTGGATCCTCAGAGGATTTGTTTCAGAGCACTTTCTGCATACACATTGAAAAGTTCAACAGATAAGTATACACCATGACATGTGAAAAGCTACTCACTGTCACAAACTGCTGATTACTATGTAGGTGGTTATTAAGTCAGGAAGTCCATGAGATGCTTTGGAATTTAAGTTATCTGCCAGCATCTTCAAACATCAACCTGTTTGAAAAGTATCAAATGCTGTAAATGATCAGCTAAACAGTGACCAACAGGTCATCTCATTTGTGCAATTTTGAGTGATGTGTAGTTTGCTTACATGTGCATTAGTCCTCTCTGGGAAAGCACCGGACCTCTTCCAGAATCATATCCCCCTTCTTTTTGCAGAGCTGATGGTTCTGCTTTGCCTCATCCTTTCTGTTCTGCTGGTCTCCAATGCAAGTTGCTCTGATGAGCACCCAAACTAGCACAATGATCAGAATTTACTATGAACAGATATAAAGAAATGATAAATCTGTCACCTCAATGTTTTTATTACATTCTATTGTAGGAAAAGCTTTCTGTGAGGCTAAGACCACTGCTATCATGCATTACTTTAAGAAATTGCTCTCAGAATGTTTTAGGATAACAAACTCTTTTTTTTTTTTGTTTTTCATTCCTATGAAGGTGTCAGGTAAAAAAGCACAGAAAATTTTTGTTCAAAAAGTTGACATTGCATAAAGTTATAAGTAACTGTTACTTTTATTAAGAGAACTGTCTGGCGCTGCTAATAAAGAAAGTTATTCATATTTATATTTAATAAGCTTATTAACATCTGCAAATAAACAAGTAATCAGCTTTTCAGAGGGGTAGAGGACTTCCACCTGCTTCTTGACACACTAAATCAGCCTTTAACCACTCCCTGCCCCTCCCCTCCCCCAAGATTTCTGTGGAATACAGTGAGATTTGAAATCCTTTTATTGACAGAAAACAAAGAAGCGGCACAGTTGGATGAAAAGAACGTCTCTCTTAGATAACCCTCAGCTTGGGACCTGCATTCATTTGGCCCATACAATTGCACATGGGTAGTTGCCAGGCTGAAACCAGCAGTAGGTATACTTAAAAGCTTGTATCTACTTGGGTGTATTTGAGATCCCATATTCACCAGTTGTGAAGTACAACAGGCCCATCTCTTCTGTAATGCAGGAACACAAATACCCCAAAGGGCTAGGTTTTATTAAAACACAAATTAGAACAAGGCGACTCTGAAAATAGACAGGATTCAAGCAGAGTCAGAGGACAAGACAATGGCAAAAAAATATTTGAAGAAGAAATCTCCTGCCCCTCACCCACAGCTCCCTTTTTCTCTAGTTTAGCAGCTGAAAGTAGTTTTCTGAGTAGCACAAACCCCACCACCACTTTTCCCTGTGAGGATAACCTGCCTGTGGCCAGTCCAGCTTGGACTATGTCTATGGGTCTATGTCATGCTGCAAGGTGTCCTCCCCACAGCTTCCCCCACTCCTCCTGATCTCCTAATGCCCTGTCTGCAGCCACCATACCTCCTGCACCTCTCTTCCCATATCCCAAACTGAGCATACCGAAACCCCTCCTGGCTATAGATGGGAATTTGCAGCCACGCAGGACATGGTGCTAACACTGGCTTGTAACAAGCCCTCCTGCCGTCCACCACACTAGGACATGGCTGAGCATACGGCATTTTTCAGATGGCCAGCTTCGTCCTGGGGAGAGATGAATGAAAACTGACACCTGGGTGAAGGAGAAGGACCAAGAGGTGTACCAATCTCCCCTGGAGACCTGATGCCTCAGAGCAGCAGCAGGACATAAGGTGTTTTACCTGCAAGCTGCCCAACTGGTCCGGATAATTTTAGTTACAGGCCTATTTTGCGGGGGACAGGCAACTCCAACCCTATAGCCACACAATATAACAGTCTCCTTGCAACAGAAGTATTCTTCTCTTGAGCCTACCCTCTTACATGTTGTACCACAGGAGGGAGTGATTTTTCACAATTTCTATTGAAGTTTCTATTAAATTATACGGTTTTTAGAGTAATTTCTATGGAAACCTATTAATCCCTATAGCGGGTTTTTATCCCTGTTAAGTTCCATATGATTTTTTTTTTTCATAAGGATAGTCTTGTAGCTAGAGGTAAAATCTTCAGTTGTACTGTGCAAGGTGGAAAGAGAACAAAGATTTAAAAACTGAGGGATAACAGAAATAGTAAGAACAGCAGGAAGAAGGACTATATTTAGTATTTATTTTACTATTATGGGTGTGATTTTTTTTCAAAGCTTGGGTTCTCACAGTTCTACAGGAGATTACAGGGACCAAACCGTTTTTTAAAATTAATTTTTAATAATGTGTAATAATCTGAGTGGCACTGGTCTGTGTGTGGAATTAGAATTCCTCTGATAGAAAAAGAAATATTTGTGCAGAGTTTTATGAGCAAAGTTGACCTGAGGCTTCCTGAGGCTGATTGAGAAATTGCAGTCAACGAAGATCCTTAACCCCTTCCCAGCTCCATTTTCAATCTACTAAGGAATAAAGTGTCTGTGGTTTAATATACAAAGAAACTGACAAAGACCTGAAAAGAGCAATAAACTTGTATATGATTACAAGGAGCTCCTACTCCTTTTAAATTTAACTTAATGGCCAAACTGGCTTTTCAGCCCAGAAAGGCGTGAACCTTCAGTTCAGCATTTCATAGCTTTATTTAATAGCACACTACAAAATGTTCTGAGGTCAGTTCTCTACAACCCGGGAATTTGCTGTTAATTTCCCTTCCTTTTGTTAAGAGACAAGAAGCAGCAATCAGCAAATCACAACATTTGATACAGGCTCAAAATAAGTGTCCAAAAAGCTGGGCAAATCTGAGTCAAGAGCAAGGAGGGGGGAAATCCCGAATTGAACGTGCCTAATCCTAACAATAGCCATGGAGCTAGCTGTCCTAATTCTTTCTAGAGAAGCCTGAAACATGGGTGTTTGCAGGAGTTAAGGAGAATATTTATGAGACCTAAAGATAAAGACCCTGCTAATGTTGCTGCCTGTTGCCACACATTTCCATTAACCTGCAACAACCTACCAGCGAGCCAGCTCTGTGGGTGTTAATCTCCGTAAACTTTTTCATCCAGTCAAACATGTTTTGCCAGGGCATTGTACTAACCTCAAAGCTTCCCCTGTTCCAGCACTGCTAGTGATAATTATATTTATTAATGATTTCCGGTTACTCAAGGATACTGAATCTGCAGTACAAAGAATGCACCTCTTTAAACGAAGTTGAAAAAGAAAGTGCCACCATCGTTATTAAGGAAAACTCCTAACAACTAAATGTTGCCAGATTTAAAAATGCTATATTTAAGCCAGAGGAAATATGATCAGGTAGTGACAACCGAAATCAAGAAATGTGTCGTACATTTAGTTAACGGTTTTACATACATTGTCATTAGAGAAAAATATTTTCAGTGCACAGTTTTGTAAAGTCAGTAAGGTTTAACACAAAATTAGTTTCTTTTTAAAATGTTATTGCAAAGTTTGCTCAAAAATTGAAAATGTGGAAACTTGGTAGGAGGGTGTAACTAGGAATGAACTCCCCCTGGAATATGCAGAAGTGTGTTCATTATTTAAGGAAAACAAGTATGATGTTGTCCAATTTAATTTTCAGTCTTCTACATTTCTCTTCTGTGCTTTAGATCACATTTCTCAAGGATGAGGACACTAAACATCTTTGACAGTAGAGGACTTATGGCCTTTGTACTGGAAAATTTATAATGCCATTGCAATTTTGTTTTAAATCTGACAGGTTATGTTCATCTATAGCACTTAACTCTGTACTAGCTGATCTAATAATTAGAAAAATAGGGAAGTGGCAGGAAGACCATGCTGCTAGGTGCACTCTTTGCATTTTCCTAGAAAGCCTAATGAAATTGTGAGTGCCCTGTGGTAAATGGGATTTTTTATTGCTAAACTACTGTTGGGTCAGGACACTACTGGAGATGAAGCTTAAAGGGTCTACCAGGATTAGGAAAATAAGTGATGCTTTATAATATGTTAGCCATCAGGTTTTAATTAATATGTTTTAAAGCATTACTCAGCATTTGCTGGTGTTTGCTGGTGGCAGTCCAAACTCACGGGCAGTAGCTTCTAGTCAGCCACCTAAGTATTAACACAAGATACTGACACATCTGTTAGAGAGCAAAGGTAGAAGGATCACTCAATAAATGTAAGCTTATCATGAACTCAGCTCTTTCCTGTAGTTAGACCTTAACTAAACTCACACATGGGAGACTATGTCTCCTGGTTTGAGGAAAATTATTAGAAATATGTGGCAAGATAAGGGAAAGAAGGGTTTCCTACTCATGAAAGAAGGCAGAGGGGGATATTCAGACTGGCAGGGACATTATGGATGGAAGAAACCTGCATGTTTATCACAGGCTACTCTACTGGCAGAAATCGTTCCAGCTCTGATGGTACAGTGAGCTACGTGCAAGAGGAATTTGGCTGATTTACACCAGAAGGAGGCCTGAGTCAGGGTGGAACATTGAAGGGCTGTTAAGTTACTGGTTGTTGGAAGGTTGCATGTTCATGATAGTGAATCAGGATAAAGGAATTGATGCGCTGTGCAAGATTTAAAGTGGGACCATGATGAATTCCTTTCTTGGGCTGGGGTTCCACCATCCCATTAGGCTCATCTAGCTAAAACGTGCAATTAAAAGCTGTAATTCCCACTTCCATCCCACCCCCAGCCAGGTGTTCCTGTTGCCTCCTCTATGCTGACATTAGACAGGGGAGAAGTAGGAGGGAAATGATCTAGCTCACCATGGGCACGCACACATGCTAGTGCCAGTGCTGACACAAGAGAAGTGGCAAGTAAGAGTGATGAGACAAGGCAGAGGGTAGACTGGAACTACCTACTTTGACAGCAGACCACACTTTGGTTAGCTTAAACTAGTTATGAATCCTGAACGTCAGGTTTTGCCCAAATTGAAATTATTTGTTTGATGAGGAAAAGGCCTATGTTTTGTTTATATGAAGAATAAAGGTGTTAACATTTCAACTTATAGTAGTTCTAATAAATGAAACGCATAATTTTACTGCAAATTCACTAAAAGTGAGAAGGAAAAACAAGCAATATTTGTTGAGAAAGTTGCAAGTAAATTACAGGGTGGAGTGAATGTGTGCTCTTAAGTGAGCAGGAAACACGTTCTGAAGTCTACATAAAGATCAACAATACCTGTATTCGCAAAAGCAGAAATCACTGTTGCCATCTTTCATGCTCTCTTCTTTTATGTTACTGTTCTCATAGACTTGTAATTGCTCCCATGAATTTAAAGGACTGCTTGAAAACATTTTTTAACTCATTGGCAGAGCTCTCAGCGGGAGAAACAAGCAGTACTGACATTTCTTGCTCCTCCTTGGGAGAGAAAAGAGGACAGTTGCACTCTGTGTAAGGTGAGGCTACTTCGTGGTGCACACAGCAGAGTGTTCTCCAGAAGGCACTGCAGGTTGGCAGCAGCTCAAGGGCATGAAGAAACCGCAGGGTTATGTCACCACATTTAGCCTTCATTTGCTCTTGTCCTTCTCCCAATGACACCTTTCTGTCCAGCTTCGTTTTGTATGGGTTTTCCCTTTTGGGCACACAAGGTCTTAAGACTTAAGTTCTTAAGTTCAGAAGGAGCAGATGAGTGTGTAAGGCATTGAGAGGAAGCCATACTAGCCAGCATGCAGATAACAAGATGGAGGGAAAAAACAAGAAGCATAAACTTGAGTGAGCTGTGGTGGCATCCCTATCTATTGCTGGATACAAGTCTCATAAATCCTGATTGTATTCTGCTGATAAAAAGGGGCAAATGGTGGCAACACCAAGACTGTCATGTAGCGCAAAGCAGTCTGATTATGCGGAGTCAGTTATTAGAGAGTCTCCACCTCAGTAGCTGTCTCAATCTCTACTGCTTATTATGTGCACATCTGAATTTCAAACATCTTGAGTATTCAGACAACTTGATACAGACTTCAAAATATCACCTTCCTCAAATCAGCTTGCCATTTTTATGTAAAGGTGAATTTATACTAATAAGAATGCTGCAGGAGATGCAACTTGGAGGACATGGCAGCTGATACCATGACAGGGTTTGTGAAACAGAGACATCTACTGGTTAGGCTTTGGGGGGAAATATTTTATTTTGAGTCTTCACAGCGCAGTGCTCTCTTCTTTTTCTTTGATCTGAATCATTAATCTGTTATGATAGGCCTGTCACTAATCCATGGCCTCAGAAAATATGCACACGTGTTAAAATGAGTTTTGCCATAAATTATTTAATGATTTACAAAGCAATGCTCAACACGTGCCACCAGGTGATTTTAAACTTCTGTGTGCTTACAGTGTTTTTCAAAACCCTTAGTGAAAATTAATCATTTATCACAACATAGAATCACCAAAGCTTGCAAGAGTGCTACAAGGTTTTAGAGGAGAAGTCCATAAAGTGGGAAAGGCAGAAATACTGTATCTGGCCACTGAATCTCATAAATTTTCAGCTCAGCACCACTACCACTGAAGTTACTTGGAGAAATAATATATTTTGTTTGCTTATTAAGACCCAAAGTATGATATAAGTGAGTTAAGAATCCTAAAAAAGAAATTAATATGGTATTTCATGTTTACATAACAGCTACATTTTCCTACTGGGTGAGAAGTAATGATAGGAGGATCTTGGGAGGAATAGAAGTCTAAGTAGACAAAAGTAAACTAGCAGAATTTGATCACTTATTTAAACCTTATTAAAATGATCCATGCTTCATATGTCTGCAGAAACAGACTGGACATTCTGATATGAACAATTTTGGTGGGTGTTCCCAGTATCTCTTTACTCCAGTCAAGCTAGAAATATTGCCAGACATGCCTTGCTAACAAAAGCTTTTTGGATAAATAATGTTTTGGTTTTTTTTTTTTCCAATTGGCTTTAGCACACAAAAGAAAGAAAATTATGTTTAGAATTACCAAACTGCATATGAGCCATGTTTGGAGTGAAAGAAAAATCAGCTAGAGTATTAAATTTAAAGAGTTTAATTCAATAAAAAGGTGACTACCTGCTTCAAAAAGTTTGAAAGGCCTGATATAAACTGTGCAGCTACCAAACACAACCTCCCTTAAACTTATGATTTTCAGTAAGCCAATGATGCATGCATTTGAGGAAGCAATACTCATCTCTGGTAATAAGGACCATGTAAAATGATTAGAGAGGTTGTAAGACAGGTAAGTTGACAGATAGACAGACAGGTATGTAGGTAGGTACAATCCTTTCAGTTTGTGGATTACATTTCATTTCAGAGCCTCTTAATCCATGATGTCCCCTTGTGAAAAAAATATCTTATGTTAAAATACAGCACTACTTCAATGAATTGCATTTATTCACCATATTGTGCCTGCTGGAATATCTCCCAGAGGACAGAAATATCATTTAAGCCTTAAGTCATAAGAGGATCCCTACAAAACTTCCTTCTCTCTCTAGTAATTCTACTGCTAAAAGTGAGCACCAGCTGTGGCTCACCTCTCAAAATGTATGTTGTATCATGACTGATGTCACTCTTTGGGGTTAAGCTAGGGCAGTAGGAGCCAGTTCAGGTCTAATTGTTGAAATGTATGCTTAGTTCAAGTTAAACAATAGATCTCTAGGAAAAAAAAAAAAATCAGCACAGAGGTGCTGAGTTGTGAAAAGAGTGTTGTTTTGGGCCCAGTCGCCTGAATAGACTTGTTAAAGCCCATGGCTGATGTATGCTAAGCAGAGCCGGGCAGTATGTGGAGAGAAAGGGAGGGCAGGCCAGTTGAGCGGGCACATCACTCTCCGAGCCAGGGCACACACTTTGATGGCTCCTTTGGAGGTATGAGTGAAAGCCAAACCTCTGTTCCCTCCTTTTTTTCATTTCTGCCATGCAAAGATAATCAGGTTTATGTAAAGTATGTGTGCTCTTTTGACAGTCCGCGATATCTCATTAATTCAATCACACCAAACACCATTGTTCCCAAAGTGTTTGAAATGCGGATAGGCATGGAGGCTTTCTTAATCCTGTCAATCAATGTTAACATTTTTCTTGCAGTTGCCATGGCCAGGGCCAGAGTTCATGAAAACACAGAATAAGAGCCAACAAAACAAGAATAAAGACTTATTTGAGATACTCTTTTTAAAGGACATCTACCATGCACAAAACATGGGAAGTAAATGTAGACAAGTTTGGACACTATGGCTCACTGAGAGGAAAAAGGGGGAAAAAGAATTTGAAAATCAAATAGGCCTATAAAAACTTGACCCAAGAGTCTCTGGGAAAAACCCGATGAATTGCTCCCTAGTAGAACAATGTTCTTTCTTTCGTGCGTTCTTCAGGAGTACAATGCTCAATATATTATAACACATGCCACTGATGTCTTTACACTGTTGTAAGCCAGCTCAGACCATCGGAATGCTGATCGCCGACAACAAGAGATTGTGCAGCGGTAATTCTCTCTTTCTCCCACTTGGCTACAAACAAGCACTGGGAAAATTATTCATGCATATAGGCCAACAAAGCAGAGATGGGAGATTTGCGATGTCATGCAGCGAGATCATGTGACAAACATTAAAATAAACCCCCCCAAGCCTTCACCCTTTGAGACTTTGTAAAATAACCAATTTATCCCTATGAATGTAGCAGCCAACATGTCTTATCATGCTGGTGGAAATCACAGCCATTTTAGTATCACTGTACTGATTAATGAGACCGCAGTGCACATGCTAAACAAAGAAACATAACAATTACATATTGTGCAATTGCTAAAGCAATGAGACAAAACTCCTCATTGGGATTTTCTACAGCTCTCTTGTTTCCTAACCAGCCTTAAGTACGCTTATATATTTTTCTTAATTAACTTGGAGAAAAGATGTGCCATTAAGCCATACAGGAATATAAAGATAGATTTTTCCCTAGGTACATACAGAAGTTTTGGACATCCATGATGGTGCCCTGTTTTGCAGTTTAAATCAAATTTTATTTGCAGTTAAAACAAACAAACAAACAAACAAAACCCCAACAAATCAAAACCCAAACTCAACAACAACTTCTGTGTGGTTGAAGTTGTACCTAGAACAGCTGGCATCTTGCTATGCGAAGGAGAGAAACAGCAGCTCTTTGGAAGTTGTCACATATATCGCTTCAAGGTTTGCTCTTCAAGACCTCCGCAGGGAAGAAAGCAATTCCTTTCGGCACTGGCAATTAAGGAGTGCTCTGCTGCTATTATGGCAAATATCCACTGATCTAGAAACATATATCCACACAGATCAATAAAGCCTGACATGATACAGAGTGCTTTGGCGGCATGGCACAGCAGAACAACCACTTTGCCAAGAACAGCCCCTTAGTGCACTTGTACGTGTAAGCAGGTAAGGAGAAAAATTATTTTTTTTACCTTAGTGTTAGTGAAATAGAACTGTAATACTTCTTTACATCTTCAATAGAACTTCAATACATCTTTAAAGGATGTTGAAAACTTTTGAGCTGTGTTGATGTCCTACCTTGTAAGAAGACAACGCCTGCCCCCACCACGCACTCCACGTTTGCCACTGAGTATTCAGCTGCTTGGTATTTGTAATAACACTTCCACTTAACAAGCAAAGGTAAAGTATCTAACCCCAGAGGTCATTCCTGTTAGGCTTCCCAAAAGTACCCCAGGTACTGAACTGAGAGGAGAGAAACTCAATTCTCTGTGCTCTTCATTCCCATAATCTGTTCTTCCTCTTTTCCCCCAAGTAATACCATCTTCCCCCTCCTCACACGTTTGGTCTGTATTGTCCAAGTGAGGCCATTGCAACCACAGTACTCTCTAAGCTGGGCTGTCAGCAATGTGAAGCTGCAGACGCCAACAACCGTCTCTGAAGAGAGGAAGGAATGGTAAGAGAACACACAACAGAAGTGAAAGCAAGAAGAAATTCTCAGTATCACTTTCCTGTGCTGATCAGGAGAAAACTAAGGTCTCTACTGCACATTTTCCAGAGATGTTTCAGATAAGCCAAGGGCCACATGGCTCAAAGGCAGAGTACGCAGTTTGATAAAACCTTCCCAAGGAAATGCCATGAGTTTTTGCATAACACTAGACCTAACTGGATGAGCTGATTTATTTGGCAGTGAAGGATAAAATTGTTATTGGGGGAGGGAAGTTTTGTTTGGGTTTTTTTTTGTTTTTTCCTATAACATCTGCAAAGTCCACCTGACCCATTTAATGGATCCTCTTCTGTAAAGTCTGCATCATAAGAATATTTTCATTAGGAGAAAAATGTGAAAAAGTTAGTGAAATTCATTACTAGATATCTACTCAGGAAATGCAACTACAGTTCACCTGATGAAGACAAGTTTTCAGTTGCAGTGTATCGCAGTAGCTTTTCTCTCCTAGTTGCAGCTCCACAATGCTTTACTTGTTATTATAAATCATTGTCTGAATATTTGTACTTAACATGTACTGATACCTTAAATCGGCACCCAAGAATTTAAAGGTACAAAAGAAGCACTAGCTAAAAATGGGTAAGTAAAGGTGTTCTGGAGAATGGATGATTATATATTGATGGAATATTTATGATGTACCTTATACTGAATTCCAGTAGATAGATCTCATTTCTGAAAATATCTTCTTCTGAAGAAAATTGTGAAAACCTGTTATATTGTTTTCCACATTGCCAGCCTCCTTTTTTTCTTCCCTAGTCCCCCACCCTGCATCAGCATTCACTCACTCCAAATTTTCTGCTTGATCTCTATTGCTTTCCTCAGTACCCTGTGAACAATATGAGAGTGGGAAGCTTTGGTCACTCCACTGTTGTTTCCCTGCCACCTCTAGCTGCCATACAGCTCCCCTTTGGAGTAACTGAATGCACCTATTGTTGCCCTGTTAGGACACAGCAGCCTCTTCCTCCTCACAAACCTGTGCTGCTCCGCTATGTGCTGCAGGCAGAGCCATGGGAGCGCAGCAAGAGTTGAGTACTACCACATTTGCCTGTGGACAGTTGTCTCTTAACCCGGGTGTAGCACTTTAAACAAATCTTAGCTCTAGATAAGTAGTAACTCTTATAAAATCACAAGCAAATTCAGGTTGGAAGGACTTGTCAACTATGAGGTTAGAGGAAGGTTGCTCAGGGCTTTATACAGTCTTGAAAACCTTGACTTCACAGATGTTCTGGGCAACCTCATCCACTACTGGGTTGTGTTCATAGCGAAAGATTTTCATGTATCTAATCAGACCCACTCTTGTTTCAGCTTATGGCTTTGTCTATTTTTGTTCTGCCATGCACCACTGAGAAGAGTCTGGCTTTGTTTTCTGAATAAGTTCCTCATGGATAATAGAAGACTGCCGTTAAATCTCCCCAAACCATCTCTTCTCCAGGCTGAACAAGTCCCACTCTCTCAGCCTGCCCTCACAGGCCAAGTGATCATCTCCAGATCATCTTGGTGGTCCTCTGCAGAAATTGCTCAAGGGGATAGTCATCTTTTTCCAGTGGGAACTCCAAGACAAACAACTATTTTAGACGTCATCTAATGAGTGCTGAGTTTTGAGGGATACGCACTTCCCTTCATCTACTGGCTATTGCCCTGTTGATAACAGCCAACAATACTGTTGGCCATCAATACTGCCAGGGCTTGCAGCTGGCTTCTGTTCAGCCTGCTGTCCACCAGGCTCCCCAGGCACTTCTCCACAGAGCTGCTCCCCCAGCACTTAGGTCCCAGACTGTAGTGTTACAAGGGTCTCTTCCCTCCACTACACAGGACCTAATATTTGTCCCTGTTATATTTCACAAGATTCTTTTTGTCCCCTTCCTCCACTATCTCTGAATGGCAGCCCTGTCCTTGAGCACAGAGTGGTCCTGACAATCTGGTGTCATCTTCAGACTTGGTAAGGCTCCCAACCATCACCTCCTCCAAGTCATTGCTAAAGATGTTAGAGTTCAGGTCCTAGTAGAGATCCCAGCAGTACCCCACTTCTTACCAGCCTTGAGGAAAAGCATCACCTATTAACCATTATCTTCTGAATCCGGATAGTCTACCCTTATTTTCACCCATCCAGCTTTCCACCTATCTGGCTAAGCCTGGGTGATAATTTGCAGATCTTTATAATGTAAAACAATTACAGACAGACCTCAAAATTGTGGAAACACAAAGCTTTTTACACTCATGATTTTCTCACCTTTCTTTTTCAGAGAGTGAGAACACACTTAAAGAAATTTGTTTGTGAACTTCTATAAAACTACCATTTTCCCTGGAAAAGTGTCCTTGCACCTGCTTCCAAGTTCCTCTATGTTTGGCCAAAAAACAAAAAGAAAAAGTAAAGAGATAAAAGCTTTAGGGAGGCTTAATTACACTTTGTTATAACATATTCATGGGTGCCAGATGAGCATTCTCAGAACTAATTTTAACACCTTATTAGAATATATATTTCAACGTAAATTAACCAAAGGCATTAATCTTCAACACATATACATAAATTCAGGCTGTAATTCTTTTAACTTTTTTTCCTTTATTATAATTTAATACTGGTTTTAATTTGAAATGGAATGAGACTATTGGTTACACTTTTCCATTTTCAAAACAAAAATATTCCATAATTCAGAAGTATTCTAAATATTTTACCTGTAATTTTTTATTAAAAGACCCAAACATACCTCAAAATATAACCCTGCCTTCAAATGAGAATGAAATGCACAAGATCACGTCTCCAGAAGTGAACATACTTTAGAAAGTGTGAGCACTTTAAAAAAAAAAAAAAAAAAAAGGATGAGCTTTATGGATGTTATTCTGAAAGCCTAATTAGAACAAGAGAGACCAAATACTTTCCGTAATCCCTTCTCCCCCCTCCCGCCAACTCAAAGCAGCTTCTCTCTCTGCTCCAGCATAAGCCTGCGGGACAGGCACAGAGCAATTATTTCTCCTTCACCACTCACTTCTCACAGATCTTGACACTAAACTACCAGCACTACCTGAAGTTTTTTAGAACCAAAGCACGCTGTTCACACTTCAGCTGGTCACACTCTCTCCGCTTGAGTCTTCCTTATTTCTGCTGTCCTAAGAAGGAGAGGATTCGATAACTGTTTAATCTCAGGTCATTGTCATATTTCAAAGCAGCTACAGCAGTTTAAGACATTGCCATGCTACATCAGTGACTCTGGTCTGGGACAGTGTAAAGAGCTATAAACTAAGTAAAAATCCTGGTGCTGAATTGAAGAGGAAGTCTCCGAGTACTTGCTCTGTGAGTTGTGATGTCTCAGGTGGGGGCAATAGTGAGCAGGAAGATGTGGTAACTTCTTCAAATGTGACAGCAGCTTTATAAACACACCCAAGTTCGTGGATGTTGCAGACAAGGTCCGTCAAGTACAGCTGGAGCAACTTAAGACGCTACAGAAGTAACTACAAGGCAAAAAGATACAAACAGGCACTGAGGTCAGTAATAACTATTAAGAGGTTAAGCCAAGAGATGAGTTTTAATCAGCTGAGGGCTATAGTGCATTTACCACGTGCAAGGGAAAGACAGGCAGCTGGGCACGGACACCTCTGATCAACTCTTGCTAAATGCCTCACAGCACGTTTACCGAGGTTTTAAGTTTCGTAGTGTTATTTGCAGAAACATTTGGCAAAAATTATGAAATTTATTGTGATCCTGGAGGCTTTTTTGGTATAAAAACACATTCATATAAACATACACTGGCTTTGATTTCTGCTGCTTATGCTTTAGAGTTCTTTTTCTATGAGGCTGTGTATTTTTTCTCCTTGCTGGTATTCTCTCCTCTCTGTCAGGACTACTTTGACAAATAAACTGTTCACTTGAAAAACCAAAGAGCCAAAGACCACTATGCAGAACTAGATAGGTCATCCTGGGGATGCTCAGTGGAAAGAAATGCATATGTATCTTTGAATTTCTTGTATTGGATTTGTTAATGCTCAGAGGTATTTAAAACCACAGATATTTTGATGGCACACAGAAGTCTTTCTTCTAAAGAGACTTCAGGGATTGGAGAATACCTATATTGAAAGATGGTAACTGACATGTCTGCTTGTAATTGATTTTCATAAGGTTTAGAAAGCAAGCTTGGCAAGGCTCTGTAACTGCAACAAAATGTACAGCACCTAATGGAGTAGTTCTCTCTCCCTCTGACATAAAGAAGCTCCCCTCAGTCCTGATAACAACTAATGGGAAATTGCACTCTGAAGTGCAATAAATCCATCCATTAAAAGGGTAGAGAGCTCAGACTTCGAAAACTAGGGATACTGCAGAATTCTCTGTCAGTCTCATGTTGGACAGGATTTGGTTTGTTTTTATGGCACCACATAAAGAAGTAATAGGTTATAAAACTTTCAGGGCCTTAGCATAGGTGACGGAGTCTTTATACCCTCTCTGTACAACTGGATGAGAAACAGATGTCATACTTCTTTCCCTGCACACTCTCTCCTGTGTCAAAGGCTGTCAGAGGAGTAGAGGAACGAGCTATATGCTCACTGCTCTATAAAGGTAATGTGTTTGTTGAGGCCACAGACACCTGGCAGGTCTGACCACAACTGGACACAGCTCTGATTTCCAATGGCACATTCTAGCCCTTTGCAAGCAGTGAAATTATAGGCACAAAATTTATTCTAGCTGAAAACAGTTTACTGGGAAAGGGTGACTTCCTATGCAGTTAAATTTGTTTCCAGTCTGACAGAGGTTTCAATCTTCATTTAGTAACTCTCTCACCAGAGAGCAGACTGAAGATTTTACTAATTTTGATTCTTCAGCTACTGCCAGGAAAGATAAAGCTGCTCTGGAAGAGTTGTGTTAAATAGCCACAGGGGGTCACAAAATTTGTGAGCAAAAATAAGTTCAGGCCTTGATTCTATAAGGAAACAACTGACCGGAACCTTTTCTGTACTTTTAGAAGGGAATGCATAGAGGAAAAGAAAGGTTTCATACTGGTATGACCTCTCAGCTGTTCCAAGGTGCTTGCCTGCTGCATGCTAAACTTGTTCAGCACCTAGAATGCAATGCTTCCACAGCCCTCACTGCTATTCTTTCCATGTGCAGTACAAGGAGACATGAACATATTATGCAAAATGTTAAATAACTAAAAATGCCCCAGAAAATTAATGAGAATCAGAGGGAATAGAGTTCTTGATCCACATGAATGTGCAGGGTGAAAGTGTAGATAAATTTGGATTAGCAAGCAAAACTGAGCCCTGTTGTTAAATAGCACTTGATTCCATTAGACTGTGTCGGATTGTTAAAAATGCTAACATTATGTGTGACTATTCATTTTCATCACCTGCTCTTGATTAATCCAGTCCTAAATGGCATCTGTGGACCCTGCCATCTCATACTACTTAATTAAATTAGCAACACATTTGTCTCCCCCGTTTTCCTATCAAAGGGTTGTGCTCAGGAGAAATAAAACCTTTGTTCACCGCAACTCCGTATAATTTACACTCCTTTTTCCCTTTTTCCTCCAGCTCCTGGCTCAGATGCTAAATTGTAACTGGTAATAGGGAGCTATTAGGTCTAGTGAAGCGTGTCAAAGAAGTCAGTAGAAAACCAGACCTGAAAGGAGGCCTCGGATCTCATAAAACAACAGGGTCAAGATTCTAGATTCAGGATTACATTGTACCGAGATTCATTCATTTTGCAGTAAAAAAGCCTATGACCTTTATATATATTTGGGGCAGAAAGATGGGAGAAAGGCTGAAGGAAAAGAGAAGGAGAGGGAAGGATGCTGAAACAGGTAGAAAGCTTTTGTTTAGGTTATTTTCCCAAGAAGGTAAAGAATATAATTGTCAATAACAGACATGCAGATATGAGTAATGGGGCTCAGTGTATTGTGTCTCCAGGGTAAGGGATTAATATAATTCACACTGCTAGAAAACAGGACTAGATAGTATTATCATACTGAACAATATAAGGTCACAAAATATATTCTGTATGAAAACAAAGCATCCACTGTATAATTAACCACAATCTCTACTTGTGAATTAATATGACCCTATATTAGGATAGGATCCTCCAAACTTTGTTCCTCATGCCAAAAATTTTAAATGCTTTCCTCCTCAGAAGTTCCTAGGACAATTTGTGATATGTTACATCTCAATCAAGCCAGGATAACCTAAATATCAGTGGCTGGTTCTTAGGTTCTTCTTTTCCTCATAGTTTTACAGTGATATGAGAAAAGGTTGAGGTGCAGAGTACTTCTGTTCTGGGTTGTAACTGAACTATGTGTGGAGAAACTGTGTTTCTTCAGCCATCCTCAGCCTCCTGTGAGTAATCCTCTGCAGCAGAGGATGGGGAACCTGACACCACAGAGAATTTGCTACCTTCATCTCCCTGTGCCACAATTCCCTATTTGGAAATTGCTCCTCCAAGAACTATAGCAACACATTCACTCATATTTGTGAAGCATCCACAATAGTTCTGAAAACACAGGATAGCCCATGAAAATAATGATACACTGAGGAATCTGAGTCAGGAAAAATAGATCAGATCCTGGAAGACATGGTGGTTTTGCATGTTCTCTGCAAAGGAATCCTCAGCCCTGCATTTGGTATCTAGTCTTCCCATATACACATAGGTGAGTGAGAAGCCTTGCAAAGACATTTCCAGAGCATTTACTCAGGAAAGTATCAGTGCCAGCCAGTTGTGAGACACTGAAGACAGACAGCTGCTTCAGCAGCTTGGGCCTCTTCCATCTGCAATTATACTGCAGAGAGACGGCACAAAGCCAGAATACCCAATAATCCTGACTGAGGTGCTTACTTGGGATGCAGGATCTGCATTTCCAAATTTTCTCTGCTTTTATCAATTTGGGACAGGGGTGTGAACCTACATTCTATGAGTATCCCTCAGCCCTGGCTTCCTTAGTCTCTTCTGCATATCTCTGTATAAAAGAAATACTTACTGGGCCAGAAGAGGAGCAAACAGCTTCCATGGAGCACTGTCTTAGAAACTCACTTCCTTCCTGAAACAGGCACTCATTTTAAGTCCTCAACATCACAAGTCAGTGGAGCAGCTGACCTGCTCAAAACGGTGTAAGTCCTTTTTTTCCAATGTGCTTTGAGAACACCTGAAGGAGAGCATCCCCACAGTCAAAGAGCCGTCCCCTTACATAACCTGAAAATCCTGTTTCAGCCTTGAACAGGGCTCTCAGCAACACCAAAGCCTGAACAGTTCTGCAAGTGCCAGTCTGTAAAAATACCAGTGCTGAGCAGAGGGCTAAAGTGTCTCTGTAAACATGTGGAAAATGAGTGCCTAAAATGTTAGACACAAGTACATTGGCACCTTCCTCATCAGAATGGGAATGGATTCTTTCAGAGGAGAGTTTGGAAAAAAATCTGAAAACTGATTGTTGATAAACTCCCTAACCATCACCTACTCTATCCACTGAATGAAGCAAAGGCCTACTGTATTCGTGTAATCTTGAAATGAATATCTAATTAACTATATAATAATTTATGTGCACAGGCAGATGATTTAAATTTATCTATGCAACCTTGATCTTGGCACTTCCTATTTTCAGAGTGCTTGATTTTTAATAATAATACTGTATTTTTTAGTATGGTGCTTGCTGTTTACATAGTTACAATTATTACAACATGTCAATAAAAATGCTGAAGGAAAATTCAGAGCTTTCATCTGAACAGAGACGTGATGCATCCTAAAATCTTGTATTTTTAAATATACAATTGAGTTGCTGTTTTTTGCAAAAGTGAATTTGGTGGTGTTGCAAGTATATGTTTTCTATTTAAATCTTCTCACATCAAGATGACATGCACAATCAATCTTCCTGGTGACATTGTAGCAAAGCAGAAATTATTGATGCTTAGTAGCCACAGGATCATAAACAAGGAAATAGAAAATGATAGTTAATTGATAAAGTACTTTCTTTTCCACTTTGAAAGCTTTCTAATTGCTTGACAGAAAAACAAATAAATTTTATGAATGCATGTGAAGGGATTCATAGCAATACAGCTGATGGTTTGGTAAAAAATAACCAAACCATCAGCTGACTTTTCATGTGGTCCTTGGTTTTTACAGAAATCCAAAAAGGTCTTTCATGTATGCTTTCTCTCCTCTGCCCATTAAGGATAAATTTCAATTATTTGGCTAACCCTTTTTTTTTAAAGTAACTTCTTTTGTTGTTTATCCTTTATTATGCAAATTTTTGATGCAAAATAAAAGTGCCACATGTTCATCCTGTTTTGAGCTCTACTAAATACTTGGTAGGGATTAAAGCTCCCACTCAGGAAATCATTCTTACTGGGACATTTTTATATTAATGTTAAAAACATGCGTATGTGTTGCTTTCAATGGGGTTGAATTTAGGCACATAATGAAAATCTTTCTTTAAATGGGACCTACTACGGAAATACAAGCCTGACTTTATTATTCTGATTTGATCTTGAAAATGAAGAATATTAACAATGAGGACAGTGTCTTTTGTAACTAAACCTAATATTTATAAAGAACAAGCATGACCAGGTAAACTATAAAAGGGCAAGTGTCCTCTGACATTACCAATGAGTCAATGAATTTATCAGCTGCAGCTGATGGGTAGCCTGAGCATCCCTGTCCCGCAGCCAGTTGTTAGTGCCTCTCAGCTGAACGAGGTAACTGAGCATATGAATGGTGCTGGTCTTTTTCTGGGCAATTTTTATCAATGCAGTGCTGTCTGATGTATCAATGCATCTTATCTCCTAGCCTGAATTGTCACCATTTATTCAAACTTAGCTTACTAGGAAAACAACAAAAAGTTTATAGACTAAACTAATTTCCAGTTAAGACAGAAATTCAAATATATATGTTTGTATCTTCCATAGAACAGTTTTCTGAGAAGCAGAATCAGAAATAATGATGTGTAAAAGGCTCTGTGAAGTCTTCACTCTCTGTTTCAAGTTTCAAGATAATAGGAAACAAGTGACCAGTTTTGCTGCTCCCTTGTGGATATGCTGTGGCAGAAGTTAGTTCCATTTTTATATCTTTCATCCAAAGAGCACCTCTTCATTAGATCAATAGAAGGATTTTTTTTCATAATTACTAAGTTTGTCAATCCAAATCTAGTATTATAGGTTGATGATAGAGTGCAGACTGGAATATGAAATTTTATGAGTTCAGGAATAACCTTCATTAGAAAGATTTCATAGGCTCATAAACCATCAGGAAGCTGTATCATGCAGATCTTATCTGTTGTATAATAAATCAAACAGCTTCCCATCAATTTATATCTTCTACCTTTTGTGCCTTTCTACATTTGTAAGTGACTTTTGTGATGTTTCATTTCATATATCCTTGGATTGATTCGAAAATTAAAAGACAGTGATTGATTTTTAGCTTGTATCCATCAGGCACAGTTAAAATCTTATAAAATCAACATTAATTAAAGTGCATCATTATTTATATCCTTTCAGAAAATAGTAGGCCTGGGAATTTGAACACCAGCACAGGCATAAACTTGCAAAACCTTGGTACAAAATACTCTGATTATGACACAAACTGTTATAAAATGAAGGAAGGTGTAAATCAGAGACAAAGAAAAGGTACAGAAGAGTAAAAGCTAATAACTGTTTTCATAAGAAATCATGATTTGTTAGAAAAAATAGCACAGTTATTGTGCAGTATCGTCAACTGCACTATTTATTTTTTTATTTATTTTGTTATGGAGAAAGAGAAATTATTTTAGTGAAAGAGCAAAGCAGTAGCTTAATAAAAATGTCTATTTAGTACATGTGCATAACTAAGCAGGTCATAGGACACATATATATGGGTAACTTTGGAAAGATTTTTTTCTGTTGAAGGTTATTTAAAGTATCAGAAGATTCTTTGATGCTAAGGGTATTTGACAGCCCTTTGTCTGCTGGAAAATACGGAAAACTGTCCTGTTAAGTTTTAACAATCTATTTCTGGGTAATTCAACTTTACTAGCAAAGATAACTCAACAAACGCTATTAGGTGAAGCTCCTGTGCCATATCCTTAGATGGCATAATTCATTGTTCTATTACTTAAATTAACAGTACCTCACTGTACAGCTAGGGCTGGTGGTATGCACAAAATGCAGTTTTATTTGTTATTACTGTTTTTTGTGAGCCTGTGTTTCTTTTACATAAATAAGAAAATTATTAGCTACTTCTTGGCAAGAGGTTTGTGAAGAGCAGGGATGTGCTGTGTGCAAGCCCACCCCTGAATGTCTGAGAAGACGCAATGCATGACGCAGCACTGATGTTGCAGCCATAGCTATGTTGGCTTCCCAGGAAATCAACAACTGCATAAAACTGACAGCATTGCATACCTTTCTTTCAGTCTGATTATGCTAGGATTTTTGTTAAAGTCACTCAATAAAACAAATTTGCATTACCTGTCCTATTGATCTTAAAACACTGCCAGCTGTGATATAGAAATGTGTGTATTCCAGCGTAGGAATTTCCCAGTTGTGGATGTACTCTGTATTTTCAATAAGATATAGTTTTATCATCTATTCTTTAACAACTTGTAAGCTCTACTCTTAAAGATTTTCTTAGGGTGCAGTTTGTTGATTGCTGCTTTGTTCTGTGGCACATTTTAATTGCTATTATGCAGTGTTCAAACGTTCACAGCTGGTGTCAAATAGGCCTAAGGAAGGGCTCAGAAAACGTCTTATTCCTTAACAGCCTTCCCAGGCTGAGTCCCACAGTTATTACTGGCTTTTCTGCTTTTCAGCATTCTCTGAAGATCACTTGTGAGATGCTACATATTTTCCATGCCTTACATGAGCTTAGCTCTCCCTCCCTCAGTGGTTGTGAGCTCAACCACACACTCAAAGGCCATAATAATCCAGCTGCAGGAGCGGTAGTCTCCCACGTCTGCTGTTCATCCAAATCAGAGGCTAATCTCCTCAGCATCCACACCAGCACATTCATCCTTTCCAACTGTCTCACATGCAGTGGGCTAAGGAGAAAAGGGAGGAGAGAAATGGGAGACAGGGAGGTGGACTGCCCTCAGCTTTCATCTCAAAATAGAGATAGGACACAGCTTTGGAGCGCACCCTGGTTTTGAAAGACACAGTCAGTATGCAACAGTGTCTCTGAAGACCTGACTGAACAAAGAATCATTCGATAATTTAGGTTGGATGTTGGATAGGACCTCTGGAGTCCTCTTGTCCAACCTCCTGCCCCAGGCACAAGCAGATGACTCAAACTGAGCTCCAGAAAGAATGAAATACACAAAGGGATTGGATCCTACAGCTCTTATCACTATTTCTGGATGTTAAAGCATCAGTTTCTTTTACCTTCAGATCATGGGGAAAATTATCCTCCCAGATGCAGGGGATATCTGTTCACAGCCACAACAATACTCGCTTTCCATAATTTTTGGTCTGGAATGATCTTATTTTCTCTGAGAACGGAGACAGAAGGGACATTTATTTCATTTTGCTCAAAACAAGGCAGGTCATTGCATTCTCAGAGAAAAGGAGAGAGGATGCATCAGACTGGTGCTCATGCCATTCCTGATTCTGTGTTTTTAGAGGGCCAACTCAACTCATAGGGCTTTGATCTTGAAGGTCATTGGCGATGATAGCCTAACCGACTTCTGAAGTGACCATTTTGTAAACAGGCCAAATCATTTAAATGCATAAATTATGCTTTCAGAACCAAGATTCATATCCTGTAACACTATCCAAGATCACACATAGACTATGTTATCTTGAATTGGTTGTGATTTTATTACATTTGATAGCTGAGACAAAATTTACTGGAAATTCATTTTGTTGCTGTTCATAAAAATGTCTTTATTTGATTTGCAATAGAACATGAAAATGCTCAAATTAAACAAATCTGAAAAAAATTATATTTCAAGGTTTCATACATGAGAATTGTGAGTGAGCTTTCTTTTGGGATCTTTTTGTGCTAGGGACAAAGCATAAAGAGTAGCAGAGAGTCCTTGTTCTGAGAAGACTGTCCTCTCAATAGGCAAGAAAGTAGAAGCAGCAGACAGTAGCAGGTATATTCCATTATATCTTTGGGGGATGGAAGGAGGTCAAAGAAAGAACAAGGAGATTGCCTGGAGATACATGAAAAAAAACAAAGGAGGAAAAAGGAATATCGAATTTGAGGGAGTTAAAACAGGGGAGAAGTGCAAAAGAACCAGGTAAGAATAAACACTGGATGCAGAGTCTATGAAGGAAGAAGAAAATGAGACCAAGTAGAGAGCCAAGAAAATGGCAAGATTCTAAATGGTCTCTGAATACAGAAAATCCCAGGCTTTGTCTGTGTCTGCAGCTGCTCCCACTGACTAGTGTTTCTGACTGTTTTTTACCTGCAGGCCAAATGGTGACGGGTAGAGAACAGAGGGAGAAAGTACTAGTCTCAGTTTGTTAGCCTTAATCTAATGCCATGGTGACGAAATCCTGGAACCAGGAAGAAAAGCAAAAAGTACCTAGGATCCAAAACCAGAATAAGAGCAATCAAAACCCTACAGTTGCTAGTTGGATAGAGCTAAATATTCAGAAGTAGCTGTATGAACTCATGTGTCGTTCTTTTCTGTTCTCTGTAAAAATCCGCTGTTAATCCTCAGACTATATTTGCATATATGAGTTAGGAAGATCATGGTCTACATACTTCTTGAATGAAAATGCAGTTTGTATATAGGTTACATAGCTTTCTGAATATGCACCAATTTGGATAAGACAAATTGCACACACATAGTTTTAGATACTGCTTAGAGGCACCCTTGAAAGGCACCCTTGATTCAAAAGCTATTAGCTACTCATCTTAAATCTCACAAGTCATGCAGGATTAGTCCTAGTATTATTAATGCAGAGAACAAAGTGATTGGAGATTCAAAAGTCATTTTAGATGAATTTAGTAAATTTTATAGCAATCTTTTCACATCAAAGGGTTAAGAGGATAATGGTTATGAATACACTCCTTGATGTTTAAAGGATCCTTCAATTCCACCTGAGGACAGTATAGGCCTGGAATAATCTATTACCCATAATCAGATGGAACATGCAATTTATTTTGGGTGAAATTCTCCTCATCTGCATAATTGGTCTTTATACACGGGAACTTTAGGGGAGGGAAATTCATCTTGCCAACTTGGGGTCAGAATGGCCCTTTGCAAAAATTCCAATTCAACAGCTAAATTCAACAAAGATGACTAATGCTGAGGGAAGGGAAGGGAAGGGAAGGGAAGGGAAGGGAAGGGAAGGGACGGGAAGTGACGTGAAGTGAAGTGA
>JAOXNO010000013.1:92682842-92734213 GCA_028565335.1 Limnodromus scolopaceus | reverse complement strand
GGAAGGGAAGGGAAGGGAAGGGAAGGGAAGGGAAGGGAAGGGAAGGGAAGGGAAGGGAAGGGAAGGGAAGGGAAGATGGTTTTCATTATGATCCATGTACACCCATCCACATTTAAGATTTATCACACAATTTCAGTGTGTCTGCCCCTCAACGTTATCTGTAGAGAGAGTGTAGATGTTCAAAAAATGTTGGTACATGTCCTTTATTCCATTGCTTTTTGCTGGAACACTTAGAAACCTCTAGATGCTTTGCTTTTAAATCAATGCAACTTTAAAATGTAGGTTTACATATTTATATAGCATGTGTGTTTGCATGTATTTTTGTTTCCAAGTTATTAAACCAATCCTGGACTCACATTTTTTGTACTGCCCCTTTCAGGCATTTAAATATCATACATTTGTATTGAAGTATTGGATTTTGTGATACTGCTGCATAACTACAGTGTAATTATACTGTAAGTTCAGTGTAGCCCAAGTTCTGGACTGATCATTGAGAGAGAGATAAATTCAACTCATGAATACAACTGGAAAATATCTCCCTTTGTCTGTCATTTTTAATCTTGGATAATCACTTTAGAATTTTAATTGTTTTATTGGTTTTGACACAAGAATTTTCCACAAGTTCCTAGGATCAGAAGTTTAGGTATCAGGCTGACTTTATTTTAATGCACACTTTTCAGTTTCCTTCCACTACTTTGTTATGCTTCTGTTTTACAGCCTGTATACTTACCTGTGCTTCTTTATGTATCGAATGTCTACTTCATTTCCAAGCAAAATTAAATGTCTGTATAAAACTACGTTGACAGTAGTCAATCTATGTGTTTCTTCAGTAGGAAAAAATGTAATCTGTTTTCTTTCTTTCCTTTAACGTTGATACTTTGGAGAGTGACATTATGTTTTTATAACTTGCACACTTATGCGTGTGCCACTACGTATGAAAGTGAGTAATTCTAGCATGAAAGTCTAAAAATTATGCAGCTCCACATAGCTTCCTCAGGATTGAACAGTGAGTGATGACTTCTGGGAACCTTATCTGAAAATAATTATCAAGCCTTATCTGAAAATAAGTTTATAAATAACGAAATAAAAGATCCCGAAGGCATCTATATCCTGGCTTTCAAGGATAAAAGATATGCCTATAATAAAGAGAGAGAAGTGACAATGCCGGAACTCTACATTTTTGTTCTCCAGCCAGCACAGCAAGCAAGCACATGTGGCCATGTGGATTGTGTTTAGGACTCCAAAGAAGCCTCTTTTTGAACCACTTTTATGGTAAATATATGTGATTAATTTCCAAATCAGGTATTTTAATTGCAAGGGAAGGAACAGGATGCTGAATGTTACTATCTAAATGGACATGCACACTACAGGTTTTTGAGGAATTCCTGATGTGTTTCATCTGTGATGGCTTAAGCCAATCTCAGTGCTGCTGTAGTTCTGACATGGTCAAGCATGAAAAAGCACATCTGCTTCACTCATTTTTTTAACTTTATTGTGGTTTCTTTGTTTTTTGTTTTGTTTGCTACAACGTATTGATGTTGATTTTCTTATGTGGCTTTCCATACTTTTTTGCAATACATATGTTTATTAAATTAATAGTACTTGTCCTTGAATTTATTGTAAAAGGACATATGCACATGGAAATTATCAATTTGTACTTTCCACTATCCAAATCTCTCAATTTTTAGATCATTCAAAATGTTACTTATTATCCTGGGAGTATTTTCAAAGATCATGTGCCCCAAGATTAAAGTTAAAAACTTCATACAATTTCTGTTTGTTTTAGTTTTCAACAACTATTTTTTTCCATTGGAATTGGGATGATGAGGAAATAATGTCATTACCTCATTTGCACAAAATATTGCTAGAAATGGAGCTCCCTTCTTAGTTGGTGTTCTACCATTTCTCCAAATATTCAACGCATCTGGTTAGAGGACAAGAAAAGCATTCTTCTGAAGTGTAAGAATATTTCACATCTAGTTAAAAAAAAAAATCCCATCTGCTTGGAGCTTCCGCTATAGCCCAGTTCTCAACAAATTACCTCATTATGTTTGTGTTGAACATAAGTAAAACTATATGACTACTTACACAGCTGTTGAGAATTAGTGACCACGCTATATGGCAAAAATGAGATGTGCAATGTAACAACATTCTAACTATAGTATATGTGAGCTCTAGTTAATGGATGCAGAGTCTCTGACTGGAAAAGAGACACGAGGATGCAGAATAACGTCAATTTATTAAAATCCACAAAAGTCACTGTCACTACCTGCCCACTAGGCCATTTCCCTTCTATTTAGAAGGGGAGTTATTTTTCAGCCTTATGAGATGTCTTCCCTGGGCTTTCCTGGTGCCTTGGGTTGTGGTGATTAGAGAAATAATCATCTTGTAAAGTGCTGGAGATAAGGAAGATATTTAAATAATGTTTTCCTTCTTTGTTTACCTCTGCAGAAGGCTGAGGGACCAAACAGCTGAGGGAAACATTTTGCAAGCTTTTCAAATTTACAGAGTAAATTCAACAGTGCTGCTGTGAATGTTATCGCTGAGTTTTGTATTCATGCTTGATTCTTTATCAAATTAGCTCTTCTGTGAGTAAATATATCTTTCTCAGTTGCACTCCTACAAAATCAGCCTATGTCCTGAAAGTAACAAAACTGATGGAGTATGTTTCAGATATGCAAACCAATTAGCCTACACGTCTACAACATAATCTCAGGAAAATAAGTGGTCTCCAGTTTAAAAGAATCAGATATTGAATCCAGGCTATATCATTTTCTTTGCAACATTTGGGATCATGTATCCCAACTATATAATCTTACATTATTTTGTCTAAATTTGCATCATCAATCTTGTATGCTGCGGTGGAAATTTGTAGAGCAGCTGAAACTATATTTGAACACAAAACAATGCAATGAAAAGAATACCAGCATTCTTACCCACATTATCTCTGATTTTTTCTTTGCAGTCTTTTCACATGTGGTTTATGCAGTAACTGAATTAGGATTTGAAGAAAAAAAACCCACTTAACTAAATAATTTAATAGTAATATTTTCTTTTTTTTTTCAAATTAATAGTAATGCATAGCCCATACCTAATCCATGCATTGTGACAATACCATCAAAGTTAGAACAGTTATGTGTAGAACATTATATTTAGAGAGAACATTATGCATACTTTATCAATACAGAATCATCCATATTTTATCAATAGGTATGTGTACTGATGGGTATTATTTATGTATATCTGGGAGGCTGGGCAGAACAGAAAACAATAAAATCCAAAAATTAATCCATTATGGCTTTTGTTTTTACAGATCCCTAATGTTTTATACATATGTGCACAGAGCTTTTTGGCAACAACACAAGCTTGGATTTTCCTTCCAAACTCTGCAGAGTGCTTTTAACTGGAAATGTTCTGTTACAGAAGAATGCAGACTCTCTGTTCAAGCTGAACACTTTGATAGGTTTGTTGCTAGTATGAATAACTCCTGCTACTTTTTGTATATCATATGATCATTTTATATTTGTCCAATTTCAGTGTTGCTTTTACAATTACAATATCATATCAATACCATATGAAGCCAGCTTTTTTTTTTTTCAAATTAAACAGTTATTTTGGCATGCACATGACACTACCTCTACAGATAAAATAAATAATTTCATGCACAGTACTTTCATGACATGGGTCTTCTAACTTCATTGACTTTAGGACCCAAGGGAAGCCCAGGCACAATTGTCAATAGACTTCCTTGAAATAAAAACATCATTTTTCCTTCTGCCCATTGCAAGGAAGACTGAAACTGCCACTGATAATTAATCCACTGAGAGAAATCAATATTGCAACTGGTTGGAGATGAAACAACCCATAGCAAAATAAACTTTTGCCATGACAGTGTAACAGTTCTTCTAAGCATATTCTGTCTGTGTGCAGATGTGGAATCTTAATAAATGGCTGCAAAAAACTAGAAGCCAGTTGTATTAAACTGCCATAAAATACAGTTATTGTTCCTGTATGTGCTGACTTGCTTTTCAAGACATAGTAGTGGCCCTATATTTATAAAGGCTGAAAATGTTGTAAAAGTAAGAGAAAGGAGACAAGACAGCTTGCAAATGGCCAATACTGGCACTGGGGCAAGGAGTTGTCTGGACCACTGCCATCAAGGGAGAGAGCTATGGCAACAAACTTCTCTAATTTATATTGAATGTGATGTTCAGGTATGAAATAATCCCATTGGCCACCTTCAGTCAAATGCCCAGGCCTTGTTCCTCCTTGTCCCTGCACCTGGCAAGGCTTGAAAACACCGAGGCCTTGAATCCCACAGAGCCTAGCTGGCTTTAAAGTAATTTTTTCATGAATTCAGACACTAGAGGCTTCTAAAAGTGCAGTTTTCCCCAGCATTAGAAGTTAGTCCTGTGTCTCTCAACCCAGGACACTTATCAAAAAGCTATCTGCTCACCACCCAGATTTGAGTGTGCCACAGGATGCAAATTATTAGCAGCAACCTCCTCAAGATGTTTTTCACATAAAAAATAAAAAAAATATTTATGCCTAAAACAGAATATATTGATGTGAAGGTTACAAAACAAAACCAACATCGAATGCACCTCTAATAATTTTTATCCTCCCCACCAGAAACTATTTCCATTTATAGCAGTATAGGCATCACAGAAAGGACCAATAAGACTAGGAGTTTCCAGTGCACAAGATCTCTGCACTGAATGATCTTTCACATCCCATTCTCCCCTTACAGTCTTAAAATAATGATAGTAACTGTAATAATTATTCTTTTTTTTTTTAAAGCTGACATTGGAAATAATTCCTATGCCACTAGCCTCCAAGCAATTGCTGTCAGAAGAAAAAGTTCAGTTACAACAGATGACATACTTAGAGCACCTGAGAATATGTATGTGTGTATATTTTTTTGAAATATGTATATTTGTATATGTAACCCTGTGCTTTTGCATCTGATGGTCTCCAGATATTTAAAACTTGTTTTCACAATACTTCAGTGAGTCAGATATTGTTCTATACAGTTTTTAGAGGAACAAAGCAAAATACAGCAAAACAGGGAAGTCACCTTCAAGGAGATAACAGGGTGAAAAGTCTTGTGATTCCCACACCCTCTCTATTAAAAGCAACATTTTAGTAATGGCAAGACAGACAGGAAAGTTCCTCTAGAGAGGATTTTGTAGTGTTGTGTTTTTTAACCTCTCCAAGTCCTCTTGTGAGAAACTGCAATTTGGGGTTAGGTTTTATAAAAGCCCACAGCCACAGCACTCATGGAAACAGACTAATGATGTTTGTTATCCACAGATAGCCTGAGTCTGGGGATAATTCATTACTTAGTTGCAACTGCTCTGCCTGGTGATGGCTAGTGGAAGAGATATTACCAACCTCACAGCAAACGCCTCTGTTCGTTATAACTGAGTTTCAGAAAATAGGCTTGTGATTTCCCCCTCTCAGATAGAGGGGATTTTTCCCTGCAGGGGACACCGGATTGAAACCGTTTTGGAATCTCCCTCCGGGGGGGAGCATGTGCTGCTTTCTGACCACAAGTTACTTTTCTGCTATTGATCCCGCTGCCACACGCTGCTCAATTGCTCTAGCCGCCCCTTTATTTACTGTTTGTCACCTTTCCTGATTCCAGGTATCATTTCCTTGATAAGTATTCATTATGGCCCATGATTTCTGTTCTCCATCTCACAAGCACGGTATGAAAAGACTTTTGTCTTGGGCTGCAGACACTACAGCAAGCTTTCAAATTCACTAGTCCCTTTAAGGGAGATCACTTGTCTGCAGGGCTGGCTCTAAGGATGGGCAAACTAAGTACTTGCCTGAGGAGCCAAATTTTGGAGGAAAGGGATGGCTCACACAAGCTGCTGCATGCTGAGCACTTTCTGACAGTGTTTCTGTCTGGTTAAATTAATCATCATTGGTTATCCAGGAGGAGCCGAGGCTCCCAGCTGTTGATCCTTGGTTACAAAATTTTGAGCTCATGTCCCCCTAGGAAGTAGGGAGAGCGATTCAGCCCTGAAGCCCAGCAGATATGGCCACAAGCCACTAAAGGGAGTATGCGCTGACAGGCAGTTAGTTGCAGACAGCCCAGGTGAAGGTTGTAGTGAGACAGGTATGGGACAAGTATGAAAGGGAGAGGAACCAAGCCTCTAACCTGCAGGGCAGGCCCCATTTGTCTGACATGGAGGCACAGACAAAGGCAGGATCAAGCTCAGCACTGATGCTGAGAAGCTGCAGCAGGATACCCAGGTGGGATGCTCTTTCCTCTCTAAGCACAGGGGCTGCTCAGTCTGCCTTGTTTCTGACCTGAAGTACAGCTGCTAACCCACCACATTCTCAAACCCACGTGCTGACCTGAGGAGGTTTGATGAGAACGACTGATTTCCAAAATAGATGGCCTGTGTGGCTGATTTATTTCTGCTGAAGCAGACTACCAGATCCTCTGAAGCGGTCTCAATTACCTTTACGTAAAGGCTGTTATTCTTCTCCTACAAGTAGTAGTCATGTTTGAGTGGCCCGATTTGTGCAGATTTGGCCTGCCTTGTCCACTTAAAAGATCATTAATCACCACTCCAGTTTATAAATCAAGGAGGCCAAGTTGCTGAGAGCAATTGAGAGGCTGAGGCTCCGCAGAAGTACTTAGCCAATTCCCAGACCCAGGCTTAGCATTTCTTTCTCCCCGCCTCTAGTAGTCAGACAATTCATCATCCTTCTCCCATTGAGACAGAATGAGCCTGACAGAGGAATGCCTGAAAGCTAATCAATATGATCAAGTTGAGGGGGAAAGCGAGTCACAATGATTTTTTTTGTTTGTTTCTTAGTCTCTTAAATAAACAAAACCCATTCACTTTAAGATTTGGTAGTTTGAATTTATATAAGACAAAAGCGAAAGGCAAACGAGTGCAAACCAAAATCAACATGCAGCAACAGGGGGAAGAAAGATACTGAAGACACCCTTTTGCAGTAGTTATCTGTGAAGAAGAATAAAAGTGTCAGGCAAGGAATAGGACTATTATGATTGCGGATTATCAGTTTTGGGTACTACAGTCACACAAGATCGCTTTTCTTTTACAGCAGTGTCAAGTGCAATTGGCAGGCCAGAAGTCAGAAGGAGGTTTGCTCCTACTAAATAAACATCAGCCTGTACTGTGCTTGCAGGAGAACTAATGAGGTTACGGTAGAAAATGGATCCTCTCTGTAATAAGGGAGAGTAAAGGAACTTGAACAGGAGGTTTATTTTCCTATTCTGTGATAAGTTGCTTTTACATATTTTGAGCACAGCCCTTTTTTGGAGAGAGAGAAAACATAAATTGTTCATTGTAGAGAAGAAAGCATGAGTGACAACTGTAAGTGGAATAGACAGTTTCCATTACCCCTTCACACTTGCTGAAGAATAATTTGCAAAGGCTGGGTAAATTGTGTTTTAAGAAGTGTAATGACGTGTAATAATTTCCTGTCAGCATGTCAGTTACAAGCAGAGTGAGTTTGATAATTTTGGGATAGAAGATGGAAAGAATTGAGGACGAGGGGGAGGGAAGACAGAGAGAAGAAATGGGAAGGTCTTTTAGGATCGCTGGCTTCAGAAACTAATGAAAGCATAATTGTAAAAAAAAACAGGTGGAGTGCTAGATAAAAGCAAGAGCTGTGCAGCAACCCGCCCAGATACTAATTCCCATTTGCTTTCCCATTAATCTTGCATAAAGATTCCAGGTCACAGGTCCAGCTACAGGGAGTATTAAGCAATTTAGTAGGATGGGAAATGGCTCAGAAATCAGAAAATGGATGATCAGAAAAATTTCCTTTTCTTGTCCTGTGAAAGGCATCTGTATCATAATGCAGACAAAACATGTCTACTCGTGTCTTTTTTGAGGGGAGAAAAACCAAACAAATCTGAAAAAAAAAAAAAAAAAAAGAGTTGCAATGTATTTGACTACCTACTTTTGTCTTTGAGAATGCACAGTGTGGTAGGGATCAGTAAATGCCACCGCTTATAGATCAACCTAACATGAATGAGCCAGTTATTTTTACACACTGTTTCACTCCTTCTCATTTTTATCTTAAAGAGAATATTGTCTGAGATTTATTATTTATTAATTTTGTTATTTTATCATGCTGGCAAATTTGTCAGGAAGATAATATTTACTTTAACCCAGTCATGGTTGAATCAAAATTCCACTCTCCATTATACATATATGCACTTAGAGTTAGTCTACTGACCTCACTGGGTTTAGGACTGATTCACACTGTTGCAAAAGTAAAGAGAATTTGACCCTGAACATGTAAATGTTTTATTGTCCAGCCCACCAGCCTGGTAGACCAGGATATGTCCTCTTCAATACACATTGTTTTCCAAACCGTTTTCTCAGTCTTAAGCAGGATTGTTTCTACCTTTTTTCTTTTTGTTTGGTGGAGGAAGGGATGTGAGAAAGATCTTCTTTTTTTCCTTAGAGAAACTACTTTAGTGTTGAATATAACAAGTGACACCATTTTCCTAACAGTCTATTTCTCTTCTTATTGCTGTCTTGAATGGTAGCCTTGAACAACCTCCACTCATCACCGAAATTTGAGCTTTTAGAGGACAGAGTACTTTCAGCCTTAAATATGCCTTAGGAAGAAGTCCTCTGTACCTCAAATGTTGAATTCACTGGTTAAAATAGAACATTTACCTCTGGATATGCAGCAAGGTAGGCAAGTCTTGGTTTTAAGGCATGTGCATTTGTAAAACAGATGTTAATATGCTCTGGTTTTGGTGGGTTTTGTTGTGGGTTCTTTTCACAATAAAACATTAATATCTTTTACCGCTAAATAGGTTTGAATAGAGATTTCACATTATTTTCTTTTTTTTAAAACATTTAAAAAGATGCAGGGGTGCTCATATCTTGGGACTGAGTGTGGAACCACTCAGCACATTGCTGCATGCTGACTGAAAGGAGCAGGCGTATCTTAATTGTGTGACAGTGCATTTGTCACCCCTAATTTTGAAACTGATTGGATCGGAATAGCTATGTTATGAATGTACACACATGCCAGACAGCTGGAAGGGCATGATAAGTCTTGTTTGTCTTCAAGGTGCACCACTGCAGAAGTCTTCTCAGACTGCGGCCTCCCTTTCCCTTCCTCATATTCAACAAGTGTCATCTTGAAAAAATAGATAAAGCTTTTTTAAATAAAGTTTGAAGACAGTGTAGACACAAAATGATTAGCATTTTCCTAGTGTTACACAACATAGCAAATAAAAACATATTACAAATGTGACAGTGTAAGTGATATCTCTCAAGAGGTAGTTTCAATGAGAAACAGCTTGTACATGAGGGCTGTTCTGGGAGGTTCTTCAGGAATTAGCATTTCCTGTCCAATACTATAGAATTCTATCAATAAGCACTTGGATACTCAACCCAAATTTCCTTTAAAGTGGCACAATGCAAAGATATATGTACTGTTGTTAGGAGTAAGACATGGAAGTTAAACCTCCATAATGAAGCATCATATTCTACTGAGTAACAATTCTGAGGAGTATCTCAAGGTCTGGGTTGAAAAGCAACCAAACATGAACTACCAGTAAAATGTAACAGTAAAGAGCATATAAATGGGGCAGGGGGCAGTGAAGTGGGTGTGCAGAGGACAACTAGAGGAGCCAGGAGTCTGCTTTACTTCTGTAAAAGGTTTCACCAAAGTGGTGCTGGATCACAGCAGGCTGTTCTCGTTCCCCTCCTTTTGAAAGGATGTTGAAAAAACAGAGAGGGTACAGAAAGTAGCCATAGAAATGATCCACGTGCTACAGAAATTACCATGCAGTGAGACGCTCAAGGAAAACAAGCTCTTTAGTTAATCAGAAGAAAAGAAAAGAAAAAAAAAGTTCAAGGTGATTTAATTATAGTTGTACAAGTACCCTTCCAGAGAAAAAATATTGTACACTGAAGTGCTTTCTCATCTAGTAAAGAAAGCATGAAGAAAATCAATGGCCAGAAGCTGAAGAAGACAGACAAATTCATATTAGTACTGAGGTACACACTTTTACAGCAACACTAACTACCAAGTGGTAGATTCTCTACTACTTAATATAGCCAAAGCATTGTCTGGAAGTCTGCCTGGAAGATATGCTTTCGTCAAACATAAATCAGTGAGCTCAGGAAATAAAGCTATATGATCTAATGGCTCTTTCTAGCCCTTAGATCCCATGTATTTATAAAATATGGTATAGATTAAAATTTAACTAATAGCTTTGAGAGTTTCCTTGGTTCCTGTTAATTTATTGGCTGTTTTAAAATACTCAGTGGGTATCACAGCCTCTCTCTGTTTTCCCTAAGAGGCTGGGGCCAATTCAGAAGTACTTCTCTTTACTTTCAAGAATAATTTTATAGGCAGCTATTGCCATACTATTCGCATATGTTCATACTGGACCGAGGAGCAGTCTAGTAAATGAGCTGATAAAGTACATGTTTCCTGTTAGGATATCTCCCCAAGTTGCACAAAAAATATGAGTTTGAAGAAACGGTATGTGTTTTGTAGTTTATGTCCTTCCACAGATTATTTCTACAGAATTTGTTTCAAACAAGGATAAGAAAAGCTCCAAACACTATTTATAAGTCCTGATCTTCTTTACCTAGGACTTGGTAAGAAATAATTCTTCAAGAGTCTTTTGTTCTTTTACAAAGAGTGATCAATGGGCCCTCTTTTGATCAATATGAAGATGAAAAAACAAACCAGTATTTAAGTGTCTGAAGTCTCCACTGCTGTAGTATGTAATCATGAATTAAAAGGTTTGGCAAACTGTACCTTCATGACTCCAAAGCAACCATCATTGGCAATTAGGTCAGTTACACATTATTGAATATTCTTAAAGGAAAACAATGTATATACGTGGCCCCTTAAAAAATATCATTATTTCAATTTAAAAGATAGAAGGAAGTCAAAATACAAATCCAAACCACACATATATGGAGAAAATAGTAAGTTACAGTGTTTTCTGTCATTCCTCAATTTCCCTCTTTTGAATTTTGACACCATTATTGTTGTGGGTCTTATTAAGTTAGTGGCTAGAATTAGAATTTACCATGTGACAGGCACTCTTCAGATACAAAGGAAGGTGCAGACTCTGTCTGGAAATGCATATTAATGATTATTGTGGTTCATATTGTTTTCATTTTTAAGAATATCTAAACAATGAAACTTTAAAATGTTTTCACTTAAATGTGGTGGAAGTAATCACTGTTTGCAGAAGACAGATCAAACACAGACGAGGCTTACAAATCTTTCTTTCCCATAAAGATTGCTTCTGCCACACATGGAAATAAGGAGCATGCAGTCTTGACAGATAAGCTGATCCTTGCCTTTGTTATGGAGCGAGCTAGGACACATGGTGTGCACTGGTCTGTGAATTGCTCTAGACTGACAGGAAACTGAGCAGATGCTCTTCAGGACCTTTAATGATACTTTCACCCTCTCACAGTGGCTTGAGGTATGACCATAGTACAAGCAAATGTCCTTTCCGTCACAAAGAGGTTTTGAGTGAGGGAGGTTAAACCCACTGAAGGCAGTGCTTTGTCCCATAGACATGGGGTGGCCAGCGATGGAGTTGGAATTTTACAAGTCCAAGCCCTCTGCTTTGAGGGCTTATACCTTCCCTCCAACACCAGCATAATGCTTGCTAAAGCCACACTGTCTGAAATTTGCCATTTCTCTTTTGACACATGTAATCTCAACTTGGACGATCACTCTGGGGCAGATAAATCTACCAGATATATGGAGTGGATGAGGTCTGCTATGCCTCCTTGAAGATACTTTGTGACCATATCCCTCAATGTCATGCGGACCTTAACTCAGCATGAATTTTCTGACTGTGGAAACACAACTGACAGGATTCACATGCCCCAGACATTGATTGTATAACCATAGGAAGGGTGAATATGTTACATCCCAAGAGAACAGTGGACATCACGACTAAGTGCCCTCCTGATTTTGAGGCACCTATTTTGTTTACATCTCAGCCTGCTGAAGGGAACAGATCAAGATCAACATATTCTTTCTCCAAGATACACTGGCCTCCAAAAAAGTCAGGATTCCAGTTCACATTATAGGGAACGCCAAATGCTGTCTACTACCCTGAGTCACATAGCTGTTTCATACAATTGAGGACCACAGATGCTCTTTAATAAGGTTCAAAACTCTTGCACAGTCAAGGTGAAAGGTTAATTCAGGTGGCTACATGAACCACACAGGACAGACCTCGGAGATGCACGGTGCCTTTGATGGGAGGGTCAGTGAAGTCTACTACGTTACGATCCATCTGCATAAGGGTGATGACTGCCCATGAGTCATCCAGTTTCATTATTTATAGCATCCAGGAGTGTATGACAAAGGACAAATATTTTATGCCATCTGCACACATATGAGGAGCAGCTTCAACACAAGTCTTGCACTGGCATAAGCATAAAATGAGACGACTTACCCAATATCCAGAGCCAGGCTCAGACACTCACAGAGTAGAAGGTTCATACTCACAGAAGATATGAACTCCCTGTTTCTCCCTCTCTAAATATTCCCTATTCCTAAGATCTGAACAAGCTCATCATTTCCTCTCTGGTACCAGAAACCTCTCTGCCTTTCCACCTCTCCAGTACCTGTGAGAATCCCACCAGAAAAGGAGGTTTATTTGGGGAGGGTAAAGTTCAAAAGTCAGGCACAAGAGGACACAAGAAAGTATCTCTTAAATTTGACAGTAAAATATATAGTATATGTGCATGAAACCTCTTGTATTTCTGCTCTTCCCCTACTGCCATCTCCACTTAAAACTGGAGACCATGATATGCCCCACATTCTTCTGCCAAGCCTTTGAGCAGCCTGCTCACCTGGATAAATCTTCAATTATACAACAGCCAATTGTCATAAAATAAAATGCAGGCCATTTTGGCCATATAGGTCAGTGGAGGCCGTGTTTCCATGTGCAGTGCATTTTCCTTCAGTGTGCTTTACTAAAAATCACCCTTGCAGTAGGCTATGGGAAAGTAGTACAGCTAGAACCAAGCTGTTCCACCTAGGAGAGCCTGTAACAGCAGGGAGTGTGACAGTCAGACCTTCTCAGCATTTACCCTCACACAGTATCCCCTGCATCAGCTTCCCGAAGGAACTGTACCCCAACACCAAAGTATGCAGCTGTGGAAGAATGCCTAGGTTAGACTCACTGCTGGAGATGTCCATGTAGAAAGTGAGACCTTTGAAAATGTTTTTTTCCTCCTCTGCTGGGCAGCTGCTCTGCACTACGCTGTTACCTGGGAATTTCCAATTGAGTGCCAGCACGGCATAGTAGTGAGATTGCTCTGACCATTGCAGGATGCCTTTTCTGATGTGCAATTATCTGCATCCAGGTTCACCCTTCAGATGATTGCAAAAGCAGAAACTGCTGGCCTCATTTGATAATGTCGAAGGTCAGTTCTGCCAAAGCTGCCCACAGCTGTGCTACTTCTCTTTTAAAGACTCTGTGTGAAGCTAAATTTTTACTCTGAATTTCAGCGACTACGCAAAAAGAAGTCCTGAGCTGCAGGCACTTTGACCATATTACAAGTATAGAAATTATTTCTAAATGGAATGAAAATTATGAAAGCTCTATTATTCATGATGACACTGATTATCAGCCCCCATACCTCACTGACAAATTCAGCCACTGCTTTCAGATGAGATATCGTACTTTGTCCACAGACAGCCCTAGAGGTAGGAATTAATTATTAAATACTGGTTGATGATAATTACATGATAACTTTATTGACCAAAATCAGAAAGGAATGTACTCTATAAAATGAATGCTCTGAAAAAATAGAATATCTATTCTGAAACAAAATATTAGTTCCTATATAAACCATCTTTAAAAACCTCTTTGTCAAAAACACTAGCATCATTCTCTAAAAGCATAAAATAGGAGCATACATTTTAATCCAAATGTTTTCTTTGTCTGCATTAATTGAAATCTAGGTAATAAAGCAGAGCAGTAATTCAAATTCGGTACTGGGGGTCACATTCAAACTGAGTGCCCCTGAATAAATTCATATTATATTTAGTTTTGTATATTCTGTGTCATTCAACACCCACCTTTTCAGAAAGGGTGTGACTTCTGAGTCATCAAAGAGAGTGATCTTAAATGAAGCTCCCCAAAATCAGATAACATTTACCCCCCAAAAATGAAGCTTCTTCCATTATATTGCATTATTATTTCTTACATTTGCAGTCATTAACAGTTTTTAATGCTACGGATTATTTTTCTGCAATTTTAGAAAAATAAACTATTTCATGAAGTACTACTACTTCTTTTCTGATTCTTTTTGGATACCATTGCATTAATATAATTTCCAAGTCCAAGGGAGAACGAAGAGAGAATTTACGAGAAAAAAAAGTTTGATTGTTGAATATTGCCTCTCTCAGAGTGTTTTCATTTATATCTGTGCACTGCTACTTGCACTTAACATAATTTTGATATATATATATATATATCTAAATTAACAGACAGGAGGTATGACAGGAAAAAAACCCCACAAAAACATAGAGGGGTGTTTGTGACAGATGTGTAAGAACTGAGTTTTAACATGCACATCAGAAATCAGACCTATAACAGAGAAACAAGTTGTCTCAGAATCCCAGCAAAATGCTACCCTAGCATTTTAACAAAGCTTTAATTATCTCGTCACCCAAAGAGGTAAATTTTCTTGAAGAATGGGCTGAGACTGAAGCTAGAATAACAGATAGATCTGGATGGATCTGCACTTTATGAAAGTAGATGGAAGTGACAATTAGTGCACAGTGTCAGCCATGACACCTATCAAATCAACAAAAACTAGTATCAATTTGGGAAAGAGCCTGATTCTACTGGAAAATCAAAGACTCATGCATACAGCATTATGTGGTACTTTATTAATGAATTTTCCACTGACAAGGCCTCAAAATTAGAGTGGTGGCCCTTGTGCCTGTTACAAGTCATGGTGAGGGTTGAAAACATACGATAATGCAAATCTCATCAGTCGTCTTCCTTGCCCTGGAGCTGTACAATCCACAAAGACGGAAGGCCCTCATAACCTGTGATATGTTGTCTATGCAGGTCACATATACAATGACCGCAAAGGCTTTGGAGACCTATACATGATCATAACTGTGGCAGACCTCCTTACCCCAACTAGCTGCCCAGCTACTGGGGGATTTTCAGGCTCAAATGGCTGGTGGTAACAGCAGAGACCCTCAGACATTACTCTCTCGTCCCTGAGTTCTGGATGTGCTGTCATCTCAGAATATAAAATGGCAATAGTACCACATGGTCACCTCTACTCTCCTCTCTGCTCAAAGTCCTAGCCCTGACCACATCCCTGGCTAACACCACAGACCTGCAATATTGGCTTATACCTTTGGCAGCAAAGCCCCCATGTCCTAAAGCACAAGTTCCCTCAGGATGGTGCTATGCCTTCTCGCGTATAAGCAGCAGAAGCAAGGACAGCAGAAATGGCAAGCAGTGGGTAGACTGAGAAGACAGCACATTCTCTCAAACAAGGCTGCCAACATGTTTGACCCATGGTTTCCTAATATGAAGCCTCTCCATGTGGTCGTAGGCTGTGTATGAAGCAGGGCACACTAGACAGATTTGTGGGTGAGTAAATGCAAAGGCATAAGAAATAGATACTGAGTCAGACCCTGAGGACAACCTTGAGGACATGACCAGTCCACCTCTAGCTAGTGCCTGCCTTGAACAACAATGATGTGAACAGCACCCCAGTCCAGCTGGTCCAAAGTCAGAAGTGAGCCCCTGACATGAGTCACATGATCCTATAGACATATCTTTGTCTTAATTTTGGCCCCAAGCACAAATGAAAGAGCCTCAGTACCTCTTTCGCTACCTTTATTCTTTAAATGGACATGAAAAAGATCACATACCTTAACGTGAGAGACACTGGGAGTGGGGGGGATGCTGTGGGGGATGCAGAATAAGAACTGTCTATTTTTATTCTGGAAATGGGCCATCCATCCATTTCTCTAGGAAAGTAATGCTTACTACAAGTGTAATCACTGTAACTGAATCATTATGTTGTCTGGGTTTTTCTTTTCTCTCTTACTGCCTTGTTCAATACTCTGCCCTTGACAGTATATCTTTCCAAAGTCTGTTTCACTGAATAGCCTTTAGACAGTTCTGGTACTTTTAAAATACCAGATTGAAAAGCAACTCAGATAACAGATAGAAATCATATATAATGGCAAGAGAACAGAATTAGTGGAAGCTTTATAACAAAAACGGTGTTTAGAAGAGAAACGATTAATCCGTATTGGTTGAAATCTCCTGTAATGATGAATAATTCAATATATAACTGGTAAGAGTACCACTAGCCTGTATCACTATACATTTGGTTCAACTGAGAAAATCACTATGTAAATAGAAAGAGCACAGAAGCACTCCAAGGCCCCTGTAACAATGGGAAATTCTTTATTTAAATGATGGAATTAACATCAGCCTGAGGCTTTCCTGTGAATTTCTGATGTAAAGCTGTAATTTGCATATCTGTGAGTAGGTATGATATAGATTATCACATATAAATAAAGATCTGCATAGGTCTCTGAATTTTTCCTATATGGATCTATGAGTAAGTAATAATGTACTGCCTATTTTGGATTTCTCTCTGTGTAAAGAAGCATTAACTGCCTAGCATCCAAGAGTAATTTAAATTGGTGGTGTGTAATAAATGGGTGGGAAGCAGTCTCTGTGTGGTGGCTCTGGAGCTCAGCTGCGAGGGGGCAGCAATAGCCCAGTCCAAACTGGGAGTGTTTGGCCCCACAGGTTTCTCCTATCACTAGAATTGCCTATCGTGGGGTGAGGAAGAGAACAGCTGTGGCTGTTGTGCTGCCTCCCTGAAACCCCAAGCAACAACAAGCAGGAACTCACGGAAAGCTCAGCTGTGTCTATGGCAGCACAGAAAACATCAAGAAAAGCCTGTGAACTAAGCAACAAGTAGCAGCCCACCCCTACCAGCAACTAACAACAAATGTCACTGTCATCTGTGTCCTGCCTTAGGTGAGGAGAGAAGAGAGCCATCACAGCAAGGTAACTAGCTCCACCTCTGACTGGGGAATCTCCAGAGACAGGGCCTAGGTGCCGTCTTCCTCCTCTGGCATCATCTGACACATGCAAGGAGAGTGGGACAAGGCAGAAAACCGCCTCAAAGTACAGACTATATAATCCTTGACCCTGCACTAGCAATCTGCTATGACCTTTTGTCTGGAGTGCCAACATTACGCTAGTGAGGAATTAACACTGAGCTGGAAGATAGACATCTCCCAACATGTAGGGGACAGTATTGATCCTTACTCCACTCTCACCTAGGATTTGAACTGGCGGCAACATCTGCATCCCCCCTAGTAATTCTTCCAGCTACCCACGTTCCCCTTTGGTTATGTGGTACCTCACTCTACTCATCTAATCCTGCACTGATATGGGACTTATTCTATAAATGGGATGATATAGCACAGATGACAACATAATCTATCATTTCTTCCTGTAACTATCATGTTGTATGATATTAATTCAGGCAGATCTGGAAAGAGAACCTTGACATGAAAAGTGGCAGTGCCACACTCACTTTGCCCGTCCTGGGAAAGAAACACCAGGAGTGTGATTATTGCAAAAAATTATGCTGCAGCTTGGTGTCACTTTTTATAAACTGGACTGATGTTTCTCATCCTTTGGTCTATGAACTGCCACCCATCTATGTGAAAACAACCCATGAAACAACTGCCAAGAAGATAAATAATAATAGATTCACACACATTTGGGATTAAGTAAAAAACAGAAGCAGCATGACACGAGGTGGATTTTTTTTTCCAAATCCCGACAGATTGAGTTGCTGTATTAAAAATGGTTGTGAAACACTGAGACAGCTAGACCATGCCTGACATCATCAACTTATTCTAAAGCATCTGTTGCTTTTGCAACAATTGATAGAAGTTTAAATTTTCTCATCCTGAGCTCCTAATTTAAATATCCCCTGCTAATCAAAACCGGTCATCCCTTTTCACTCTATAGCACAGACTACAAGCACTTGTAAAGTGCTTCAAGGCTAAAACCAGGACTTTTGATGGCTAGCATCCTGCTACCTTCACATAAATATCTGAGGAATCCACTGACCTTTTGTGTATTGCTATCCAGGATGTTTCACCCCTCCACAACTCATTCCTAGACCTGAAAAGGGTGAGTTCTGTTCTGTGAATAGTAAAGTTGAGGCATAAGGCAGAATCACTTTTTTTTTTTCCCCAGATCTTAGGATTCTAGAATAACTGAAGGATTTTCTATTGAAAAATGTCACACCTGGAAGTGAATTTGGATTTTGAATTAATATTTTACAGTTACATAGTCAGTACTAGTACTTTGGCTAATGAAATACAAACTTTTCAGAACAGAATGCAAAAATAGAGTGTGTTTAAGACTCGGATTATGAGTCTTGGGAACACGGAACTGATTTTATGTTAGGTAGATAACAAAGTGTGCACTGAGAAGCAACTTTCTTAAAGAAGATAACTAAGGACAAAATGTCAAAATGTTTTTTCATAAAATATCAGTAGCAAGGACCCTTCCAGAGGGTAGTAAAAACAGTAAAAGCCACTAAGATTACATGGTTTTTACACAAGAGTTAAGGAACTCAGGTATTATCTGAACTATTACTGCTGACATGTAGACAATAACTTAAATAATTTTGGAAGAATAAAAGATAAGAAAATATCATGGGATCATAGAGTCATATCCTTTTCTTTAAGGATGTGGCAGATAACTGGAAATAGAAAGCATTGGCAAGCTGTTAAAAACTGCAATGAAGCCTAGTGATACTAAAGAAGAGTTGTTGCAACTTTTTTAAGAAAACCATGCCTTAAAGATCTGCTTGAAGCTCTTGAAGGTATTAGCAAGTATATGAGTAAGCTTGAGCCAATGACACAATGTACTTGAATTTTGAGGGGTCTCACCCGTGGTCCCTTGCCGTTTCCTTCTAAGAAAGCAAGCTGTTATGGGATAAAAGGGAAGACACAGAGATATACACAGATAGAAAATAAAGGATGTGAAAGGAAAGTTACCACATGTGCCATGAAAATCTACACTGCCATCTATGCCCCAAAAAATATGTTAAAAAGAAGGAAAATACTGAGACAGCAAAATTTGCTGAGGTAGAAAGCTATTGATGACAGTCAAAACTAACACTGTCTAAAAAACATTGCAGAGGAACCTGCATGCTGGTGACTGATCGTATCACAGAATGTCAGTTGATACGGAATGCCAACAAAACAAAAGGAAGGCATACACAAAAAATATTCTTAACTACACAGTTTTGGATTCTATGTTATCTACTACCACTTGCAAAGAGAGCTTGGGATCTCTGGAAACATCGGTTCACTGTTATGTAGCAGGCAAAAAAGCAAACCCATTATTTGGAAGTATTAAGGAAAAGCAGTAAACCAAAGTAACCTCATTATGCTACCTCATTAATTTTTTGTTAGTTCATACCCCGAATATTCATGTGGGTCTAGCTTCTTATTTTGGAAACTGACCTTACGCTGAAACACTCCAAACAGTGAAAAGAAAAAAAAAAGGCAGAAAGTAAAAGAATTATAAAGAGTATGGGATAGCACATGGAGAGAGAAACTAGACGAGGATTTTTGCCTATAAAAGAAGCTACTGAAGAAGGATGTAATGAGGATCTGTAGATAATTAATGTCCTGGACAAGTTAATTTGGAATCATGATTCATTATTACACCTGACAAAAGAACTCGGAATATAAAAAGAAAAACAACAAATGTTGGAAGTCTGAAACAAACAGAATTTATTTTTTTTTTAAATACAATGCACAACTTAATCCTGGAAGTTAATGGAAGATGTATTTATTAAACCCAAGGTGTATAATACCTGATTCTCTGTGTATGATGAGTGGATCATAAATGAGTTAAACCAGTGAATGGTAGATCATAGGTTAAGTCAAGGGGAGTCACTATATGTTTTTCCTCTCCTTAATATAAGCTCCAGGGTTTTTTTTCCACTGCCCAAGAGAGATTAGACACATCTTTAACATGACCCAGGCATTGTACTCACCAACCATGACCAACACCTTATACTGGTAACCACACCACCCCCATCCCAGTTTAGAAGCTAGATGAAACAACTACTTGCCTAATCCTTAGCATCAGAATGAAGATGAATTCAGCATTTTCATCCCAGTTTCCAGGTTGAAATTCTCTATGTACGTTGCTTGGCTGTTGGTTGACAGTGTTGTTTTAGGTAAACTGAGGTGATAGAGTCCTATATTCCCCTGGGGCCTGCCTATGGCCAAGAGCCCCATTTCAGCCCAGCCTGGGCTATAAGTCCTTGCTCCAGCGATTCCTCCCCCAGTGTTGTAGCTGGTCTCCAGCTCTGTCCTGTTGGGCCTGACCCATAGGCTGACATTCTGGCTAGACTTCGGACCTGCCTTATCCTTATGAACTTGCCCGGTGATCTGGAATCTTGGCTGAATGTGGTGGCCATCTCCTGCATGTAGATGGTGGCCATCTCTAGGCCTGCCCTGCACACCTTGCTCAGGGGCTGTGGGGCAGGGCCCTGGATAGTGAAGTCCTTGCCCTGCCAGCCATGTTACTGCACTCAGGACCCCAGCCCTGGAACAGGCTGCCCAGAGAGGTTGTGGAGTCCCCTTCTTTGGAGATTTTCATGACCCGCCTGGATGCAGTCCTGAGTAACGTGCTCTAGCTCTGGGCAATCCTGCTTCAGCAGGGGAGTTGGACTAGATGATCTCTATGGTCCCTTCCACCTCTAAAAATTCAGTGAAATTCAGTGAATACTCTTGCCTTGAACTTGGTGCTGGAGTCCACGCTGTACTGCTTGAAATGCTGCTGTGATCCATACAAGCTAGCTCAGAGCTTGTCAGAGTACCTCACAAAGGGTTTGCAGCTATGTCATTGATTGCAATATAGAAATGCTATGGGCAAAAAGTGGGTATGTCTTAGGGAATTTGATCTCCTTTGCAGAACACTATGAAACTTTTTATCACCTTTCCATGTGCCAGCAGCTTGTAATAAGAAAGATCTACTAATCATTATGTGACACTGTGTAAGCATTATGTGACTCACATCAGCATACAGTAAAACAAACATTTAATGAAACCAAATACTGATTTGGGGTGAAGGGGTGGTAGACTGTGCTCAGGAGAGGATCAGAAGCTATGAACAGCACACCAAAAACAACACTGGGGTCTGTGAATACATTTTTAAGGAAATAGTTCAATTTTCCATTAAAACAACAGTAAATGACATTCACTGGAAAAATGGCATTGTTTCCTCTCTTTTCACCACAAATCTTAAAAGAACTTTCAGATAAATGATATATGCATCTAGATGATATTAAGGCTGGAGCTTATCAAACATTTTTTTCAAACATATTAGCAATTATTAATTCAGTTGCTTAATTACTGACACAGTTTTCTTCAGAAGTATGAATAATTGCTGAAGTTCTCGCAAAAATTTCCATGGTATTCTTTGTCTCTGCAAACACATTCAAACATGAGTAAGCAAGGAAAGCAATGCAAGTTTGCAGTGAGTTAAGGGATCGTGGTCCCCTGTATTAGCACTACTCAAATGCTGAGCTGTGCAGTACCTCACCTGGTCTGCCGGTCTGTGAATGTGACCACAGAGCATGGAGGTGCAGGAAGGAGTCCTGGAATAAGCAACAGATGGAAAATAGAAGTTAAATGTTTAGTTGCAAGGCTTCATTCTTGACAAAGTGTCTAGGAGGTCAGCTGAAAGAAATGAAGGGAAAGAAACAAGCAGCAAGCTGGAGGACGTCTGTATTTGGTAAAGAGGAAATGTGTCAATGCAAGGGTTTGGAGGTGACTGTGCAGAAACAGAAGTGTAAGTGAAATAGCTTATTTTAATGTGACAACATTTTTGGTAGATTTAGGGCAATAAGGTAAGTGATGATAGAAGGTTTCTGATAAGCAACTTAAGTCTGAACAGAAGTTGTGTAACGAAGGACATCAAGAGGATTCAAAAATGTTAATCAGGAAGGAAAACAAGCAGCACCATAAATAGGGAGAAATCATGAGAAGGGAGAATTGAGCATTTGAACACAGCAGCTGTAGGCTTTAGCTTTCCAGGTTACACAGTTTGTCACCCATAACAGTGAACGAAGACCAGGGCAGAAGAGAATAGTTCCAGAGTCACCAAGAGAAAATTAAGACAAAGTGGAAAAAAGAGTGAGTATAGTTAGAAGAAAAGAGGAATTAGATACATTAATTTTTTATTTTTAAGCTTTTGATATTTCCATGAAGAAAAAAAAAAATGTTACAGACGTAGTCAGAAATTAGCTTACCCAAAACTTCATGTTATTACTAAAAGTTGTCAGATCCAGGAAGCTGAGGAAAGGATGGGGTAGCTGATAGAAGTTGGGGTAGTAGCTGTAAACATCTGTATGGTGAGGTAAAACGGCATAATAATGAAAAACCATCAGGAGTTTCTAGAGGGCAAAGAGATATATAATTCCATGCTAGAGTAGAGAAATAGCCAGAATACTAAACAAGGCAGCACATAATGTGATTAATGGGCCAAATATTTTTAACAGGTTTGAGTTAGTAATTGAAACCTTGCAAAAGACTGCAACCAAGAAACAAGATTATTTGAAGTCATCCTTGTTTCATGTTCTAATTTCATGCAAGGACCGGAAATGATGCAGTTGTGCAACATCCAATAAACTTTTTTTTTTTTAATTAACTAAGAGATAAAAAATGAAGAGGTTTTTCTGTCTGAAGTTTGTGAAGCAGCTGTTTAAAGCGTATTTTGAGGTTGAGAGAGGTTTCCTGGGATAAATCAAAGCTGGTCACATGCTATGTGGTATTTCCACTGTGTCCTTGATTATCAGAGCACAGCAAGTAATCAAGAGTATCTTTCCAGCTCAGCAGAAGCTATTTCCACTTACTTTCTCAGTAAAAGTGGCTCCACTTCAGCTGAAGTCTCTGCTGTAGCTGGAAAAATTGAAGGCTTTCTATTTTCCCCCAGGGGCTATGTGTCTTCTGTCCATCAGTAACCTAGCACATTATTAGCTACAGAAGTTTTTACAGATTATGGGAACCTGTTTTTCTTCTTCCCCTTCACTTGAAAAACACAGGAATTCATATTACTGTTCACAGATTGAATATACATTACTTTCCACTGCTAAAATTCCTTTGTAAACATACGCCACTGCCAACTGGCGGTGGGTGCGGCTATCAGTGGTGGAGGTGGCAGCTCTGCAGGGAGTTGGGGGACACCTGAGGAAAAGCAGCTTTTTGCTGGTGGAGTGGTGCTGTGCTTTCCCTGCCTAGGCAGCACTTCCCTGGCTCAGACGGGGTGAGGCATCGCTCTTTGCCAGTCCTACACACCGGCTTCCCAGCCCCACCACAGGAGATGGAAGAAACATAGCTCCCGCTTGCAGGCAGCTTCTTTTCTTAGTCCTGAACTTCTCCTGCAGAATCAAACTAGCATCATTTGAAGTTCTTCTCCTTCCTCCCCCATCTTTCCTGTTCCATTATGCCCAGGATACCTGTGTGTTTCATCTCTTCTGTTGGAACTGAAAAGGGCATCCAATGTCAGACTGCAAACATCCAGAATTAACTAGCTAGACATCATTAAGAATCCAACATTCATCCTGGAAATGCCTAACCACTAGAAACTCAGAGTAGCTGCAAAATATTCCCAGAAAACTGCTCCTTCACCTTAATTTTCCAACCCTTAGGAGTGCTAACTCGCCAGCCATACTGAATTTCTCCTAATTTTTCTCATGTCTTGAGAAAAGCATGCATTTGAAATATCAGTCTGCACACACCATCATAGTTACTTGAAGTTTTGTGTAGACTGATTTATCATTTTAGGAAGAAGCATTATATGGGATAGTACCTCCCACTATTTAATAAACAAAGAGAAAAAGAAACAAATTAAATTTTCCCATGAAAGCTACTTAATATAAAGAGTGCCATCTGCTGGCACGTTTGAAATGAGGCATTGTTCATAGGCATAGAGGTTCAATAAAGTTTTGTTATGCCCTGTTAAAGGCACATTTCAACTCTAAGCTGTTTCACACTTTCAGTTTTATTTATTCATGGTATTGCCTTTACAGAATAAAGGGCAGTCAAGCACAGTGGTGTAGACAGCTCCTGTGTGAACATGGGGGAAAAAGCAGTGTCTATTCATTCACATTTTTATATTCAAAGTGTGTCTTTGTTGTTTTGGGATTTCTGTGTCTATTTTGCTCCTTTAACATTATTACATTTTTGAAACAATAATTTTGGAGAACGTGTAAATTAAAAATATAAGAGATTTTCTAAAATAGTGTGGGTAAGACTTTTAAAAGTACCTACTTTCCACTTCACCTTGAGCCAAATGTATTTTGTATAACTCTGAAGCAGCTTCAAAAATCCAACTTGCAGGTCTCAGGTTTAGAAGCATATTACTGATAAAATACTGTTGTATACCTGCTTGGTCTTTTTTCCTACAAAAATGTGGATCAGACCTTCCTGACTACTAAAATGCTACTCAAATACCTTTTAAAAATACCACCTACTCCATAACCAGGATATAAAGAAAGTTGCCTGCAGTTGGCAGTGAGGTGTTGCCAGTGTCCTAGGTCCTGGGCTGTGCCAACAATGAACTGAACAGTGTGAAGAACTTGAAGGGATGAGGGTGGAGGAAAGCAGGAGACAGTGTGCTACCTTGCTAAACACTCTTCCATTTAAAAACAAAGTTAAAGTAACATTGTCCTTTGCTAGCTCAAGGACTACTTACTGAAGAAGTCTACTTCGCATTTGAGTGTTACCACTATTAGCAACACTTGTACTTCGTGCTATAGTGGGGACATAAAAAAAAAATCTTAGAAAGACCTCATTCACTGCACAGACAATAGAGATTTTTATTACGCTAAGACACTGGAGTTCAATTTCTGATTTCCAGTGTGTTCACAGCAAAAGGTACTTTATTGTCTTCCCTAAAGAAATTACCATACAGATTGTGGCTCACTCACGCTCCCTCCTCTTACTTCTTTAGAGGCCATTACGTGACAAAATGTACTAGACCAGTTCCTGAATAGTTAAGCTCCTTCCATATCTCTTTTCTAGTGATAACAGCTATTCCATTTTGCTTTTCTTATAATGTTGTTTCACATCTGACTCTTTGTTTGACTTCCTCCACTTTGTTGTGCAGTTCCTATGAATTATTGAGGCAGTTTCCAGTTGAATCTTGCTATCCAAATTAAGCACTCCTATTTTTAACTACCCACTTTGATATTATCCTCATAGTATTTAATTCCTCTTTACTGTTCATTCTCTTATCATTCAGGTTAGCAAAAATCCAAGAAGGATACTTCACCAGGTACTTAAGCAGGCAAACATCTCAAACTTTGCATTGGCTCTTTCACCAATCCTGATCATAATCATTAGCTTCCCAAATATTTGCCCTCTAGGTACAGAAAATAGAAGAATTCCAACAAAGATCTTTGAGCATCATCCCCCATCTTTTTGAGCTGCTCAGGCAGGATTCTTATTCTTACAGTCAAATGGCAGAATGACGATGAAAGGATTCTTCCTCAGCCTTTTCAGACACCCATGCCAACCCCTCACAACATTATGCTTGGACACACTTCACACCAGGCTGTTTTCTAGATCCACTTTGATGGCCAATTTCTGTATATTTCTTATAAAAAAAAATCATCTTTCAGAGCAACCTGAAGTTCCTGTGAAACTCTGGCCTTCTTGCTTCTTTTTTGCCTCCCACCTACCTGTTCTCTCTCTTATTCTTCAGCCGCTAGGCCCTGCTGTTACCATTTACTCAATCTCTTCTTTCTTGCTGCTCAATATTCTGTCTCTAGCTTTTGCACCTCATCACTCCTTCCACAGAAAAAACTCCTTCCACAGATTTCCTTCACACACTGGTATTTTCCTCTGCCTTGTCATCATTTTCATATACTTCTAGAGGTCTCCTTTTCATCTGGGGATCTGCCAATCAACCCATCTGCAACTCCAGTTATATGCATGCTCTTTCCTTTCATCTCATCTGTCATCCTCAAGCGCATTTCTGTATTCTACCCTCATTTCTAGCTGCATTTCAGGCTCTCACACCTTTTTTTTTCCCTGAACATTATGAGATGACCCTTCATGCATATGTAAATTCTGTCAGAAACTCACTGAAGGATAACATACACCTTACAGCTTCTGCATCCAGTCATCTTCATAGTTTCTGCCATATTTTGGTCTTCTCCACTGGTGCCCAAGTTTTTCTTCCTTAGCCTAGATTTAAAATCAAACAAACCATCTGCATACCAGGGTCCTCTCCAAAATCCGTCTTTTACTAGGCTCTTACCAGCCTCTAGTTGCTTTGATTCTGACACCTTTTTACCTACATTAGCCCACCACTTCATTTAGGGTTAAGCATGATCAAAGGCCATGATCAAAGACTTCCTCTTTGTGCTGTTTAAACTAAGCCATATGGCTTTGCAACACAGCTTATCTAGTCTTGTTTGAACTGGTTGTGCACTTCCATGCACAGCAATCACTTCCAATCATAGTAAGAAATCCATGTGGATTTTCTGATGCACTTATGCCAAAGCTCACATTACAGTTACCCCAGGCAGAGAAGCTGCCTGGTGTTTTGGAATTCTGAACCAGTATTTCACAACTCCCCCCTCATTCAACAGTAAATGCCTGGCAGGAGGTGGGCATGCTTTGCTTTTGGGGTGTTGGTTTGGTGGGATTTTTTTCTTTTTCAAAAGTAAAACATCAAAGCTGAGTTAAATCAAGAGCAAAAGTACAGGGTGATGCTGCTGATAATTTCAGAAAAAAATGCTGACAGTCTAAAAACTTCCTAATGCAGCTGCTGATATTGATAAGTATAGAGGAGGACAATACAATGGCCCTCTCAGCCCAGCCAGAGTGAGCTACTGACCATAGACCTCCTCTGACATGACCAATAATTTTCACTAGATATAGTTCAATAGTGTCTGGACACTGGACATTACTGATTCCCCCTTCACCTCTTTTTATTCTCAAAACAAAAATGTGATCAAAAATCTAAATTTGAACTTAACTCTCCAGAGGTACGAGGTGAAAAAAGTGTCTTTTGCTTTACTTTAAAATGCCTACAAGCACTTAAGTTGCAATATAAAAACCCTTTCAGGAAAAAACAACCTGTATTCATGATGTTGCCCAACACTGGAGTATATTATAATAATTTATAGGAATTCCATGTCTGCAAAAAATCAAGAGTGAGAAATCGAACTGGGAGTATATCCCTTGATGAACTTCAAGTGTTTTTTACATTTGAAACTAAGACTTCTAAATCACTGAATCAGTAATCATTGCCAAGCTGATTGCAAACTCCATAGTCTTTCCTTAGCTATGGTTATACAGTATTATAATTTTTTATCTGAAGACCAAAGTGCTATATGTTATACTTCACTTCTCCTGGAGTTTCATTTTACAATAATGTACATATTATCTGTCTAATCTTTACCATTTCGATCATGAGAACATAATATTCAGAAAATACTGATGTACCAATGCAGCTTCCACAACTTTAATAGCATGAACACCAATATATTGTACTGTTACAGCAAAAACTTGGACTAAAGAATCAAAATAAAATGTTTATAAATGCCATATATTAGACTGCCTGGTTTGTTATAAGGTAATAAACAGAAAAGCTTGCATCTAGTCATTCATGGTTGTTAAATAAAATTCTTTGTGACTTGCAAAAAAACTAGAACACAATAAAGAATTATCAGTGCATTCTCCACAGAAGTCATCTACATGTGTTTATTTAATAAACAGAAGATGGCTTTATTATACACATTTGATTTCCATATGCAATCGTCTCCTTATCTGTCACTTGTATCTAAGCAGGGTGCTTTATACAAATCTGAAAATGAAAAATTCAGAGCAGGGCACAGGAAACTCATTTAATGTCGAGTGCAGTCAAAATCAAGATTTCTTTATTTGTAGTAACAACGCTGTTAAATCAGAAAATTACTCTCCTTTTCTGCATGTCCTTCTTCCTTTACAATTCAGTTGTTTGATCATAAATTGTCGAGTGCAATGACTTGTCTCCTCCACTTTCCACACTGGTCGAGACAGATTAAAAACTCCGGCATACCACCAACCAGTCTCAGCATACCATTAGCATATATATGAGATTTGAGACATTTTCTAATATTCTCCAGCAGAACTCATCTGTCAGCCAGGTGATGAATTATAAAAACTCTTAGCTTGTTTAGAAAAGAGGGGGAGAGTGAGAGAGAGAGAGAGAGACAGAAGAGGAAAACACGATCCCACCTTTCTTTTTCATTTTACCCATCCACCCTTGCAGTTATTCATATAAATAAACACTAACCTCAATAAAAGAGACATAATGTGAAAGTTTTTAATACATGAGCAGCAGAGCACAATTAAAAGCTAATGAAAGCGGACAGAATTATGGAGTGGTCACTGATTTACACAAGTAATCTTTTAACACATTTTTCCCACCTGATGTTAACAAAAATTCATAGGGTGCATTATGACATCCATGTAACTATCATGAGCTGGTAAACCAGCACAAGGACAGTTTAGAAAATACTGGAATAATACAAACACCAAATTAATGCAATTCACAGAGGACTGGGTTTGGTTTTTTTAATCACTCATGAGCTCAAAAAGTTTTCATGCATATTCTGAAAATTTCAAAGATTCAACTAAGAAAAACTATTATTCCTTATCTGCATTTCATTAACCTGTCTGGGGTTTTTTCCTGACTAGAAGGTGGAAAATGAACAGTAATATCTTGTGACTTAAATGAACAACATTATGTGCACTATGAGTAGGAAATAGCAAATACATGAAGTCACAAAAAAAGACTATCCTTTCAAATATGTCATTAGGTAATAACAGCTTATGAGTATATTTGAAAACTATCAAATTGCTACATGAATGCTTTATATTAACAAAGGGTTAATATTTATCATAATAATTTGCACAATCATAAACTCCCAATACCATTTGTAGTATCTGACAGTAAAAAATATTTATATTTCCCACAGACTCTTGGAATTAAAGCTGGGAAAATATTAAAATATGTATACATATATTTTTCCATGGAAAAGAACTCCTAGGAACAAAGTGTTTCACAAGCGCTAGGAAAATTCAGCAAATACTTACCGTAAAAAAAGGAGATTTTTAAATGCCATCTTATTTCATGTCAAGATTTTTAACGTGTTAACTTCTGAGTGTTCCAAAAGGACTTTTTTCTATACCTTAGGGGGAAAAACATCTTATTCAACTTTTGTTTCCAAAATGGTATTCTTGTTTAAAAAATGGAGAAAAACACTTAGAAGAAATGAAAGCAACTGAAAATTAAATAAAGCACTTATTTTTCATGTGATTGTACTAAAATATGTCACAATATGATCATTTTATCTAAGAGTGCAAGTATGGCACAGGCCACTTAAAGGTCTACTTAATTAAAAATTTTGTTAATAAATGTACAAATAAAAATGCATATACTAACTTACTTTTTAACCATAAACACCTTTGAGTTGTAGGACACTACATAAGCTGGTATCAACTATGGAATAAAGATGTAATTGTTTTTAGATTGGAATGTGTATAGAAAAAATGACAGATTAATTTTGATAGTTTGATAGAAGGTTGAGATACAATAATATGAACAATAGTACGGTATTTGTGTTAATATACAAGAGGTGTGTATCAGAGGATAAAGGTTTAGCCAGAAGACTGAAGACATCTGTACATACGTGGACTAAGAAATTAATGTATATAAATTATCTAAAGTAGAAAATAGAGTGCTTAAGGAATAGTTATTTGGAATGACACTGAGCACTGGGTAATCTTTTTTTTTTTTTTTGCTAAGCTAAGAAGCTTGTGAGAACACAAGCCAGGAGCTAGTGAGCTAATTTTCCTGTTTGAGCACTTGTTCCGATTTTAGTGATAACCAGAGTTAATTCATACCTGTTTTGGTTTCTATTATGCAGATGCACACAATACCATTATTAACACTTGTGTTTAGAAAGATGAATCAATTTAAGGAACAGATGTCTAACTAGTCCTTTCTCTACCTGATAGTCATCATCTGGTTGCAATACATCACCTTTTTCAGGTGTTTCATTTTGAAAATGATAAAATAATTTTTAAAAATCTAGATTCGGATCAATACTTCCCCCATCAAATACTTCCATTTACCATCAAAGAAAAGCAACAGGATGCTACTAGACACATTGACATCCATTAATTAATAGTTATTAATAGTAATAAATAGTAATATTAATTACTAATTAACAGTAATTAATAGTAATAAATAGACATCTAATTAATTAATACTTTACAACTTAAAGAGCTATATACAAACTAGGCTACAATAACAGCACAATAAGGGACATAGTGCATGATGTTACTGTATTGCCACATTTCACTGAAGTCATAGAAAAGTAACTGTGATCTGGACATCCAGCTGTTTCCTTATCAATTTACATTAAATATATTCAGTGAAAATACTAGCCCAAAAAACATTACACTGAGGTACTTCCTCCTGATTTTCATTTAGTTTTGCATTTAAAACTAAGGCCCTTTCAGATTCTGAAAAAATCTCCTAAAACACTAAAGAAGAGTGTTCTAGGACTAAAAAAGATAGCATTGGAAATCAAAACAGATGTTCTTGCAAGACTGCAAAGCCAGTGTTGTAGATTTAAGTGATCCGGATAAGTTGCAAGCTGAAACTTTCAGAGATTTGCCAGCAAAACTCAGCAGTAAAAATCTGGTTAATATTAAAAGCAGAGATGCTTTTTCAACATAATCCTAAATGGATTTGTTGTATCTCATTTTCTTAAGCAGCTTCGGTGAAGAAGTGGAATGAGAAAAAGCAGCATGCCTTTATTGTCTTCACTAAGAAAAAGATGGGGGGGGGGGAACAAACATGTAGGTCTAAATCAAATCCTAGAATGATCATATTTATACTCGATTATTGTTAGCAATAGAATATAGACTTCTGGCCCATCTGCTGGTCAAAGATGAAACAAAGATCTTACGTTTACTTTTAAGGAAGTTTGAGTCTGGCTGTGAATCAGGAGTTACAACTGAGGACTTTCTTCTCCTAAGACATCACGTAACAGTCTATACAAAACAAAAACTACATTTTGCTTTTGTGTGTATATAATAGACACTCAGTATCTTATCCTTTAACAAACAAGTTTAACTTGGTCAAGAAAGTGGTTAATTCTTCACTGATCTGTTCTAGTATTCCCAGCAGTAGAAAACAAGAAGTGGAGAATAAAGCAGAGGCAGTTTTGTTCTATGATATAATATTAAGCAAGATTATTGGCAGAAGAAGTCTTTTATCAATGAAAAATTCTGGGAGGAAAAAATATCACAGAAATGATGTTATTGGCACATTGATAAATGACATGCCTACTTAACTGGGATCACTGCCAAGGGACAGATCCAGTTTCATGCAGGGTTTCTGTTCCCTTTAACAGCAGCAGCAGATAAAGCAGCAAGCAGTTTATTTTGTGGTGCTTGCAGATCTCTCCATATGTGGAAGGGTAGGATAAACGTCCTTCTACGGTCATGCCATTATTAAACATTCTGGCATGAGTCTTACCAAGTCAAAGTCATCTTAATATAGATTTTATATGTGTTTCAATTGATTTTAAAATTTTAAGTATTCACCTGGATGCTGTTTAAAATAATTTAAATAATCTCAACATACTTGAAATCAGTATGTTCTAATCAAGATATTTGTTAAATATGGATAGGTGCGATTCAAATGTCCCTATATCAAGGCAAAGACACCACCACCAGACACTTCCATTGCTACCACAATGCTTTTTTGCCATATTAACAGTAACTCACAGACATAGTAGTATTTTATCTGAGTTTCCCAGTAAAGCTCTGAACCCAAGACCACATTCTAAATCTGGCCAGCTTCAACAACTCAGAGGAAACCTTACAAAAAGTGGTTCTCTGCCTAGGTATTTTTCTATTTAGGAAGATTATTAATCCAGTTCCTCTCTAAACTATGCCATTTCCCATCTGGAAGAGCTTAGAGAAGGAAGAATGCATATTTAAGACCAATTGTCTTTATAAGAAATTTATGATGTTAGTGGAAAACAGGAATAGACTGCATTCACAGTCAAAATCTCTTTAAAGCTGCCTTTCCATAGTAAATTATCAAAAAGCAAGCAATTCAACAGAATTTGCTGAATCAAATTTTCCTTTCATTATGAGCTCTTTGGCTGTTTCTTATTATGTCTTTCATTTTATCTCCTTTTTCCTTCTTTTTTTTTTTTGTGTTTTTTGTTTGGTTGATTTTTTGTTTGTTTGTTTCCTTTGGCCACTTAATAAACAGTCCTTTACACGAGGAATCCTCCAGCTTCCCCTCCCAGGTGAATGCCGTAACCACTAGGCTGTAAAATTTCTCTCTCTCAAACTACTCTACGCACGGCAGTTCAGTTTTAATAGGAAGGGAGAAAGTGATTCCAGCTCAGCCCCTCAGCAGACAGCATTGTAGGAGATACTGATTTGAAGCATTTCGGGCAGTCAGAGCTGGCTCAGACTTCTCAGTAATGCCAGTAAAATTGAATTTTGCCTTCTGAACACTACCATGGGAGTAAGACGGTATTGCCATGGGTAAGGGAAGTGCAAGAAGGAGGAGTGGCACCAGGACTGAGGAGCAGCGGGGAGCTCACAGCTCCTCTCCAATCTGCACTGGTGAGAGGCACAGTAGCACTGGCGGTGTACAGATCCCCTCCAGAAGCAGTGTCTGCCCCACACCTACTTGCCTTTTCTGTAGCAGCAGCAACAGCAGCCCCAGTTACAGTCATGTTGCCGCCCTAGACAACTGCTTGCTTTTCCTGTTTCTAGAGATAGCCCCTTCAGCAGCAAAGGTCTGTCAATCTGTCTTTCTGATGACTTGAGAATGTTGATAAACTGCTTTGCTAACGATGGACTTCTCCAGCCAAAATGCCAAGGAAGTTATTAGTTGCCCCATGTTTTCAGCAGAGCCACATCCCAGCAGCCACTATCCAGTACAGTCTCCAAATATTTCCTGGACTCAGATTTTTAAGGGATTTAGATTTTGATAGAACATCTACTTTCTTGCTTCCAGATGGTCTAAACAGCTCTGATTGATCAAGCCTGGGACAATCCTAAATGAGTAAAAGAACCCAAGATGCCTGGGAGCCAACATGCAGCAGATGAGCCACAGTTTACAATCTCAGGTTTGGATCCACGGGCTTAAATTCTTTCTAAGTCTCACTTTAGGTGCAAAAGTCCATTCACGTATTGACAGCACAAAGTTTTGTGTAAACCTCAATTGCAGTGTTCACATTAAATAGGAGACCAATAGGTCCTTTCAGGTATAGATCTAATATGTATGCTTTATATAGCAGGAACAGCATGTCACGAGATGCTCACAGAATAAAGTACATTCTTGTATAAGTTTTCTCTGATAAATCTTTCTGACCACACAGCCTGCTGACCAAACATGCATGTGCAATCAAGCATGACTTAGGATACGATAATGGTAAAATGGGGGGCCAACAAATGGAACCATATATCCTTGAAAAACATAATATAATTTACCCTAATTTACATGCAGATTAAATGTGCAGTGTGAAAGCTATAAAAAAACCCAAATCCTTCTCTTGCCTGCTCCCTGCTTACATAAGACTAACACTTGCAAAACTATTTCCAAAAGTCAAATTTTGAAAAAAGCTGATGCATTTTGTACATACTATTACACCCAAAAGACTGCACATCATCCTGCACTGAAAGATACAGGAATACCAAGGCTTCTAAACAAGCTATAAGCAGATCTGATGCTCAGCTTGCCGTTAGTAACAGTCAGAGTTTTGCTATTTTGGCACTGTTTTCAGTTATAATAAAAAAAAAAAGTTACAAAGATACAAAGCTAACAGTTAATTATCCACATTTCTGTATATTTTGTTCCATCAGATGCATTTGATCAGAAATAAGGAAATATTTCAGACCTACTAAGATCTAGAATACAAAACAAAGTTTTCTTAGATAAAAATAGGGTTTCTTACAACACATTTAGTTTTTTAATGTTTAAAAACTTCAAGTGTTTTCAAAACACACTGATAACTAGGCATGGAAAAGTAATCCCTATTAAAAAAATGCTCTCATTTCTGGCTGGACCTTGAAACAGTCGCCAGCTAGGACAGGACTCTGTAACCTTCAGAATTCAGGAAAGAGTATCGCTGTAATTCAAATGTAACAGGGTCTGGCGAGTCAAGAAATTGCAGGAGAACAAAAACACCAGGGTAAAAGCAGCAAACTAAGAGCTGACCTCAGGGTGGAGGGGGTAATCCAAGTGGGACTGGAAAATGGGGATAAAATTCTTAGAGTTGGGCAGAGATGTGTACAGTGGAAAGCACAGTAGCCCAGCAGAACGGAGAGGAGCATCCAGCAGGGAAGGTAATCTCTGTATTCCTTGGTTCTACTAGACTGTCTGGGGAATCAGGACCAACAAGTACAGCCTCATTTCTTTTTTTTAAACTCATGTGCATAATGTATTGGGTCTTTTTTTAAATTCTAGGAAAATTATTTTTTCATTATAAACTGAACATTCATGGATGACCACTAAAGTTTCCAAAAACTGCTGCTCAACCTACTTTCCTACGCTGCTCAACCCTAATGGTGTATGAGATGTTCTACTTTCATCCAGAGGGAACTGCATCTTCAGCATTCACAAAAACATTTTACAGTGGGCTAGTTCTGGATTTCAGTTGCTAAATTCTGCCATTTGCTATCCTTCCTGGCTTACTTCTCTATGAAAAAAGACAACTTTAAAGGGTCTCAGCTACATATGTTTAAGTGAGGGCTTTGGTCAGGATACCTATGGAATTCTCACACTAAGCACTTTCATGCCTACACGAGGGCAAAAAAACAATTTGTGGTTCAATATGGCAGATACTGTAGGAAGAGGTATCTGGTTCTGACTCATGGAATTTGAGATATGTGCATTTTTTAGGTTAAATCTGTGATTTAAGATGCAGATCATATGAGTTCCATCTGAACTGAGATGAAGACTCAGTGAATCTCTGACAATGTCTGTTCTCCGGCACTATGCCCAGGGGTGCCTACAATCAACTCATATCTCCATTTTGGATGATGGAGTTTCCTAAGCACGGAAATAGTTGTGCAAATGCATTACCCTTCTCTAAGCTAATACACAACTTAATCTGTGATGGGACTGAGAGATGGCTGAAGATGCATGTGACTCTCCCTGTTCCATCATGCACATATAGACCTTTTCTAATACACTTGGACAATGGTGAATTCAGCCCTGCCCAGTGCTCAAAAGTACAGTCAGAGACATGTTAAAATACCCTTCTTTTCCAGTAACAGCATACTAGACAGTTCACTCAGCTAAAAGTTAAAGCACAAAAGTGCTAGACACTCCTGCAGCCTGCAGCAGTTGAAAGCCGTAGGTCTCACCTTCGTGGAAAAGACCCTTACCTCTGGAATATTGATAAGGTTTAGGACTTGTCCACCTTTCATCCTACCTGAGGAGGTGGGGCCACTGACAGGAAGGAAAAGATGGGCTGAATAACTTAATATGGAACTTTGGCTCAAGCACCCAAATTTCAGGTGCCATTGTCCCATGTAGCCCAACATCTACTTTTAAGCATCCTTCCCTCTTTGAGTTCTTATCTCTTCATTGGCTAGATAGATAGGGAGTTTAGATAACTAGTTTACATGTTTTTAAATATCCTTGTTAGGACCAGTGGTTGGTGTTTATTCAGGTGCTGTGTGTCTAACATGTGTCGTCTGATCCTGGCCGTGATTCCAGCCTACCATGCTCTAAGCGCACTGTAACAGCAAAAGAATGCTGCTAGGCATCACAGAAACCCTAAAACAGATAGTATATTTCAAATATGAATGTGAAAGATTATAAAACACACCTTATGGATCTGAAAGGGGGGATTAAAAATATTCACAGATTAGAATAATTTTTAGTTTATTCCCAACATAGGAGTTTATTACTTCATCTCCATATCCTTTTAGAAGTCATCAGAAAAATCTTACCACATGCCTGTAATAATAATGTCATCTGGAATGCTTTGCTTTCCTGGCAAGCAAAGACATAAAGCCAACATCTCTCAAGACAACCAAAGACCCCAGATATCTTCGGTTCTATTTGCTACTGGTAAATGCAAAACCAGAAAACAAATCATTGCATTAGTAAAGAAAACATTGATAAAATTCATTTAAGGAGTTACATGTCCTTGCACAACATCTGTATTTGGCCATTGACTTAATCTGTTTCTTCATAGTGCACCCTAAAATGGTAAGCCTAGTGGGAAGAGCGCTTCTGTGACCACTGCAGTAGTCATTGTTTGCCCTTGGCAAGATCCTGTTCATTACCCAATATCACAATTTAGCTGTAGATGTTATTGTTAAATAAAGTCACTAAGACCTTTATGAACCTAATAGCGGTGAACCTGAATTATATAGGTAATTAATCATTAAAATCAATGACATACATTCTCTCCAAAGGTGCATTACTGTTCTATGCTTTATATCAGCTTTCTGGTATAGTATACATATGAATGCAGAAGTCAGTGAAACTGCATCTCATTAGAACCAGGTCTACTAGTTTTACCCCCAGTAAAATTTAAGAGAATAATATTTAGGATGGCCAGATTGATGATATTTACAAAGTCCTGTCCTATGCTGTCACAGACATCCTTATAGAATCGAGGATATGGCCTGAAGAAAGAATATGTTTCTTTGCACTCTGCATCTATCAAATTGATACGTATCAATTTATCTTTTTTTCCTATCATAATAAATTAAGTAACAAAAGGAAATTTCAGCTGGCAAATGAAACAATCAGAAGACTGGCCCTAGACTATATATGGTTACAATCTGAGTCTCCCTCAGTCCTCAAATGTGAAACTTTCTTATAAAAAAGGTTCCGTGACTATGGAAATGTATCTGCATTCTACCCTCTCCTAGCCCATTAAGGTGACTGATAGACTTTAGATTACAGTGACTTGAAAAAAAATTGCTTTTTTAGTATAGAAAAAGAAAGAGACATTCAGAGAAAAGAAAAGAAAAAAACCCCACCTTTTCAGTAAAAACAGAAGGCGACAGAAGCTTTGGAACAAGTGCTTGCCAATAGAAGGATTTCATGCTTTTGTTAATTAAAGGAACAAAGAAAAAACAGTGCAGTAGGCTGTATCCTACATAACAGCTTCTACTAATAAAAAGTAATAGACAATTTCCTGCATTCAATTCTTTTGAATACTATTATACAAGGTAATAGAGTTTTGGAAATGGAAGTCCTAGCAGCCTGTCAGAAAGAGCTTTCTTCCACTTTTTTTTATTAAATGACTAAGTGCAGCAGTCTGTGTCCTATCTCTCCCTCTTGCATCTATTGGATTGTATTATTTTACATTTTGATTGAAATGATGTCACCAGCAGATAAAAGCCTGGCCCAGGCATTGTAATTGAATCAGCCTGAGTTGTTTATTCTAGTGATCTACAGCGATGCTTTCCTTGTCCTAACACAGAATACATAAAAGATCCCCTCTTGTTTAACATGCTACTGATTAGATCTATTTTTTTAGAAGACGGAATCAAATTGGGGGGTCGAGAGAGTAAGAACTGGAGTTTGAGGGGGAAATTGGAAAAAACAGATGAGAAGAGACACCATCTGCAAAACTTTCCATGTGTGACTGAAAGTTTAAATAAATAAATTTCACATGGCATCAGTACCAGATGCAAACAGATTTGATTGACAACATTTAAATGACAGTTAATGGGAACTTGTACAATTTTTGGAAGGTTTTTCATGCTCATTTCCAAAATCAGAGGCTTATTCAAGCTTTTATTTAAAAATAGTGCTTATCTTGGAAGAAGAAATATTTCAAAGTGCTATTTTTTTTTTTACTGCGATTAAAAATACATTGTGTTAGATAATTAAATTATTGTTATTGACATGTTCCATTTTCAGTTAACACATTTTACATTTAATAGACTAAAACAACATTTGAATTGAATATATTAAGGATATCCTGTAATTGGTATGACTGAGAATTACCTTTTACAAAATATGTAACAGACAGAAGCAAAAAAAGACTTATAAGAATCTTCCATTTGGCAAGTTCTGACAAACTCTACTTTATTTGGTAATTGTTTTAAGAGAAAGTCTGTCTTTTATCATAAGTCCTCTTTCGGTTTTTTGTTCTTGTTGTTGTTGTGTTCCCCCCCACCCCCCAAAACCTCAGTGAAATAAATAAAGAAATTGCACTATGTACGTTTACACCTTAACACAAAACTTCTTCAACAGAATTTTTGGAGGTGGCCAGTTTATTGTTTGGGGTATTTTTATTTTATTCTGGGTCTTTCCTCAAAATAAAGTACAATCCTATGAGGTTTACTAGTAGTGCCCAGATGAAAATAAGCCAAGCCCATCAGGTAACTTGCTGAAATGTTTTTCACTTGAAACCTGTGCTTTGAATTGTTTGCCTCAAATTTGGAGCTGGGAGCTTATTTAGTTTGTTATCTGGGAGTTCTGTATGAGAAGGAAACAAAGATGTAATTTGAGAAGGTACTTTTTAAATGCATAAATAAATTCTTTGAGCACAAATAAAAATATTTACTTTACAAACAACTACAATTAACAAAATATTGTCATGGAAATGGCTATTAAATAAAACAATTAAAAATTTATTTGGGGGAAATTACTTGAATAATTTTTTTTTAATACATACAATAACGGTGACAAGACTATTTTGCAATTACCAATTAAAGCCATCGAGAAGTTTTTTTTAAAGTGGAACAGAAATATACTACTAGTCTCTATATATACCTTAATTTTACTCTTATTTCCTGAATATTTGCCATGATGTATAAATAAGAAATACATTTCCCATACCATTTACAGTCTAGTTAGCATTTCTAATAGCTGCATTACAAAATTCACTCATAATAATTGTTGATACCTAACAAATAGGCCTTTGATACCTTCAGATTTTTGTAATTCATTTATTGTCCTGAAGGTATCATTATTTGAAAGCATTTTTAAAACTTTTTTTTTTACATATCTAGTCAGTCTGAACTCAGAGCTGGGAAGCTACAAGATGCACTATCCACATTTATAAATGTGCTTGTTTGGAGTGTATTTTAATGAATGTATTTTGACTGAGGTTAACCCTTCAATATGCATATATTAGACTGAGCTGTGTAATATGCTTTTCAGTTTTCTTGGTTTTCAACACTGCTACCCACTTTGAAAGTAAGCATTTCATAAAAACTAAACTGAAATAAGGAACAAATTAATTCAGATCTGTCATTAAGAATTATAAAACAAACTCATTTTTTTTTATATAAAAATATTCTGTATCACTGTTGGCCTTGTAACATAGAGACAAACTGTTCTGTGGTCATGTAGAAAGACCCAGGCTCACCAAAGCACCGATCCATATTCAGTCCCCAGAGCTGCTTAAATGTAATTTGCATCACAGAGGTTACGCATTTGGTCTCTGGGAAAAAAAAAAAAAAAATGTAGGGAATGTTGATTTAGCCTCCCTTCAATACTCTCCAGCAGCTGCCTCAGGGAATAGCACTCAGAGGAACATCCCAATATGCCATGCTTTTTCTCACCATCACATTACTTTCTTGTTAAAGCATAAGTGGTTGGTACAGGCAAATTGATTTCAACAAAGGAAAACCATTGTGAACATGAACTCCAGTATCTAATCCCCCTAAACATGAACGGAGATTTATTTATAATTCAAAGATGCAGAATTAACTTTTTAATAACAATTTTCATAATTTTTGGAGTTTCCACTATGAATTCCTGTGATGCTTGAACATCTGGCATACACCCTAACACCGTCAATGGCATTCCGTATTTTAATGGGAGTTGGTTCAGACACTGCCAGCAGAAAGGTGTGAAGAAAAAGAAAGAAAAGCCTGTATTTCCAGTCATTATTTGTAGTCAGTCTCTTATAAGAGTCTTTTCCTGCGAGATTTTCAGCCACAAGCATATTTGATATACCAGTTTTGGATTTTTGCAAGCTTATCAAAAACAAACTAAACTTTCAAACTTATTAAAGCTTGCAAAAAGAAATGTAAGCTGGCAAAACTTAATGCCAACAAGTGCAAACAGTGACCAGTAAACAGGCAGACAGAAATGGGCAACGACAGCCAAACAGTAGTGCACGTGTTGAAAAGGCAGCAAAACCAAGTCTTTAAATATGAGACAGATGATGCATGGGTGTTTGCTTTATTTAAATAATGACATTTTAAAAGATACTCAAATGCCAGTACTAATGATGTTTAAGCTGGAAAAGGTACAATGGACCCTACACCCTGCATTCCTCCAATGCTCCAAGCATGTGAAAGTCATCTGTATAATCAACAACTAGATCACATAAGAGAGTAATTTGTTGGGTTTTATGGGTGGGAATGAGGTTCAGAACAGCAAGGGTTTTGGATTAAGCAGCATGCTCCTGAAAAAAATGTTTTAATTTCTTTCTTAAACTAACTCATTCAGGAAACTGAAATGAGTGTGCAGCTTGTATTGGTAGACACATTACCAATATTTCAGTTCTTTCTTTAATCACAGAGCCAGGCTTGAATACAAAAATAAAGCAAGCAGCAAGATACTGAAATTTCAAGTATATCCTATCTCTAACCAAGGTATGGAATACAGAAGGAAACTGGGTTTTGATGATAAGAAATGGTAGTTTCCTTGATCCATTGTCTTGTTTTGGATATAAACAATATTTCACAACCTAAGTCCCACTCTTTCTAAAGCATCTCACATAAGAGACCAGATTTTCAAAAATGCCATGCCCCAGCAGACTCCTCTGAAGTCAATTATTTAGAAAGCTAATTGAGGAATCCAATATACTATCCTGCTTCTGAAAATTCTGATCCAGACAATTTAAATAACGACCAACATAGCCAAGTACATATAGGTCTGCCTGCTTTTTCTCAGAACTGGTACTGTGTTTTGTCTTTTCTTTTAAAAATAATTAGTCCTAGCAGCTATGTAGCTCCTTCATGAAATCAAAACAAAACCAAAAAACTGTGATGCATTCTTACCATTAACGTAGTGTAAGAAAACCATTAAAAATACAGGTGTTAGCGTTAGTCTTTAAGGAGTTATTACACACAAAACAAATGTAGAGATATGAATAATTCTTTGGCTATATATATGCATATATACACATACATGCACATATGCATAAGAAAAGCATACTGTGCAATTTCCTTCTATAATATTTATGAAATGAGCTAAAGATTAATTAATTGGATTGCTTAAAATGTGATTGCTTAATAAAATGTATTGCAGCTGAGAGAAAAGATGTTTGTGTAGCATATTTTTTCATCCAAAGAAGTGTGAATATATATTAAAAAAAAAAGTTTACATGTCATCCTGTTCCATCTTTGCATGTACTTACTCTTTATCTCTAAAGCAGCATACGTTCCATATGAGAGGGGGTTGCCATGGTATCTGCACTTTAAAAAATTGAATAGCAGATCTAAAAGAAGCATAAAATCGATTTAACAAGTTGTCATGTAAGTTACCCTGGCCCATAAGGATGAAGTGTATGCACCTTTTTCTATATAAAATGTTTAGGTTTTAAAAGAACTAATTGTAATTTTTTAGTCACAGAGCTAAATATGCTGCTTGTTGTTAGGTTTGTCTCACCAACTTACAAATCATTTGGGTGTGCCCGTGGAAAATATACAAATTTTCAAGAATTTTTTCCTTTTCTCTTAAAAAATACAACAAAACACAGAAGTAGTAAAGAAATAACTCTAAGCACTGATCCTAATACAGAAGATAAATTGTTGACATATTATCAGAGACAGAAATAAACCTTACCTAAAAATTCATTGCTTTATTAAGCTCTTTCTCAGTCTAAAGAAAGGGGGCTTCAATAATCACTTTGAAAATGGGCATATTTCTTTTTTTTTTTTACTTTTACTACTCTGAAGAGAGTAATAACTTCTTATAGTCACAGGCACAAAATAGTCCTTCATGTTTCTAGTGCCCAGTCTGCAGGGGAGGACAGATAGTTCTTGCAACTGCAGTGATGTGGTTTCACAGGTAAATTAGAGAAACAGTGGTTTTCCCCTTTCTTTCTTTTTTTTTTTTTTTTTTGGTAAGAAGGAGAGAAATATGAATGGAAGAACAGGATGGGTGGAAGACAACTGTTCCAGAAATACATCCTCTCAACTTCCCTGCAGAATAAGTTACCACCAACTCGTTGAGTAAACCCCAGACAGAATCATTACCTCCCCCAAACACCCTCCTTGGCAGAGTATAGCCTTTGGGAAAAGGTCAATGTTACCTAGCAACTACTAAGAGCCAGTGCTTTTTTATAAATTAACCCCTTCATATGAGGTTTCGGTAGCAAATCACATCACAAAAGGACTTCCTATTTTCTGCACAAAACATGCTAGGAATTTTCTTTTCAGTTTCAGTGGCTTCAGCTGTCAAAAGTTGCCCAATGAAATCATGGCTGAACCTGGAAATTCTTTTAAGGATTGGATTTGTTCAGTGGAATATATAATCCTAACTATGCTCAAATAGAATTATGCTGATCTCTTGTAAACCCATACAAAAATCAAAGGCTGCTTCACAGAGAGTTTCCAGAATTTTGTATGCCAAGTTTCCACATCCCTGGCTTGGCTGCAGTTATGTCCCGGAACAGGAGAGTCATAAAACAAAGATGAGGTGGATGTGGAAGGCACAGTCCACAGAGAACCCACAGACACTGCTCCCTCTGCAAGGTGGGTGTGCAGTCTTATTGTCTTGCTTTCCACTGTTTTGAAGATAAATTCCATATTGAAATAGGAGGTGAACATGACTGGATGTGACTAAGGGAAGATCTTTGGCTCAAGGATCCCAAATAGCTCCCCAAATTCAGGGGATTATAGCACTCAAAGAAAATACCAGAGCTGTCATACAGTGGAAAAGTGAGTCTGCTAGGGAATTCAGGCAGAGACTGTGCTAAGAGCAACTGAGAAGGGGACAACCTCTCTACCTGATGGTTTACCCACTGTTTGTCTAGGTTTGGTCTCTCTCAGTGAAGCATCTCTAGGTCAACAAACTAGCCCCCGAATTTATATGCAGTCACCTACCAATGAGCGTGTGTAACCTGAGGAACTGTGAGTCTTCCAGATACATCCCTCTATGCCATGACACACTAGAAGCATCAGAAAGCTCCAAGAGATGCAATGGGTGGACCACAGAATGACAATTACTGCAGGCTCTATCAAAAAGCACAAATGTGCTGCTTTTTAGACATGGCCACTATCTGCATACCTCCTCTGGTATTTTCAGAGAGATTAAGATGAGACAGAAACATTTTGCTGAAGTTGGGTGAGAAGACAAGTTACCATTTTTGCTTCTTACAACTTGATGAGTAGCAAAGGTTTATTTAGTCATAGTCCTGTAAAACAAGTTCATGTCTTCAATACTTCATGTGGAAAATGAGAAAAGTATAATTAATATCCACCCTCTAGAATAGCACCATACTTGCACAACACCTAAAGTATTCTATTGGATTTAAATCCAATGTCTTAACCCAGGAGCTCCCAGTTTCTCTCTGCCTGCAGTTTGTAACCTAATTTATGGTTAAAACACAATCTTGTCTAGCTGTTCTCTAGCCAGCAGTAAAACTCACTTGAATTTTAATGTTAATTCTGACTCAGTGAGAAAAATGTCTCATTGGCTAAAAAAAGTTAAGATCTTTTCATGATGTGAGTTCAGGACAACAGGTTCATCGCTGCATCTCAGTGTTTTGAAAAAGTACATATGTAAGAGTAAAAATACATTTCAGACAAGAAAGCCAACTGTATCAAATTTGCACACTCCATTTTGCACTCAATGTCCTTTCCCAGGAAAAGATAGCTAAACAGGAGTGTCCATACCCATTTTGCAAGATCATAAATAGCTGGCTTGACAGCAGATGCACGCTTGCCATCCATTCAGCAAACACATTGCTGCAGACTAGTCGTCATGCATTTTGCTACTCACCCACCGAATGGATAAGTGGATCAAGTAGATGAGGGCATATGCAGACAAGGAGGGTCTCTGAAGTGCAAAAAAGAAAAAGGTGCAGGATGCTAATCTTTAGGAAGCTGCATTCCACCAGAGGTACTGCTTAGGGAACAAATTGATAGAATTATTTTTTTATTATTATTATTTTATTAAGGAAATCTAGCAACATTACCCAAAACCATGACTTCAAGAGTACCTTTAAACCCAACCCCGTCCCCACTCAAACATGGCAAACTCATGATCAAATTTGTAAAAGATGGCAACCCTGACTGGCATGGCATGAATGGAATGCAATATTCTAGAAAAGGAAGTGCCTTTGGTTTAAATGGCATATCACATTTTATTTTCCATATTATTCTTAGTCTATTATTTTATTTGCATTTTTTATTACTTTGGACTCAACTGTCTTTAATAATACCCTTCTCTTTTTACCAACTCGTAACAATTTATTTTGTATCCAGTAAGGCATTAAGTATTGCAAATGATTCCATCGAACACACGTTACACTCGATAGGTTTGTCAGCAAAGGACTATCCATTTGACTAGTATGTTATGTCCCTCTTCAAGTCCCTTAGTCTTCACTGCTTCTTAATAACCTAATTAATTTTAGTTCATCTGCATTCCTCAGCACCATCCTGCTTCTTTTACAGGAAGAAAACGTAAGGAGTACCAGTGGAACCACCATAACTAATGTCAGGATTTTCTTCTTAAGAGGTTTGATAAATTGTCTAAATATATATGTGCTTTGAGTTACAGGACTCATTAAAAAATAATCCTTTTTTAAGGCTGAGAACCATAATTAGATCAGGATTCGTGTCTGTCAAGTTGCCTTTTTTATATCATTAGATTAGGAGTTTAATACATAATACATGACCCCGGGCCTTTTCTACAGCCACTTTGGGTTGGATCCACAAAGGAGGTAAGGGTGGAATCTATTTCAACTTATCTTTGAGGCCTACTCAGTAGTCACCAACACCTGAACTACTCATTTGTTATTTTTTACAGCCAATGGACAAAAAGGCACTTCTGGAATACAGATCATCTTGTCCAAAGGCAGATGCCTCAGCTGGGTAGGAGGAGGGCATCCCTGGTGTGCTCACTGGCTGTAAAGGGGCTCTAGAAGACCCACCCAGGTATGGAATGCAAAATCTGAAGTTAGGTGGAACCAGCCACATCCCAAGGGCTCAGAAAATGTGCCTACCTGCAGGGCATTCTCTAGACATTATCCGTAACTCCGTGTCTACCTTGTAATCCTAGCAGGAATCAAATATGCGGGTACCTTTTACATACTTCATACGCTCGTTGGGCTCTGGCTTGGTAAGCCTCTGCACATACCAAATCAAGCCTACATGAAAGTCATCAACTGAAGTACAGCATGCGTCCTAATCCTGCTGCTATTTCAAAAGGAAGTATAAAGATATTTCCAGAAGATAAAATTCAGTTAACCTTTTTAAAATGTCTGTCTTGGAGAAAGAATATATATACACATAAATATTTATAGACATATATATATATACAATCATACATATATATGCACACATATATATACAGATGTGATGCAAGGCAGTAAATTATCATTACAGGCACATAATCAAACGTTAGAAATAGCAGAATTAAGCTTACAAACCTAAGTGATTTTGGGAGTGTTTAAGTACTATTTGGATACATGTCTTCCAATCTTTACTTGAAACCAGCACAAAAGAATTTGACGAGATTTTCATTGACTTTAATTTTTTGAGGTAATTTATCCTTAAATATTTTAGTTGCTATAAGTTTGCAATATGCTTTATTTTTTGCCCTGCCCACCTACTTCCCTGTAGTTTTGGTTTGCACTGCTGTTTATTTTCTCACTCTCCCATCTCAATGTTGCGACTTGTCTCTTATTCTGTGTCCTTCCCCTTGGCAGGCCAGACAAACAGAAATAACAAGAACATTTTGAGAACAGAGAAAAAGAATTAAAAATATGTATCACAAGTGATTTCTTTAAGCTATTTCTTGTGAAAATGCTGATTGTGCCTAATAAGCTCTTTGTGTAGAGGTATAACATCTCATGAATGTCTCCTACAGTGGAAAGGAACAAAAGATTACTGAGCTGCTAAAATACCATTGTGAACGTTGTGAACCTGCTGTTTTGTTCTGAGAGCTTACATCCTAATTATAGCATTTTTCTTTTTTCTTTATTTAAGAGTCTTTTTTTATCGCAGTGTGAACTGGACATAAACATTCCTTTGGATCCTATGTGTAAATAATGAAAACATAAAAACTATGGATTTTTCCCCTATCAAGCAGGTTAATAGTTTAATTGTATACGGTTATTCTTACATTAAAAGCTGCATACCTGGCAAGCTTTATCGGGTAACAGGGACTTTTAAATGTGCCAATGTTTCTACAGAAGTAACGCGGGTCAATTGCAAAAGGGATAACCATAATGATTAAATCATTAAAATTTTGTCTATGCTTCACAGAGCATAGAGAAAATTAACTTCCCACCAACCTCATTTTTCTGCTGAACATGAAATAATGATTTTCTGCCAGTATAATTACAAAGCTAACATCTGATAGAGTCAGCATCCAGGGGGGATTATCACATGCATGAGTATTAGACCTCATTACCAGCTTGACTGCAAAATTATTACATCTTGTAATTGGATGGTGAGATTTATATACAGATTGGCTGGGTTCTCTGTAAGATTGTAATTACAAGCTTCGTTGGTTCGCTACTTATCACACGGTGCAGGAGGAGGCAAAAACAAGCAGAGGAAAGACCATTTCATTAAGCCATAACCCTATCAAGGGAGGAGCACTGTAACATCCCTGTATTTATTAGGCCAAACAGAGCTGTTTGCAGAAGGGGAGGCCATTTATTACTGCCTGACAAATGGGATTTCATTTATTTAACCTCGGTGATCTATTTCAGTAAAATGTACAAACGAGCCATCCATTTTATGATTCCAGAGTCAACGCCTCAATTATCTAAAGGCTAACTGACTGTTAAAGCACCCATCTGCTAGGATGAATTCATTGATTTAATTTGCTTCATGTTACTGAATGATTCTTAGCAGACAGGGAGGGGAAAGAAGGGAAGGGGAGGAAGGGGGCGGCTGGTGGTTTAGGAGAATGCATCAGAGTGATTCAGCACGCCGGTGTCTGTCTGCATCTGTGTGTGTGTGTGTGCGCGCGCTCCTCTGCCTTTTTTTTTAATCCTTCAGCACAATAGAAGAAGGCGATCAATAGCAGCTTAAATTTTATGAGACAAGGAGTTAAGTTGTTCAGCTCGAGCCAAAACACCTTTGTTCTACCATAACAAGTAATCTCTGTGGCGGAATTAATATTGACAAGCTGGCTTCTTTGTAGCTAATTTTGTGGGTGCCTGAGCCAATCAGGAGCCTTGCAGTAATAGAGTTGTTATTAGAGTTCATTATAAAAGCTGTGGATCAATGGCTACACTGGGAGGGAGAGGACATGCTGCAGCAGAATGCATATGTATGCTCAAGGAAATGAAATCCTTTTAATGTCCTTGTAATAATTTATTCTATAGTTCTCTTTGACTTAAAAAAATCTTTCAAAAACAAAATTAAAAATGTTCCCTTGTGAGGCTTTTAATTTTATCATAACACTGAAACTGATAGAAATAAAAGCAGGATTTCAGACGTGGGGAAATTCAGGGAGACCTTGTTATCCAACTCTGAGATTTATCAGAACTGGATTTCGTTTTGAAAATGCCACCACTCCCATTTTATCCAAATCACAGAGGCTGGTTTGTTGAAAGCTTAAGCTACTGTGAATGTAGCATTGGTGTCTTTTAAGCCACCCCTTTTCTCCTGCCTCCCTAAACCATCTGTCTCATTAAATCTGATTTTTAGTTTTTTTCTTTGATGGGGTGTCATTTTGTCAAAAACATCTTTACATTCAAGGAGAAGAAGTCACAAATAGCATGCTAAAGCTTTTCTTCCGTGTTTCTAGGGAGGAATGACCTGTATGCTGTAAGTGAGTTAGCACTTTCAGCAAGCTGACAAGGAGTTCACAGAACACAGCTCTTTGTAAAAGGTTGCCTCTTTCAGCTGTAAAAGGGCCCTCCTTGATGTAAGTGTTCCCAGAGTAATAATCCATTTCTCTTGTGGCAGGCTCCAGCTCATGCTATAATCTTTCCCACAAGCTCCAAATCAGTACAAGGAAGCTGTTTACTGGACAATTTTCCCTGCATCTCAATGTCAAATGATACTGCATTAAAATGTGAGAACATCACACTCTAAGAAAGGCAGGAGGATCAAAGGGAACCCTCACAGTGAGTGAGTTGAGACAAATTAGCATCTTTTGGTCATGGTTTCCTAGATATAATAATATGGCATTTCAGGGCCAGAAGTTGTTTGCTTTGCTTCCTCCCCTTTATTTCACCATAAAAAATAGCCATTTATTTTTTCCATCTCCCTATGTTTGTCTCTGCCAAAAAAATTGAATCACTTTCAATTGATGCAATTAAACAGGGTGAGTCCCTTGTGTAGACACTGTTGTTTCAATTCCAGTGGATATCATTAAGTCAATATAAGAGACTCTTCCACAAAAATAAGACCATCAAATATGAGCACTGTTCTATCTGATTTCTTTTTTTTTCAATTATCACATTTTTTCCAAAGGATTGACAAAACCAATCTTTTCAATTTTCTCATTTCTTTTTTTTTTTCCTCCAGACATCTGTCTTAAAACTTAGGTACCTGCTATTTAGTGCAATAAAATAAAATATCCTGAGACAGGAAACCTGGGAATCAAAGAAAACTTGCCATCACGTTTTCCATCCAATTTTTCTTCCACCCTCTTCTTCCAGCTGGAAGAAAGTAGCTGCATAATATCTGGAACCAGTGACAGGAGGTGTTTTAAGTGAGGAAAAAGGTCAAAATACAGACAATGTAGCAAGCAAAAAAACTTAGAATAATTTTGTGTTAATCAGAAAGTCTTGAATTTGACAATTTCTTTCTTTTTCTGTAATAGGCTTAAAATTCGTGATTTCAACTACCTCAACTACACAAATTCCTTGTTGGAATTGTGTTTTGAAGAAGACTGAAAGTGGAAGTGTGACATATCCCCTTTTTCCCCAGTTCAAATAAATACTTTTTCCAGCCACCCTCTGTCGGTTTTCTCTTTTCTTCATGAGAGCTTATTTCTAATACTGGAAGAATGTCAATAGAAACTTATCTGTGGTTTTTACGTCTCATCATGCTGTTCTCTGACATTCCTGTCCCTCCCAGGATCCTTCTGAGGGGTGAGCCTCAGCCCTGATGATTTCATTGTTCTCTGGTGTTTGTTATTTGTCCGGTATGGAAAGCCTGTAAGGAAAGGGAAAAAGAGAATTGGTTAATGAAAAATGCCGTGTCTCAGAGGTCAAAAGGAGTTTCCATAGAATTAAAATTATTGTCAAATGAGAAAGATCCTGCAACAACAATGAGAATAAATAGCAAAAGTGTTTTTCAGCTGCATAAAGAAAAAGTAAAGTCAGATCACGATGAGGCTGACACAGAGATTAAGGGCAATCTGGATATGGCTCCAAAATTAAATTATTAATATCCTTATTGAAAATGGAGATAAAGTACCATCCCTAAAGGTAAGGGCAAGACAGCTACTGGGAATGCAAAGCAGAAATTCCCCTACCAAATTATTACTTATTCGATATACCTTATTTCTGGTAGACCATCCTTGAATTTTTTTAGCATAGTGCTGTAAGGGTTCTGTGATCAGGCCAGCCATGAACTACACACAGCTGACCTATGGTAAGCCCCATACAGCAACTGTAAAATTAGTATTATGGTTTCTCCCATGCATCTGCTCTCATCAATTAATTTCTCAGGCCCCCAGCCAGACCTTCTTCTTAGTGTTTGCCTGAAGCTCCTCACGACATTAAATTTCTTCTTGCAACATCTTTTGGGCCACTACATACCAGAGTAATACAAACCTAGAAATAATAACAAATTATATTCTATCAGATTTCACTTCTTTGAACCACTTTGTTAGTCACTCATTACTGTTATTCTCCTACTTGACACCATTTTAAAGTTTGGGAATTATTCTGTTCTTTTTTTCTACTTGATGAAGCACACAAGATTTCTTTTCCCATGAATCCATGATTACTGACTTTGAAAATTACCTCTGTACCTCATTGTAATCCATTATAATTTCTAGTAACATATATGTGCGTGAAAACCCTCCAGCACCAAGACTAGTCTCTAACTCTCCTTGATTTCAATGTAGAGAGTTTCATGTTGCAGATCTGATGCTCTGTCATAGCGCTTGATTTTACTGACATCACTCCAATAATTTCACTGGGCCACCTCAGATTTACGCTACACTAGAAGCAAAGAACAATGAGACCACCGTGTTACATTGTTCATTCTTAGGAGATGTGCTTTCTTTACCACAGGTTTATCCTTAGTGGAGATGAAATAGATTGGGCAGTGTTGTATTTGCTAAACTCTCTTGTCATGAGAAGAAAGGTAGTAACATTTAAGCTGCTGCTCTGACTGACTGAGTATGCCATACTACTACTACTACTACTACAGCAGCAACTTTAGAACAACATACATTTGAGTAGGCAAATGCAATTGTAATTTCTTTCTTTGGAGTTTATGTCTGCTTTCTGAAAATATTTTGAAGAGCAGTAGTTGGGGGAGGAGGGGGGAAAGCTATTCATTAGAACACACATTTTTCAGCCTTATTGCTCACAATTAACGCACTCAATAAACCACTGAAAATAACTGCATGTTACATGTGCAGCTACAGTAAAAGGAATCTACTTTTCAAGTCTTAAAGCTACTTGTCCTTTCACCTTATACCTCAAAACAGGCCTGAGGCAGGAATGTATCGCAGTATAAATACATGCCTCAGAGCCTGCTATTCTTTAGTAAAATGTGTGTTGTAATGAGATAACACTGCACCTCTAGTAGTTCACCATATCCTGCAGGTCTACAGTTATCTCATTATGAAGTCTGTTCAGTCATGTCTTATTGACTAATTCAGTTATTTTTTTATTTACACATTTTCAATATGACTCGACTCTCTATACAGTAGAGACAAACCAATAGAAGAGATGTTCAGTGCCAGTAGGTTAGTGTTAAAAGGCTGAATATAAATTTCAATATAAGTGCCAACTTATGCCTGGTAGACAGCAAAATGACAATGAACAAGCAGTGTGCTCTTGTGGCCAGGAAGGCCAACGGAATCCTGGGCTGCATAGGGAAGAGTGTGGCTAGTGGGTCAA
>JAOXNO010000013.1:92660386-92682742 GCA_028565335.1 Limnodromus scolopaceus | reverse complement strand
CTGCTTCAGCAGGGGAGTTGGACTAGATGATCTCTATGGTCCCTTCCACCTCTAAAAATTCAGTGAAATTCAGTGAAATTTCCACTAACTTTCATAAGAATAGCTTATATGCCAACATATTTTTGAAAGAATTGTTTTTCTCTTTTTTGAACTCATACTCTGTCTAATCTACATGCATTAAGATCTGAAGCATTTCAAAAATTGAGTATTTCCGCAACTCTGAAAAGACATTTGTCAGAAAAAAAGAATCAAACAATGCAGTCATGGTAACCTGTGCTTAAAGATCAGATCCAAAAGCTGTTGACAAAACTGGTATCTACCATACACACATCCTCTCTCATATTTTTAGAAATAAATTTTGAAGCAAATTTGTATCCAAACCCAGAGTTTTCTTTCGAGTAAGTCTGGGTGGAAGGGTTATTTAAAACAGAACAGAGAATAGCAAGAGCTAGGCCAAAGAGACACCAGATGGGGGGGTGTGTTGCTAGCTCTAAGGAAACTTACTGAAAAGGCATGTTCATTGAATGGGTTTAGGAAGGGCTCAAACTGTGAAGGCGTACAGAGTGTCAGATTGTCTCTCCACATCTCTATAAAAGCAGATATAGCAAAATAATATGATTGTGTGAGACAGAATCATAGAACAGCCCAGGTTGGACGGAACTTCGAAAAATCACTCGGTCCAACATTTTGTGGAAAAGGGAACCTAGGTAAGATTTTCTAACAGCCTGTCCAGTCACGTCTTGAAAACCTACAGTGATGAGGACTCTACCACATCCCTGGCAAAGTTGTTACAGTGATTGATTGTTCTCACTCTGAAAATTTTCTTTCTTGTATCAAAACGAAACCCTTCCTGGTACAACTTGTACCATTTGCCCCTTGTCATCTCCATGTGGCTACTTGTGAAGAGAGAGCCTCCATCCTCTTTGTAGCCACCCTTTAAGAACTGGAATACTGTGATGAGGTCCCCTGTGAGACTTTTCTTCTCCAGGGTGAAAAGACCTCATTCCTTCCATTTTTCCTCACAGGGCAGGTTCTCCAGCCCTTTGATCATCTTCATGGGCCTCCTTTGGTGATGAGATTGAATATTGTTTCTTATCACTTAGTATGCCTCCTAACTAGAGAAAACAGATACATACAATGTTTGGGAAGGACAGAATGGTAGTTCAAGAGTCAACATTGTCCCACCTGGTAACTCCACGCTTGCCTGGAAATGACTTTGTTAATAGACAGGAAAAACACCCTAACAAGGACTAGAAAAGAATTGGATAAGGATTAGATTTGCTCTGATAACTGAGAGATTTAAGGTCCCAACTCCATTTTCACCAAAAGAACTAGAATTTCAGTTGGGCATTTGTTCACTACCACGACTTGCAATAATGACAATGACACAATCATCAGTCCCCTGAGCTACCCATGTGTGCGCTTTAGGCTTTGCTTTAATTATTCTGGATGAGGAAATGACTCTGAAGACATCATCTGGCAGACTCGTAAAACTACCTGGCTATTGGACAAGAAAAGTACTGCTCTGAATCTAGCTATTATTAAGAATGTGCTTTCTAAAATCTAGTAAAACATAAGGATTATTTTATTTCTTAAAGACACCTTCCTTCACCTGATTATGAAGACATGGTCAACACACTGATTTTAGTGCAACAGTAATAGTAATTAATCATTTAGTAGCACTTAGAAAATTGGTATTCTTGGTCATGCATATAAAGATAATATTTTAAATAAAGTCTGTAATACTGGTATGAATGCTCAAGAGTTCTTAGAAGTCACTTTATATGAACAGTTCAGATCACAAGATTAATAAGAGACTAGAATAATTTTGTGTAACATATAAAGAGCTCTTTTCTCATTTGCACAAAACCAAAATGAGATTTGTCAGAGAATTTGTCAGGAACACACAAGGACATAAGAAAAGCATTTTTAAGCAAAAATTGGTAAACTCAGGTTTCTGCTGCTTTTGCTGTCATCTACAGATCTGTACATTTTTTGAAACAATAGGGGGTCATTCCTTTAAGGATGATGAAAATACCATAGTACTAACAAAGGAATTGCTTGTCAGGAGTATCTTCCTTCATTTTTCTTGCTTTATTTTGCTCAGTGGAATTTTTCATCAATATCCTTTCTCTGCTGACAGTAAATGCCAAAATTAAAATAGAGTCATCACACTAACAGCCTTTGAGATCAAGAAAAAGATAAATCCAAACTACCATTGTTTCTCATTTTGACAAAAAGGCATTATACCATTGGTGTTCATGCACAGTCAGAAGCCCTTAGGACTTCTGAAACCTCCTGTTTCCCTGAAGCTCAACACCCTCAAGAGGATGGGTGGTGGGAGTGGGAGGTAGGGGGACAAAATTAGTGACAAATTCTTCCAAAAAAACATTATTTGGAAGACATGCTTAGAATTAGGGTCAGTACTTGGGCAACATCTCTCTTCTTCCCAACTTTCCACAAGCCGTAGTGGGGTAATTAAGTCTTCCTACTTTTTCAGCTTCTTTGATCTAAGACTCTCCAAGCGACAAAGCATTATTCTTTGTTTTGTTCCTCTGCTTTCTGTGATTTCCTAGGTCTCTCATTCAAGTACTGAGAAGGCCTAGGACTACTTAACTTTCAAAAGTCAGACAAGAAAAAAGGAGTCCATGTTGGCCATCTGACCCCTGTAGTACTATGGACCACTAGTGGGGACCAAACTGAGTTTTCTATGTTAATGATAGCTGCTTTAATCGTAAGAGAGCCCTATCTCCTCCTGGAAATATAATTTGTATCCTGTTAACAAAGCTACCAGTTTCAGCCAAACAAAAGGAAACAACAACCATTGGACAGAATCTAGTATTTTGGGCTCAATAAAGTAATTACGATAATTTTATTACTTAATTATAGTACTTACTGGTGGGGAAGGACATGGAAACCTGTTATTTCTAGCTCTGAGATAAACACTTAAGTCAGCAGCCTGGAGTGCTGTGCTCCCCTGTAGGCATAACAGTGTTGAAATCTATTGTGCACAGCAGGGCAGCTTCAGCAACCAGTCAGGGAGCACTAACCTTGCAATATCCTACATCTCATCAGTGAAGGTGCTTTCCTAGTACATGCACTTTGCACCTCTTTTCCACTCTTTTTCCAATTCCTGTGCAGAAGAAGCATGTGGGCCCAACTTTGCAGGGTCCTGAATCCATGGGCTGCAAAGAAAGGAGCTTCTTCTTCCCTCAACCTTCCTCCCACTAAAAGTATCCACCAACCACTTTGTTTTGCATTTCCTTCTGTCTGTGAGTCATTTCTGTGGTGGATTGAACATTCCTAGGGAAATAAATAAATAATAAAAAAAAATTATATCACACAGTTAGCTCTCTTCTACGGCTACAGTGAATGAGGCCAGTCTCGGAGAGACAGGAGCCTCGCTCTCTAAAGACAGACTTCCTAAGGTTTTGCTTGTTGTGAATACCATTCTTAATGACTCTTATCCACTTCATCTTGTGGGAAAATGATAGTGAAAAAAGAAGTAACAAAGCATACCAAATGGATGGCTAGGAAAAATGGTACATAATTAATATGACTCTGCATTCCTGTGAGGCCAGGACTGAGGCCAGCTGAACTTGAGGACTGTCATGGTGCTGCTTCCCCATCCTTAGGAAGCAAAGTGGGTGTCAGCTCCAGCAAAAATATCTGCCAGGCCTGGAGGGGCAAATTCGTATCTGTCCTACCTCGCTACCTTGCTCCTTCACAAGAAGGCTCCTTGTTTTCTCTACACCTCATCCACCCAGCTCCACTCAGGGTTGGCTCAGCCTGTGTCTGAAGAAAAGGCATCTCCTCAGGGAGTCTCCATGTGGCTCTGGTCCTGAGGAGGCCCCAGATGTTTCCCACCTGGGAAGGAGTGGTCCCACCCTACCCCAGGCACCAAAATGTCTCACTACGGCTTTGAAAATAACCTTTGATATATAACACACATATGGCATGGCTTTCCCTCTTAGGCTGCAGGACTTTGTCAAATAAAGTCAGTGGAATTAGAGTGGTGTAAAGCCTACATAACTAAGGTAAGAATAAGAGCCCTTTCTGTCCTCTACAGCCTGATCATATGAGAAGCTGAACATTTCCCGCTAAGTGCTTAGTGCCCTCTATTCACATCTACTTGATTTCAGTGAGAATTCAGCTAGCAGATTCTGATGCAATATGTTGCTCTCATTCAGGAAATCTGAACTGAGTTTTGAAATTCCCAGGTCCCTCTGACAGTCAATAACTTACTATTTTAGTGCAATGAGCACATTAGCCCTGAACAGCTTGAGACTGCATTCTCCATTGATCAGATAAACAATTTGTGAGATATTTTATTACAAAATGACGTACCAATTTAGCCATCTTTTCATCAATGATGTGCTTAAATTGGATGTGAAATGCCAAGAATGTTGCCTCCCCAGAGTGCCATCAGTGAAAAATGTAAAGCAGAGGCTTTCAGTTAATATGGTTCATATAGCGGAGTTTTATCTTTCAGTCAAATCAAATTTAAGTCAGCTGGTAATACATGTTTGACCTCCCATTATCTAAAGCCATAAATTGCATTGTAGTGATTTGTTAATCTCGCCTTAAATCATCCAGCAACCTTTATGCCTTTTTTTATGAATCATAGGCGTTTTCTTCTTCATTTTCTTATGAGTCCATAGAGCACAGTTGATTACATCTCTGGCTTCTTGTACCTACTCCACTCATTCAAGAAGCCTTATTTCTGTTGAATATAAAATGCAGTATTGTTTCTAAATTCATTTAAGTTTAGAAGACCACACTGGCTATAACTGCTTTATTCCAGAGGATAGCACAGATAGTTTTAACAGCCCACTTTAAGATTGCATCTCTGAATCACAAAAGAAATGGAAAATGAATCACATAGTATTTGTGATCTTTTATCAAAAAGTATCTAAGCCTGTGTTAGCATATTTACTAAGACAAATTTAAGTAACAGAACAGAGGTCCTTTTTTATGTCACAGCTACTTCATGTTGCGCTTCTACCATTGGCCACAAAATGTCAGGAATTACATCGTTGTTTGATCTATGATATAAGTAAATAAGTAATATTGTTCGCTTCCCTTGCCACCACTTTTGAAAAAAAGAAAGATATGGAAAACTATAGCATATAAAGTATATGCATAACTATGGAAAATAAAGTACCCTCATGGTACTTCCAGAAGAAAAAATTCATGAGACTGTGAGAAATGTCTTATTTTATGTAAAAAGGTAAGTCTCAATTATTCACTGTCATTAGACTTTTTAAAAATTCCTTTGGCTCAACATCCCTGTGATAGTGGGTTTTGCCAGCTTTTTAAAACCCTTTGCCAGGACTGTTGATTGCAGCCTGCAATCAACACAAGAGTCCCTGGCAGAGGACCCAGAAAAGTCATGGTCCTCTGTGTTGAGCATTCTGAACAGGCCTAGGGAGAGATGCACCGTAATCAATGTCATGGGAGTAAGAGCAGAGACTCATGAAACTCATTTAATGGTGTGACTACTAAGCCTGCATTACATAGGTCCACTTTCAATCCTGGCTGAACTAAGCAGGATGCAGACTGCTCATATGTAAGAGGTTAATTAGCAATAACTTGAAATGTTTAGTCCCGCTGCTTGCAAAAGAAAAAAAAATAAGCTTTGTTTTCTGCCAATGCAGTTTTTCCAGCCTTCTGAAATTTCTTGGTTAGACTTTTCTCTTGCCTTGATTCACAGGCAAAACACTCCCCTTCCTCAGGTCAGACATTCTCTTTGCCACACTAAGTTCTAAAGGGATAGATCCCATTAACCAAAGCACACATGGTAAAACAAAAACAGGCACAGCTTAGGCTAATTTTTATTAAGTCAAGATTTATCCTTTGACCTTGGAGGATGTCTCAGAAGGTTTACAATCAATTTCTTCTACATCACCATGGTCTTCTGCTTCAGCTGTCATCTCTGTTACTGCCTACGTGGATCCCTCTTGCAAAGGAGCTCATGACACCAATAGCGAATGAACACATCGACACCACAAGAGACCTGTACTCACACCTAACCTTGCATTCACACTTTTGGACCATTCAAATAAGTAACACATTGCCCATGTCTAGTTCATCCTCCCTTTCATTTCTGCCACTGCATGTGGAAACCTTTAGGTTAGGATGCTAGAGAAAAGCCCTTTCACAAGAGCTACCTCTGAAAAACAGGGCTGTTGCTGGACAGAAACTTAGGCAATTGGTCTTGCAATTGAAGATCAAGAAGAAATACTGCTAGTTTTTCCAAAGACTTCTATTTCAAAGGGTTATTCCCAGTAATAATTCACATTAACAATGCTTTATCTCATATCTTTAGCCTTGGTTCTCAATGTTCAGCACAAAAATCAAACACAAAAAAATAAAATCAAATTAGGAAAATATGTTCTGGCTTGCATTTGCTTTTTGATACAGCTCTAATGAGTTCTCTTTGCAGTGCATCTCCCCTCTCTGTGTCACCAAGACTACTCAAGAACTAGCAATAAAGGTGGCAATACATGAAACCATGCATAGAAGAGTTATGTGGTTTATAGCTCTTTCATAGTTTATCAACAATTTTGCTAAAACACACATGCAATACTTAAAAGCATCTAATTTGGAATTTTGTGTTAAGGTCACAGACAAATAACTAGCAGAAAACAGTTGTTACATGTTATTTTTCAATACATTCTGGGCAGGGGGAGGGAGAATGCAGGAGTTATGCTTAGTAGTCATAATAGTTTAACATTTGTTGAGTACCTGTGCACTGGGACTAACACAAAAAGCTAAAAAAGAAATCATTGCTGTGACCCCAAAATATATGAGGTTGTTTAAAAACAAACCCGTAAGACTTAAGAAAAGAAGGAAATATTGAGGTCTTTTACTTTGTCTTTTTGGTTTGCTGCACTTAGACTATGTTTTAAACTTCTTCCCAGCACTAGGAAGACTGAAACCATTCTCACATTTCTAAATGAAGGCTGAGATGACAATATAATCACTCGTCTCTGGAAATTAAAGCTTTAAATAAACTCATTGTTAAACTGCTACCAAATAATATTCTAGTGGCAGTATCAATTAATCATCAATCATGCTTCAATACAAGCTACGAAACTCAGATCAGGTAAATACTGAAAGCTCATTTCTGCTGGGCCCCACTTTATCCTGTGAGTGTCCTTTATGACCACAGGTATACTCAGCATAGAGCCAAACCCTGTTTCAGGACAAAGGGACACGCCACCAACATGCACCCATAGATTCTAATGCAGTACTGTTGTACTGCTTATTTTACAGCTTCAATACCAAAGTACTTGAAAGGTGTGGTCCTGGAGAGCAGCCCAGAATGTCAGTATTTATTTAAAAGTTAAAATCACTTTTATAGCAAAGATGCTGCTCTTTTAAACTTGATAAATTGAACTCAGATAAAATTCTTCTAGAGTATAAACCTTCCACCTAACATCACTCTTTCACAAAATACTAAGTTATCACAACTCCCCAATATAGTTAGAAAATTGAAGAGACATTACCACAAAATGCATACAAAGCCAAACTAAAGGTGAAGCCATAATCACGACCTTATCTTCACAACTGGGATGAAAAATCACTATCTAGAAGGCACTGGAGGTACTTAACAAGAAAAATAAGTTTCTCACCCTCAGGCTGACACCAGTAATTAAAATCTTTGTCTTTTTATTTGAAAATATTATCGTATTTGTGGGTATGGAGAAACATTCAGTATGAGCAACGAGATCTTGTAAAATTATCTGTAGTTTAGGTTTCAAATCTGGCAGAAGCAGTCTAGCAGATTTATTATAGGTCAGTTGTCAGAGCAAATTTTTTGAAAAAACATCGGAAGTGTTATAAAACTATTGTGTTTTCTGTGACGTTCTTGAAATTCAGAACAGCCTACTTATGAAAGCCTTGCAGGTTTGGGATGGTTTTTTCCATTATTAGCTTTAGCATTTATTATAACCAAAAGTGATCTTATTTTTATCTACATAGTCTGTTTTTGCTGCGTGCTTGCAAATTGCGTAAGACTCACTTTCCACTAAATGATTTGAATTTTCTATTCATACACTTAAGACTGCAATCACTAGAGCTATTTGAAAAAATTATATCACAGGCAAGAGCAGACAAGAATTCATTCTTTTGTAGTCTATGAAAGAGGAATAAGTTTATTGTAATTCTTGTACAGGATGGAGGTTGTGACAATAAAAGGTAAACGACACCCACAGATTTCAACTGCATTGTCAAAAGCTTTTTTTTTTAAGAAAAACATAAAAATTGTCACATATTCTTATGGTTTTGCAGCTGTCATTTATTGTCACAAATTCATCCACATGTTTAGATTATTTTTTTTGTTTGGTATGAAATCAAATTAGAAATATCACACCTACTTGTGAACAAAATAAAACACACGTATTCACATGCATCTTAAAAATATTAAGTAAATAATACACATGGTCACGCAGAATCAGACTGAGTAGCATCTTTCCAAATAATTCAACTGATATCTGTGGTCAAACCTATGGAGTGATGTAGGTCCTAATGTTACTCAAAGCATCAGAATCTGACCCATAACTCTTTCTGTTTGGATACATTAAAGCCAAACAAGCATTATCCCTGCTGAGCACATACAGAAACATGACTGTGTATTAAGTGACACTTATGGGAAGTTTCTCTATAATAATCTCTTGGAAAAGGTAATTGTGAGCTTAGCTTTGGCGTGGTCTCTCACCTCCATCATTTTGTAGTAGGCTTTTATACTCGGCAGGGATGAAGCCCTCTGATTATAGACTTACCTTCTCTTTATTTTGTGAAGTTCTGTATGCCTCCCAAATAATAAGACACACCATCTTTTGCTTCCATCCCTCAGGAAAATACTGGCAGTCTGCCAAGCAATGACTTGAATGTTCACAGTCCCTTCTGATGTTGCCTCCAAACTATCTATCTCAGCCACAGCAGTAGATGCTTAATTGGGAGAGCAGATTGGGCAGGTGAGCTGATGAGAGAATGTAACAGAGCTGGCACGGGTCACCATCCTTGCCACCCCCTCGGCCCGGATTTCAAGCATGGCACATGGCCTCCGGTTGTCCCCATTCTCACTGAGATATCTCAGAAGGAACTGGAAGATACCATCTTCTAGTGGAAGCCAGGAAGGATCTCTCTTCTGAAGCACAATCATGTAATACTTTTTCCCACATCATAACAGCCTTAAAAGATCTAAGGCGTAAAAATAGCAGAGACTTTTTTGACCATTTTGTCTGGAAAATGTGAGTTCACCAGCATCATTTTTCAGATAAATGTATCAGTATGGATGATTCTCATCAGCAAAGGTTTGTCCTGTACTAAATAAAAGTATGATTCAATGACAGCAAAAGAGCCTTTCCCAGGACTGCTTAGAAGAGCAAGGCTCACCCATAATGCAGGATACTTATGAAGGTTATACCCATTCTCACCTTGGAACTGATCTCTACTAACCACAATAAAAAGAGAAAAACGAAGAAATCCTTGAAGTTTAATTCTCCAAAGAGGAAAGTGATGTGTCTTTAAACTTCTGCTGCCTGAAGATTCAGATGGCTTTCTCAGCAAAAAGAAATTCATGAATACTTTTGGATGTTATTTTAAAATTTGGTCTTTTTGTTGTTAAAAGCAAAGTTGTTTTAACCAAAATATATACCATTCTACTTCTTACCACTATGCAAGACATAAACATTATTCACTTTAGGAATTAATAATTTTGAGGCTTGAACACTGCTCATGTAGGCAGGGAACTATCAATGAATTTGGAGAAAAAAACTTCACAGAACAAGTAGCTACACCATTGTGTACCTTCTAATATCACTGTGCCCTAAACATCCAAACAGCTCAGCTGTTGTATTAACATATGACCAAACCCATTGGGAAAATAATTTGAGCAGAAAAATTGAACAGTAACTGGGAACTGTATAAAAGCATTTCAGTACAAGTCGGAAAAGCTTCTGCCTCAAGCAATTAAGAAAGATGCCTTTACTGTTTAAAACTACCCCCTAACAGGTATGACAGCAGCTATGAAAGCATTGTTTGCTGATTAAAGAAACGAGAAGCTGATGACAAATATAAACCAGAGTGTAAGAATAGCAGAAAATTGATAAGGGAAAGGAAGCAAAACAATTCAATCTACCATTATGCCAAAGCTAAGGACAATTATGGAGAAATCTGCCTTTAAGACAGAAAGGAGTCATACAAAGGTGCCTCCAGAAAATTATAGCTTAATATCTGGAAAAAGGACAGACGATATAACTGTATGAGGGTGAATAAATGCTCTCTACAACAGCATACTTAAGCAAGGTGTTAAAAAAAACCCACCTGCTAAACTACACATTACATGTGTTGAGTTGCTGGGGAAGCTCCAAAGGATGGAGAAAAAAAACGACAAAGAACTAAGTTCTGATGATATCTTAAAAGAGTCAACATAAAGTAGAAAATATACATGTCAGTGGACGGACTCTTAATAAAGAATTTAGCTGGAGTAAAACACTCCTGTTGATGTTTTTCATAGACATGATGATGAGATTCATGTCTATGAAAAAAAACCATGTTAACAACTTTACACCTCTTTTTTACAAAAAAATACTTTGATTGATAAGAGTAATAAGGTTAATGAAATATATTTTGCCAAGATGATATATTTTGGCACCCACGTGACTGCTTCTAGGTAACTGGGGCCTGGTTGTGTGTCAAACTGGGCAAGCTGGTTCTTCTGAGAAGTACCACCAAAATATACGAAGGCCTGTTAGGCACATCTTGCAAGTAAAGTAACCCAGACCCACTGCAGCTCCACAGCAACCTTTCACTTTGCTTTGAAACTGAATATGAAGGTCCAGAGGCGCTTGTCCTCTCACCTCTAGATCTTTTCCTCTTCCAGCTTTGAACTGCCTGCAGCTGCTGCAGACGTACAGCTGATGAGGAGAGCAGAAGATAGGGGAGCAGATTTTTCTCTCTCTCAAGAAGAAGGAAACAGGAGATAAGACCGAAGCTACTAAGCTCTACCTTCTTCCTCCTTTTCTCCCTCTGATACACTACTGGAAGAAGTGAGAGAAAAATCAAAAAGACAAAAGACAAAAGAGAGAGAAGCCGATCAGGACTTTTTCCAGCCAGAGCTGAAGGAAGCTTGAGGCTTCTGACATCATTAGGAAACATACTGCATTATAGCAGCAGCACCGGGGATGGTGGTAATGCTGCTTCCCTATGTCTTCTTGTTCCTTCTATTGCCAACTCCACTGTCCTGCTGCCAAGTCTTCCTGAGTCTCTGCAGGAAAGAAGGGAAGCGAAAAGAAAGGGCAGTAGTGCAAGGGCATGGTTTCCAAAACAACTTTTCTCAGACTTTTTGCTTGCATCATTTCCTCTAATGTAGTCTAGCCAGAGGCTGACCTCCAAATCACATTGTCTAATAACTGCTAAAACTGTCCTCCTCCCTCATTACTCTGACTATACCATCACACTTTTGCGTCTTTCCACTAACTGAGTTAACACATTATTTTGCCTTTCTTATTAGACTTCACCCTATTGCCCTCCTTTATACATCTGATAGATGTATAAGTTCACTTTGCTGTCAAGTTGCCCCCTCATTCTCCCAACCCCCAGAGCCCCAGGCAGGCACACACTCTCTGCCAAGCACCTCATTGCTGCTCCCTGCCAATAGGAAAAAACCCTTCACAACATCCTGCTTTGCAGGCTACCTTCGAGCATATCTTGATCACAAGACCTACAGGTAGTGGCAGTCCCCTGTGGCAAGGCAAGGAGTCATCTGAGATTATCAAGGTGGTTAGCAGAGAAAGTCAACAGGCAGAAGTTATTATGTGAGGATACTCGCTTCCAAGAATAAAGTGGCTCAGATATGCTGTAGCCACTTTAGGCACAGCTTTAAGAAACTTAGTTAACTCACTTTCCCCCAGCGCCCGTGTGTGAACATGGCCTCTGCTTGCATCACTGCACTCATGCTTGCAACATGCTCACAGCACACTTACCTGGTGCAGCCTTCGGTTGCATTTGTTCTGAAATGCCTGTGAACTTTGCCTTTTCTTACATGTCCATACAGTGTCTAGGGCAAGGTAGGTCTGATCTTTTAGTGAGGTTCTTAAATACTACCTTGATATAAGTGGCTAACAGAAACAACAGTAATAAAGCTACACTTTTAAGGAGTAACAACAGGCTAACCTTCATGCTTGGTTTAAACCCCGCAAGGATGATGGGTTGTATGACTCTTCCAGCACATACTACTTTACAGGAAAATTAAGTTTTACTCAGTGGATGTTTACTCTCCCTTTAGCCACTGAGGTACTGGACAAGTACAGTTTAAACATAAATCTAAATTTTGTTCATTGGTTCTAGTTCGTCTCTGTTTCCCACATAATAGAACATAAATCTGATCACACAGTTTGGATAATATCATTGTTCACTTTATAGCCATGGCTCACCGTCACACTGGACAAGATCACACAGGGGATAAGGTCACGGAAACTCTCTGTGTGTCTTCTACCCTGTGATGTTATCAGGTACTCAACCCTAAAGCAATAGAAACACATTGATAAAAAGAGGGGAAAGGGAACTGTGATAATAAATCAACTCAACTGCAGGGAAAGTGCCAGGGAAAACAATATTGATTTTTTTTTACAAGTCAGCGCACAGATTTGTCAGACAAAAGAATAGAGATGTCAAAACCCACAGAATCAAACACACTAATATTAAGAAAAAAACAACCCCACTACCTACAAAATGCTAGAATGTGTGCATAGCAATGTTTATCAGGAACAGGAATGGTATTTTGTTGTACTCAGAAAATTTAAAGGAAATATTTATACAACCTGTTTTTAGCAGCTGCTGTTTGCCCCTCACAGTGATTTTACATTAAAACATCTTAGTAGGGTCAGCAGAAGGAGTCAGAGTCCACTGCAAAAGTGCCTCTGGCCCAGTGAACAAAAGATGCTTCACTCCTCACCTAAGGGAGGTGACTCACTGGTCATCAGCAGTGACCATGCAGTTACGTCCCCAGGTGGTAGTCAAGTATCTTGCTTCCCTTCAGTGACTTAGAGGAGGTTTCTTTCTGAAATGGCCATGTTACACTCCTAGAAAGTAGGGGATCGGTCAGGGTAGGTCAAGCAGACAAGACCATCTTGGAGAGAGATTTAAATTCTATTCCACTAAATAAATGAAGTCTTAGAATTATATAACCAATTTTAATAAGCATACTGGATGACATCACAAACTTTGATTCTCTCACTAAGGATCATAAGAAAATAGTAGTTTTATGAAATGACAAGTATAAGAATAGAAGTAACTGGCAGTTAGAACAGTGATTCATCTGCTAACACTTATCTTTAATAATTAAAGAGAAACTAAGGTCAGAAGGATGATTACTTCAATTATTGCGTCCCATGTAACAGAAGTCCTTAGATTTCACGCAGCTCCTCTAATTTGTATTCCCAAAACCAGTTTGGCTAAATCAATTATTTTAGAAAGATATTCAGCATTGATTTGAAGACTTCATAAGGTGTAGAAATCATAGATTCCACTGGTAACCTGTGCTAACGTTTCTGTGCCCTCACTGTTAAAAATTAGGCCTAATTTCTTATTCAAATTTGTATGCCTTTAACTTCCTGCCATTAATCTTTTCTTTCTTAAATTAGAGCACACAACTTTCTCAACATGAAAGTATTTGGGCATTATAATCATGTCACATTCAAATCTTCTTTTTAGAAAAATGGAAAGATTGAATCCCTTAAAACTCTCATTAGAACTCACTTTCCACAAGTTATATTTGTGGCTCTTTTACTCAACCCTTCCAATACTTTGTAATTCTGGAGCTGCAAGCGGCTGTTACTCAGGTGGCTCTAGGTTGCACCCATAATTGTCTGGAAATACACTGGTGTCACTTCCCCAATTCACAAGACTTCACCTCATTTCATGCTACTGCCAGAAGAGTATCCGGCATACAAATGGCTACATGCCATTGCACTTGTACAAGGTTTGGGCTGGCCTGGCCACTGAAATGAACAACAGATGCTCTCTGACCTCAGGAGAGCATCTCCCTTCAGGGAAAGGAGGAAGAGAAAAAGAGACTTGTGAGTTTAGAAAATAAACTAAACTAATGTAATATATACAATATATACAAAACCATATCAAGCTCCCCAGATGATGATCACGTTACCAGCAGCCTCTGGGAAAGTTCCTGACTGGACTCAGCGACGGATGGGAGCTGAACTCAGGAACTGGATTCAGGAGTTTACAGATCCAGATAAAAGGCAGATGAACAGACAGAGTCCCCTCCTTGGATGCAGGCCATTGAAGAGAGAGGCTGATCCTTTGATCTCTCTGCTTTTGTACTGAGCATGATGCAGATGGGCTGGAATACCCTGTTGGTTAGGTTTGGGTCACCTGTCCTGTCCACTCCTCCCTGCAGGTGTGATCCCTCTACCCTTTTCTACTTCCAATCCTCCAACAGGGCAAGTAACAAAGTGAGCTGACCTTGGTTGTTATCAAAGAGTATAAGCAAAAGCCTCTCTGAAGACTATTCCTAAAATTACTCAACAGAAAATGGGTTCTGTTTTACCTCAAACCAGAACAAAGGTACAAACTACTATTGAACCACAAATCAAACCCCTGTAAAAACACTGTGCTTTAGCAACTGTTGGTGTCCTTTACTCTAAATTTGGCATGCTGTTTTTATTCACTTGGGCTTATTTTTATTTCCATGGTTTTATTTCCATTAAATGAGAAGCAGTGTTGAAAATGAAGAAAATGAACTTCCTGTTTCACCTTCACAGGATGGTCACAGGAATCATGTTCAGGGAAGAAAGTATACTTCAAGTAGCAGACCAATTCTGGCCCTCATTGTAAAGGTAAACAATTTTCAACTTAATTTTCAACACCTGCCCTTCATCAGTTGCCAAGATGCTAAAAGAATTGTGATCTTTCAAATATTCTTGCATTTTATTTGTATATTCTTTTCTGTGATGAGATTTTTGTTTTATTTGCCCCTCCTTGCAGTTTCTGAAATGGTTATTCCAAACGCAGAAATGTAATGCACAGAAATAGTTAAAATTTATTTTATCCCCAGGTATTCAATATTCTCTCTCTGCATACTCAGCAGAGTATGCATTCAAATAGTGGCTGTCCCGATCTCAATAAACCCTCTTTTTCTGACAGTAGTTCCCCCTCTTCAAGCTTCCCAAATTTAAAATGTAGCCATGTCATGAGCCACACAGCAAAATGCTCCTGTGCCTGAGGTTGCCTTCTGATAGGGACAGTTCCAGTTACCAAAGAAAGGAAAAGTGCAGTGCATCATAGCCGAAGTTATAGCTGGAGCTTTCAGCAAAGTGAAGCAGCTCCCAGTGCTGTGAATTCTTCACATAGCAGCGTCAGTCACTGGTCCCACCACTGAATTAGAACCTCTTCACAACGGGGAGACAGCACACAGTTTGAAACATTAAAATGGCAATGTTTGAGAAGGCTTACAGTTAATTTTGTTTTCTTGGCACAGTATGAAAACAACTCCCTTTCCATGATCTCTTCATAAAAAAGAAATTCAGTTGTAAACAACATTTCAGAAGCAGAATCTGGATCTTTCCAGTTTGCTTGGTTTTTCAAGCCTTGTAAAATCATGTTAAAAAAGACTATTAAAGCAGCCTTCCTTCAGCAACTTAAAGGCTTTGAAACAAACTGGAACCTTCAGAAAAAAGGATGATAGTGCACTATGGACAGGAGAAACACAAGCCACTGGATTGGCAGAGCAAGACTTTTCTGAATAAACACCTACGTCTGATAGATGATAACAAGCAGGAAATAACCAGCCTTGTCAAAAAATATGCTTCCAAAATACACTGTTTTGGTCTTGTTCATGAGGCCTGACATAAGATAAAAGAAGTTGTTTCTGTGGATATTGTATGAGCTGTTCTCTACCTGGACTTCTGAATTAACCTGGCAGTTCAAGCCTATGGAGTCTTGGATAAATTCCACCAAGAGCTCCAACACTAGATTCATTGTACTTAACTATGTATTTTTATGAAAACATCTAGACTTAAAAAAAATCTCATGGCACCATACTTCTTAGACCTAAATAAAAGTCCTATCTACTGGTAGCAAGAAATTGTCTTTCCTCTTACTCTTTTCTTAGAAATCTCTTTCCCACCCTGCCATCTAATCGTTAAAGTGAACATCTTCCTTTCTTCTACTTTCCTGCAAAACTTTAAAAGAAGCCTCTTTGAACAAAAAAACCAACCAAACAAAAAAATCGTTCCCTGGTCATTTTTAAAGAGATGGGAAAGCCTCAACCATGTAGGTCTGCTTCAAGATTTTTATACGACAAGTTCATACCACTTGTCTTACTATAAACAAGTTCAAACTAAATTTATGTTCAAACTGCTTGAAAAAAAAATCACAACATACTGATTTCATAATTTTGATGCTCTATTTTTCCATTTCAAGTGCACAATTCACAAAGTGGGTAGCTATACAGAATGCTACACTAGGGACTGAGTCTTTATTGTCTTCCTGAACCAGGCTGCTCTGTATTCCCTGAGCTCAAACTCAGGCAGCAAACCTGGATGCCTGTTCCTTTGCAGCTCCAACAGATCCATTCCTTCGCTCCTTCAGAGTCTCCTGCCTTGCTCACTTCTCCCTGTCTGCCAATACAGCATCAGCATTCAACACTGAACAGCAGAGGACGAAAACATTCATGACAAATTTATTTTGCTCAGCGTGTGCAGCTATTTGTATGTTTTAAAGCTAAGTCATTCTTATGAAAATGTGAGACAAACACAACATGCCCGCTGGCATTTTTCCTTCACACCAGCACATCTTATGAGCCTAACAAGGCTCATCCATCATCCGTACTAACCATAGACTGAGGTGAAAGGTCAGGAGTCAGGGTTTGGAGAAAGTCAACTGTAAGGGGACAGAAGGCATGCTGATAGGGAAAAGACTGTATCGCTGTCATCTACCAGCAGCAGTGATTGACAAAGACAATATTGTTTGGCAATACATGACAATTATCCATTTATTTCATACTTTCTTTTTGTTCTCTACAATTGTAAGACACAATAGCTACTGCTGAAAGACTATGAGAGAATTTTATGACTTTTGCTGTGTGTACAGTGCATAGTATCTCTTTATCTTTTAGAGGTGACATCTTAGAGAGAGGCTCACAATTTTAGGTTCGAGGTTCAGTCACTTTGCCCTGCACAGATGAGATTTCTTTTTCCTATGGAGGATTCAACAACTGGGTGAAAGAAAGCAGATGGTCTTGCTACTGTCAGACAAATGATAGCACTGTCCTGGACATTTTTCTCTGCAGGGATGTTCTTTTTAAAAAACCCATCACCAGGTTACACTTTCTTAAATCCCACAAGCTTTATAAAGTAAGTCTCTCTCTCTAAGCAGGGCTTCTCTTTTACTCCCAACTATCCAACCTGGAAGTTTGGCAACAGTTTTCCAATTTCTAAGGCAAATAATTGCTCTCCATTATTCTAAACCTCTGAACCATAAGATATGACAGCCTAATCAATAAAAACATATTCAGTTTTTTAATTTAATTTATTTGGAAAATTAAGAAGCAAAAGAACAGCAGTATATATAGGATTATCTTGAGAAGAGAAAGATGCCTCAGCAGAATCTACTAAACAAAAGCAGGTCCTTTTCCCTGAAAAATTATCTGTATCATAAAAGCAGTAAAGAACAATATAAAAAAAGTTTCCTAAGTGACATGACCTTCCTTTCACAGTCCAAAGAGCAAATGATACAGACATGAATCTCAGAGAGTTTTTTAGGAAAACATACCCACAAAAAATACGCAGAAATAGGGTATCCTGTTTCTGGATCTGGACTATTGTCTGGATCTAAAGGCAATAGTCTCCACTTCTTGAACTGCTGACATAAGGTAAAGGCAGAAACAGAACCAGGGTCTGTAACTGTCTTTTGAGGACCCAAGGATGAAGTCTAAAATTTAAACTGTAAGGAGAAAGCAGTCCTTAAAGGAAAATAATCAAAGAATTTAAGCCTTGAAGGCATCTTCAACCACTCAGTCTGACATGCATTATGTATCTTCCAACTATCCTATGCTGAACTGAAAAACTTCAGCCTGGCTAAAGGAACGCTTGCTTGACAACTGCAGAAACTTTTACCCTAGGTCTTGCGAAGATGCATAAGGTGAGGAACACCCCCATTCACCCCATAGTACATTTCAGTGCTTGCCCGCTCTCGCTGTGTGGCAGCAGCTCCCAGGGAGTCACTCTCATCATGCCTTTCCAGCCAGAAGGAAGTTCTCTTCAACAGCCAGCATTTTTTTCACCTCAGAAATACTTACACACAGTAATCAAGTTGCCACAACCTTTTGTTTTTCCTTTGCTCAGCTGAACAGCTGGGGGTTTCTAAGTCTGCCCTTCGAAAGCCTTTATATCATTTTTGCAGCTCATTTACGCGCTGGCCCCACTTGTAAAATATGACCACAGCCAGACTGTGGGGAAGAGAGCAGTATTTAGCTTCTCAATATCTGTCTCACTGGCTTGGTTTAAAGAGGTAAAAATCACCTACTCATTAATCCTCTGTGTTCATACCTAAGGATCACATTAGCCATTTTGTCAACATATCGCTGAATTCAGTATTTATAAAAGAAAAAAATGCTGCAAAAATACTGTTAGTGTTCCAGTATGCCACAGTTTATAGCTAAAAATTATATCACCTATAATGTGAATGTCAAAAATCCCACATCCCTTTTTCAAAATCCCAGCCCACAATTAATTTGAGATACAGAACCAAGGAGGTGAAAGCCTACACAGTAGAGAGTGCTAGTCTTTCTTTCAGTCATAGCCTTTCAATGTTTTACATAACTGTCTTTATTCCCATGAGAAGATAAATATTTAATCTTTCAAAATGTTAGATACTGGTTTATTCAATTATTGTTTGAAGAAGGGTTTATTACAGTAGGACTAACCATACAGTTTTGAGAATGGTCAAATCACCAGAAAGTCACTAATCTTGGATATATACACCAGGAAAACTGTGTATAAAAGATAAAGAGTAACTTAAGGATTTTAGCCTTTAGTGGGACATTCTTTTTCTGTGCCCAGCTCCAGAAGACTTAAGACCATCAGCCAGCACATTTAACTCCCAGAAGGCAGCAGCGGAAAGGTTCATGTAAAAAAGCACTTGACTGCTGAAGGAGCCACTCTGTACAACTATTAATCCCCAAGAAGGATGACAGAGCTTACACTAAGAGTGAAATATGTGCAATTGAGGGTGCTACCCATTTCATTATTGACTGCTGAATGACCCAGTGCTGCAACCTGCTGCAAGGAAGCAATGATTCTCCTTTCCTCCTTTGCCTGTTTCTTTACACTGAAGTTCTGGGGTTTTGGATTTTAGCATCATAGACAGACTGACTTTTCTTTAGGATTTCTCGTTCTTGTTTGACTGTGAGACACTGGGGAAAAGTCCACCTAGTACCCATTTAGAAATATTTTTATTTGCAATTGTATAATACATTTAAGTGAGCATTTTGGACCATTAAAATCAATGTCAGTCTTACCTGTGAATTCAAACTCCCCCAGGCTGAGAATAACCCAGAACCCAGACCCTCTTCTTCTGAGAAACGCTCTTTATTACTCCTCAGGCAGAGCAAAAGTTAATGCCAGCATAAGGGTGGATTGTTTTTTCCCCTTTGTTGTTAAACTCAGCATAGTTGCAGGAGCTGATCAGTCGTGTTCAGAGCACACATAGCCATTTCTGACTCCTCATGGAGCTTAAAGCTGCCCACAGTGTAAGATCTTACACTGCTGAACCAAATGTTTAAAATAAGGGCAGAAATATTAACTTAAGAAATAGCTCAAAGCTTCTTCCTCCTTTTATCTAAAAAAGTTGTCATTTTCTTTTGATCACAAAACAGAAATTCTAGGCTCTTTCACACCATTTAATGCTAATCCCTGCAAGACGATGGATTTTTTAGCTGTCCTTCTCACTACATAAGTAAAATTTTCTGTTAAAATACTATTAACCTTAGAGTCTTGAGTTCTCTAACTCCACTCTTAATTACTTATTCACCTTTGGTTGCACTATGAGGTTATCCAGATGACTCAAGATGTTTCAAGTACACTGTTTTCACACTTCTGAGAAATCTCACTAAGCACTTATCTATAGAATATATCCTTCAGTGTTTTAAATCTGCCCTTTAATGAAGTGCACAGGTAACTGGGCTTAATTATGTGTGTAATGAAAGGTACTTTTGAGGAAACAATAACTTGTAATAATCTATTTGTCATTAGAGTTAAGAGAATCCATGTATAAAAGTGGCTTTATCATGTCAGTTTATTCATGTCAGTAATATAAAGAAAGATGCTTTCCCGAATTCAGCTTTAGATTTGCAACATTTTATTTGGGTAACAGAAAAATCATACTTTTGAGGTGTTACCGAAGTTGTACTTTTGTCTCTTTCTGGCTATCACAATGTCCCTGTATTTAGGGAGTTGACTTCCCTGCAGGCACAGAACACACCATTCAACTCCAAAGATTCACTTAAAGCGGGAATTGCTGGGTTTTTGAGCCCAGATCACTGTAAATTCTTATATTAGGTATGTCAGGTATTGCTGATGCGCTTCAAACAGAAACTAAAGCCAGAACAAGGCTTGGGTCCTTGTTTCCAAGATGTTACTATCTAAGCAGCAGAAAATAGAGGGATTAGGTATATAGAGAAATACAGGGGGACAATGGAACACTAGTCTGTGTCATATATCAGAGTTAAACCACACAAACAGTTTCTGGCGCACTGTGTAGCTAAATTGTTCTTTCTGGAAAGGTAGATGTGAACCAAGTAAAAGAAATTCTTGCTTCCATCAAAGATCTGCAGTGTCCAAACTGAAAGCAAGTTATGCATCCTCCACCATCTCAAAGGAGACAATAAAGTCACTGGTTGGTCACAAATTTGCTTTGCCATAATTACAATTTCATTTTGGATGGTTACTTCAGATTCCTATTCCAAAAACTTAAAGATTCACAAATCTGCAGGGGCAAAGATCCTGTGTCAAACTACTATTACATGACATTACGTCAGAGTACTTAAAATACATTGAAATAACAACTGCCAAGCATTTGACGGCTGAATTCCATTTAGTGATCTGATTCAGAACCTTTCTATTTCCCTGAGGTGCCCCTGAGGCCACCTCACGTATTTTCAAGTTCTTTTCCAAGCTATGTTCTCTCTCAATATTGTTCAGTATCTCTAAATATCCATTTTGATTTGGAAAACAATGTCTGTGTAACCCCTCTGCGCATCCTGTGATGTTTTAGTGCTGTTCTTGTTTAGTAGTGACCTGGTTTTGTTTTGCAATGAAGAATAAAGTCAGCAAAGTCTAACAGGATACATCAGTTTATTGAAACTATATAGCACCAACTAAATATACTTTTTGTCTCAGCTTTGATAACTCTCTTTAGCTGACAGATACAGTTGGTAGGATCACTTCATATGTAAAGCTGTCTCTATGCAACGGTCAATCATACACATCATACAATCAGGTTTCAGATCGTGCGTTCTTCTAATATTTTCGTAATGCTTAACTTCGACTTCTTTATGCTATACTCCATGTCTGACATGCCATTGAATACAGCACTTTTTTTCTAACAAAAAAAAAATAAGAGAAAACAACCGACCTTGCTATATTTATGGAATAGAATGAAATCGAATGATAGAATATCTTAAGTTGGAAAGGGGCCATAAGGAACATCGATGTAGTTATTTCTATTAATGATGGTTGTCTTGAAAAATTTGGGTTTATATCTACAGTCTCCTTTGGGAAGGAATGTCTTGGATTTCTGGATCTGTTACAGAATGCATTACATAACTTTAAATATCCTGTATCTGACCCTATAATATTCTAAACATTTTTAAATACTCTTACCTGGTAATAAAATCATGCATAATAAAACAGTATCAAACTCTACTTTGGTCTACTCTATCTCTCTATTATAAAGTATTAAATATTAAACAATTTAGATAAAAGAGAGATGGGAAAGAGGTACTCTTCTTATCATAACTTAGCATTAATATTTCATTAAAGTCCAGATGTGACATATTATTAAATAGTGACTTTTTTTCAGGAGTATTTCTTCTTATCACTGCATTTTTAAATGACAATACTAAAAATTATTCTTTATTTGTATGAAATTATTACATTGTGAAAAAAAAAGTGCTAGGTTTCTGTATTTCTCAGACTTTTTATGAGCTGTAAAAGACTGAACAAAATTATATTGTCGGCATTTCTGGTTCTTGAGAGTTTCACTGAATTTCACTGAATTTCACTGATTTTTAGAGTTGGAAGGGACCATAGAGATCATCTAGTCCAACTC
>JAOXNO010000013.1:92645944-92660286 GCA_028565335.1 Limnodromus scolopaceus | reverse complement strand
GGGGAGCCCAGAACTGGACACAGTATTCCAGTTGTGGCCTCACCAGCGCAGAGTAGAGGGGGAGAATGACCTCCCTCAACCTGCTGGCCACACTCTTTCCTATGCAGCCCAGGATTCCATTGCATTCCATTCCATTCCATTTCCAAGCATTTTATTTTTTTTTTATTTAATGGAAATTTAGAGTTGCATTGAATGACAGTCACTTCTGTTTTTCAAGCAGTAATAGAGACATAAAACTTCAAACGTAAAAGTTTGCTCCAGAAACAAGGAATGAATTGTCATTTTATCTAATGATCTGAATGAAAGGCAGGAAGTCAATCATTCCTCAAACTGTTTTTTTTTCCAAATATATGAAAATAAATAAATAAATAAATTCAGCCATCAAGTTTTTATTTCTCATCAGATTTCTCTCCTGATCTCTCCTTCCTGCTTCCCCTAGCTGGTGTTATTGCAACCATCTTTTCCATAGGCTTTTGAAGAGTATACACAACATCGGTATTGGTGGTTTAGCCTTCCAAATGCATGGTTTTTTGTTGGTTTTTTTTTTTTTTTTGAAATAGAATCATAGAATGCTTAGAGTTGGAAGACACCTTAAAGATCATCAAGTTCCAACACCCCTGTGATGGGCAGGGACACCTGTAGCCTACTACTACCTGTATTTATATCACCATGAGCTCTTTCCATTCTATACTTGTTAGTACTAAGGTTTTATTAATGTTCTGTTGAAATGCTTTCTGTCCAGTTAGTTGCATATGCTTCGGCCAATGTGAATCTAGCACTAAATTGTTGTGTTACATTCTCCAGTCAGGGACTATTCAAAACATGAGAATTTTATTCAGTTGTAGCTGCAATTTTATCTCATTTAAAGTACATTAGAGTTTATATGTACTTTCTTCATCCTACGGCTGATTCTTAATAACTTTATCTTGATAGTTAATAATGTAGCAATTGTTTGCATTACTTTTAGTGTATTGTGTAGGAAAGGTAAGTGACCCTCAGAGCCTGTACTATTTTGCTGCAATAACAGCACACAGTGAAAGATAAATAGGTAGTACACCCATGCACAGAACACACAGAACACACATGCACACAAGACAAGAGGAATCAGTGAAACAGGTAAGCTTATCATATAGGCACACCACAGAGAAGGATGAGATTAGGGAAGATACACTTATCTCTGGACAGTTCACATCCTTACAGTTATACCTCCGGTGATCAGGAGCTTTTGCAAAGGTGATGACCCATTTGCCTTACTTGGTGGGAACAAAAGGGACTTTTAGGACATCTTGTGAAATCAGAAAATGAAGACCTGGTTAATCACACAGAATTCAATAAAAACTTATTTCAAGCTCTGGGACACACATATTTTTTGTTTTGGTCCTTTATGACAAAATATTTAGCTGTATCTGCTGCAACTGTCCACTGCCCTAGCCATAAACTCTTGACTCACTCTGTCAGGCACTATGCACACACACACATATTCTTGGCGTCTAAAAGCTCATGGACTGTGAAGAAGTACAGTAGGACACTAAAGCCAAAAAAATACATAGGAAGAGAAGTTGGAAAGATTACAATAAGAGTAACTAATTCATGTTATACCTTCATACAAAGTTCTTCTAAGAAGGTAGAAAGCATTTATTAGCAGACAAACAAGTTGAATGTGTTAAGTAGTGACATTTTTCATCTTCTTCCTTTACTTATTCAAATGGAGAAAAAAAAAATCAATATTCATGAAGACAAAAGCACAAATATTATTGGGGGGGAAGAGGGATTACCATAAGCACTTTAATCACGTACCATTTACTTTCTATATTAGTCATAGACAAAGTGGAAAATTAACACAAAGTGGAAAATTAGGTTTAGCTACTTTTGGTCTCTATGGCCATATTAAACAAAGCCTCAGAAGTAGTTTGCTTACTTATATGTTCATTAATAACAGACATTGATCAGTCTAATTGCAAGTGCATATTCACACACCACTGCTGAAGTTATTTATCTTTGCTAAAATTATTTACCTTACCCATTAAGTTATTAACCCACAATTGTTTTCAAAAACATTTTATAAGGGCTTCCATAAAATTACAGTATTTAGAAAGAATGTTGCTTGACATTTCCCATGTAATTGTTTTCTGTAGAAGACAGTAATTAAAGATCAACTCCACAAACAACTAAAAATCCATAAAAATCATGCATCATAATGCAGATCTGTGATGCAGCATATTTTTATGTTGCCCAAGAAACATTTTTGTATATAAACAAAGGAGATTTTCTCACCTTCATAACTCATCATCACATCACTATACTCGCACTCAGCTTTTGTAAAAGATGGAGTTAATCAGCATCCTTAATTGATTCTCAAAGGAGATAATTTCATTTCTTCACTCTATTTCCATGTAAGTCAGAACACATCATGGGCAACAGAGGAACTGCTGCTCTTGTCATTTGTTCAGAAAGACAGCCAAGCTCACAGGTAAACTTAACAAAATCTGTCAGCTTGGTTTACTTCTTGGCTTGCTGTAGTGGCCTGAATCCCATTCAGCACACACATAATAATTTATTCCCGAGCTCCAGTATGGAATAAACCAAACTGTTCGCTTGAGAGACAGAGATACATAGGAGACATAGACAATATGATTATTAACCATGTCAAATTACAATCCTCTACCTAAGGCAGTCCTTCAGCACTGTCCTTGCACCTTCTTAATACCTTGTAAAAACAGAATATCCCCTTGATGGCATAGTATAAAATCCCCGTCTGTTGAGCTGTAAAGCAGCCTTCTGACAAGTTGGCTATTACAATTTATTTATTAAGAAATAGAAATAAATAAAGAAGTTACAATTGTGTCAAATGGTAAACCAAATGAGCCTGTGGACTGGCAGAGATGTCAGACCCAGTAGACATCTGCAGGGAGCTGAGCTGAAATTTTGCTACTAGGAAGATATCATGGGAGAAATACGGGGGAATGGTCTGGGAACTCACAGCTGCCAGCTATTAAAGAAACAACAAGAAAAGCAACTTCAAAGTGAAAAATATGAAATGCCTGCAAAAGAGGTCATAAGATGCCAGTGAGCATTCTGAAGGAGCTACACACATGTGCCTGCAATATCTGGAGCTTCACAGTATCACTAGCCAGGAAGAAGCAAAAGAGGCATTTGTGTTCCCTGACCCTGGCAATTACATGTTTGGAGGTTTCACTTCAACATTGCCTCCAGTCCATTTACCACTATAAACATTACTTCATGGCTCCCAGAATCCCTGAAGTCCAAGACAGAAACATCTTCACTTCTCCAGGCCATCTCTCTGCCAGTGCAGGTTTTTAAACCTATGGCAGACAACTAGCACCTTGCATCCATGTTCTTGGTAGTTTCCACCACAGTGAGTCCCTGCCTCTGGTGAAGGAGATCATTCCCATTTCTGTGGGCATTCTCTGCTTCTGTAACCACCCACAGACAATTATGTCCTTGTCTAAACCAAGTGGGAGACAAGGGGTGTGGAAGGCAAGAATAGGGATGGCTCTCTTCAGAAGCACAGATTTCAAGCCAGCTACATCCTCCATGATGGACCATCTGTGGGAACCAGAGCTGTCTGAAGAGCTTGTTGTACCTGTGCAAGGCTCAGCGCTTTCCACATCACCAATGACCTTCCTTGGGATGGCACTCTCCTTAAGACTAGCATTACACTGGGTTTGTTTTCAGCGTATTTGCAGTTCCCAGGGCTTCTGAAATAATTACCAGAGTATGTGGTGAGTTTTGTCTGCTAACTCCTTAAGATGACTATTTAGAGGTGCAGATTATACATGCATACATACACCTCCCAGCATTTTCTTGCCCTTTATCAATTATTTTCTAGTCATTGACATTTTCTATCTCTTAATTCTATAGCCTTATGAAAATTGTCTACCTTCTGCACATTTGGGTAATTTTAATGATGTTGTTCTCTGAGTAATGTAAACCTCAAGTTACACAAATTTCTGAGGATGCAAACTTTTTAAATTTTTTTTATTAAAGACAGTTTAAAAAAGTTTCAGAATTTAAGTCATTTAGGAGTCTTCATTAATTTAATCATTTACTGATTTCTAATAGATTTCATGCAGAAAAATGGGCTTTTTCCTTGAGGTTTATGAATTGTCTTTTGCATTCCCTTCAATCTTTTACTTACATTCTTTGCCCATTTCAATTTTTCTGTTCTTGCTTTATTTTATTCCTGACTTTCTCCATCATTATTTAGTTCACTCCTACATTGCCACTCAAACAAACATAAATACATCATTTCAGACTTCTGAGCAGATCTTCTTAAAATCCTTTCCTTGTTCAAAGAACATCCAGTTTACTGAACATTGAGACTTACCAACTACCTTTGAAGTCACTGACATGATGGGTGAATGTCTGCTGCTTAGCAAAGGCAACAAGTGCTCCTTCAGACATCTTAGGTACCCAAGATACCAGCATGGCAGATACGGCCCAGGGACTGGAAGAAATCTGAACCTCCCTGGAGACCAACTGGAAGTCAGCTGTTGAAGGCATAAGAAATGGCAATGAAAGCCTCACGTTTGGGCAACTGGCTCCTACCCACTACTTCTTCAAATGAACCATCACTGGTTAGGAGCCTAACCTACTCGTTTCACAGTGGAATAATGCGACAGGTAGTGACACTCTGACCCTTCAAACGCATAACGTAAATTGCTAAGGGAATACTGTACTAAACACCTAGAAGGATTAAGAAGAGCTATGACACCATATGTTTGAACAGGAACTTTGTAATTCTGGATACACATGAAGGGAGGACTACTTTTATCAGGAAGGCAAGAACAGAATGATTTAGAAACCTAAGTAATAACATGGATAAAACAAACACCAGGATGCACTTCAAATGGAAATTGTGCTTATAACTCCTAGGCGGGCCCATGTAATTCCCTAGGTCCTTCCCTGCTGAGTGGTCACTTGTTAGAAGAAAAATTACAAGAAAACCCAGGGAAGTTGGGTAGCTGTGGCACTATACTAGTATGTATTGCTAGACAGAAGATAAATATAGCTGGACATAAGCACACGGCCACGTCTACATCGGTTGAGATGCAAGCTGGCTACTTGCATCTATAGATAGACCTGCACTATGTCTGACTGTACAGACGTGCTCAGAGATCACTACCTTCTCTGATCTGCCACATAAAACATTCCTGTGAGTGACTGCATGAGTCAAATATGCTCAATAGTGAAAATCATGATCTCAAGGCTACTATTCAGCATAACCCATATAATTTTAATTAATGAACAACTCAGTGAGCAGGCACACACAGCTCAGCCAGTGGATCACAGAAGATAACAAACTCAAGCAGAGGACAGTGATATACTGCTGGGAGTAATGTCTGTAACGTCTTGGACCAGCACAACTGCAGCCAAAGAGAGACATGCAGCTATGTCCTAATAAATTATCCAGGCTGTTTCAAACCTCTGTCTCTCTCTCATTTATGTGTCTGTCTGTTGAATAATCAGTATTGGAAGTAAACTATGATGATTTTAAAGTCCAAACAATCTGTCAAGCAAGCTGTTTTTTACATCTGAAACTGAAGCAGCAATTTTTGAGCTACATACAAGTTGAATACAATTGTTTAGTCACAACAAGTCTACTACTGGTACATAAAAGAAAATTCTCTTGTTAAATATTTAACTTTCCCATCCCTTCAGTTACAGATAAAATCCCAGCCTCCCATATCACTTCCCTATATCTTCCTAGGGAAAGCACTAGCGAAAAACAGGAGGGAAGTGAAATTCTTTGCCCATTTAATGTACTACAATTCACAGCCTTCTTCACGAGTTACAATAGTCAATGCCTGATCGTGATACAGTGGCACCTGTATTTTGTCTGTCCTCTTTCATTTCTCCAAGCCCCGGCTAGAAAGAAGACAGAACTGGAAATATTGTGTCAACTCCACACCACTGGAGAAATTTACTAACAAGGGAAAATTTTCCACCAGGATTTTTATTTTTTTTTTAAGCAGACTTACAGCTGCTTCACTCCACAGGAGCAACATGAGGCCACTGGATCACATCAGTTAATCATGCCACAACATCCCCAATACTTTTAAGGATAAAAAATAAAAATAAAGCAGGAAAAAAAATCTAATTTTTCTCATCTCCACCTGCCCAAAAAAGCCCAGAACCAATAGATCATCAGTCCTTATTAAGACAGTACAAAGAAAAATTAAAAAGGCCAAACACAGCCTTTTTCCTTTCCTGTCAAGTTAATGTTGATACTTTGATGCAGTATTTATTTTTTCTTCATCTAATTTCCTGCAAGTGTCTATGTTAGAGAAGGAAAGATTTGGAATATATATTCAACAAAAATTAATTCCTCAGGAAAATGGCTTATACCATATGTCTGTGAGCTGTTAGCCACATGTTGCCGATTCAGTCTTTTGTTGTCATAAGCTACACACAGTTCCTCCAAGTATCATTCATTCCTTATAGTATCACCAACTAATCTGATTGAAAGACCAGACAGTAGGCTCCAAATTCCCAGATGGGGACTGCCTGTAGCTGCTAATAATTTTCACACCAGGGAAACATAAAAAGCTCTTCTTGTGTTAAGAGTGTTTTATTTTATTTTTAAAAAGGTACCTCAGATCCACATCTTTCCACATACTCATTCAAACCACTTGCAAACATTCTTGCACATTTTCACAGTCTGTTGCCAAAATACATAAGACCGACAGCATCAAATTACTTCCCCATCTTTTTCTGATTTTCAGACTCACACTTTTTTGGCTAGTCTGATGGCTGAGGAAATTGCAAGGTGCTAAAACAATCAGATAAAACAAAACAGACCATTACCTCCTCTTACTGGTGTATCCTGTTCTCCTTATGCAACTTTCATATTTGAATAAAGATAGAGCTGGCTGTCTTCTAGCCATTGCTATTAAAAAGCCAATGCACTTACAATAATGGAATTTAATGGAAAAGACAAATATGAAATGTTTTGAACAAGTATAAACCTTCAACCAAAGAGTGAGCCTGAGCTGAAACAACACATCCAAAATTAACTTTCTCATGCATTGAGATCCCTAAACTGCTAACATTTTTACTGAACCATACATGCTTCTCAGGTATATACAGTATCTAAATGTAATACACTTACAGAATTTTTTCTATTGTCCAGTTTCTTTACTGAATACATTTATTTATTAATATTGAAATCAATATAAAAAGTGTACATTTTTTTTCTTCAAAAAGCCCTCTTTTTTTTTTTTTTTTTCTCTTGCTATGCTGCAGGACTGGAATATTTGATACTTCTAATCTGTCTCCATGGAAGTGATGTCAATGTATAGTGCGCACTAATTTTAAAAAGGATAAATTATCAAAAACCTCCCTTCTCAAACTTCAGCAGCTGAGCACTGAGGACCATCATAAGAAGGCAAAATGTTAAAGGTTATTCTTTCCTTGTTATCTCTGAAAATGCAACAACATGTAAAATGTGTTATCTTTCCTATTAATGCAAAGCGAAATGCAGTTTTGCATGTTGTCTTATATAGATCTGCAAAACAGGAAATGATTTCTTGATAGGGATAATGAAAATCAGAAGCATCAACTATATGTTATTATACAACATGGAAGTTATCTTGTATCTTAGAAAGCTGCATTTGTTTGAGTTCAAGGCATATTCATTGACCTGGAGGCCTGTCAGGAATTACATCATACCTAGAGAAACTCAGTAAGATCAAAGATGATTTTCTACAGTCCAATTAAATTTCCAGCTACCCTACACTTTCATGCTTTTTGTTCAAAGCCAAAACTTCACAGATAAGTTTGGATCTGTTTCTGCAAATCTTTCAGTTTACGTTTTTCCACACACCTCTATATTTCCATGTGCAGACAGAATGAAAGGAAATAATATTTCTGTTGTATTTCCACTTAACCCAGAAATTGACAACACCTAACTTTAAAACAGTTTTATTCCTGCGCTATTTGCAGTTCCAAGACTCTCCTTTGCTGTTTCCAACCAAACTTACAAATGCCTTCAGAATGGTTCCTCTTCAAAGAACTCATTCTCCAGGCCCAAGAATGTTCCATCCCCACATGCGGGAAGTCAGGCAAAGTGACAGGAAGCCCACACAGGTAAACATGTTGCTCCTGACTAAACTTAAACACAAAAAGGAAGCAAGCAAGAGAAGGATGCAGGGTCAAATCATCCGGGAGAAATATATAGATAACTGAGTGCACAAGGATAGGATTAGGAAAGCCAAAGCCCACCTGAAGTCAAATCTAGTAAGGGACATAAAGGGCAATAAGAAGAGCATCCACAGGCCTACCAACAGCAAAAGGAAGAATAGGTGAAAAAAACAGGCCTGGAACTGAATAGGGCAGGAAACCTGGGGACAATGGACATGGGAAAAGGCCAAGGTACTTCATTTATAAGACTTGCCTTCAGAAATCCCAGACCCCTGAGACCAGTGGGAAAGTCTGAATTAAGGAAGACTTACCCTTGGTGGGAGAGGATCAAGTTAGGGAAATTGGACAAACACAAGCCCATGGGTCCTCATGGAGTGCACTCACAAGTACTGAGGGAGCTGGTTAATGTCACTGTGAGGCTGATGTTAAAAATTGGGAGGAGTTGCTGAGGCACCATATTGGTGTGCTGTCATCCAAAGAGATCTCAAGAGGCTGCAGAAATGGGCAGAGAGGAACCTCATGTACTTAAACAAAGAAATGCAAAGTCTAGTCACTGGGCATGAATAATGCTGTGCACCAGTACATGCTAGGGGCCAACTAGCAGGAAAGTAGCTCTGCAGAAAACAATTTAGGAGCCCTGGTGGACAGCAAGCTGACCATGGGCCAGCGATGTGATCACATAGCAAAGGGGTTGCATTAGGAAGAACATCACCAGGAGGCTGAGGGATGTGATCCTTTGCCTCTGCTCAGCACTGATGAGAGCACATCAGGACTCTTCCATCAATATCTGGGCTCCTCAGTGAAAGAGAGATGTGGGCTTATTGAAATGAGTTCAATGAAGGTTGATAAAGATTGGAGCATCTCTCATAAAAGAAGTGCTTGAGAAAGCTGGAACTGTGCAGCATGTGGAAGAGAAGGCTCGTGGGGATTTTATCAATATATATAAGAAGGGGGAGATAAAGAAGATGGAGTCAGACTTAGTCACATTCAGTGGCAGAGCAAGAGACAATGGGCACAAACTGAAATAAAAGGAATTCTATTTAGACATCTGAAAAAACTTCTTTACTCTGAGGGTGGTCAAACACTGCAACAAGCTTCCCATGGACGTTGTGGAGTCTCCATCCTTGGAAATACCCGAAACCTGCCTAGACGCAGTCCTGGGCAACCTGCTTTAGGTCACCCTGCTTTGTGCATGACAGTTGGACTAGACAATCTCCTGGGATCCTTTCAAATTCAGCAACACTGTGATTCCAGAAAGGGTTGTCAATCATATATCATAGATATCTCAGAAGTAAAAGCTGGGAACTTCAACATTTGATTTAAGGTGTTTGAAAATGCATTTCAGTGACCACACAAGACAGATGTCAACAGTGGGCAAGCAGTCTCTAAAATATTTTTTTTTCAAAGGGCCAAAAAATCTAGCACTCTTCTCTGTCACTCAAAATCATACTAAATTAATAAAGATCTAAGTAAGTAATGTAACTTAAATAGTAATTATTTAGTGACTTAAACAGTCACTAAGAATCATCAAGTGGTAATTATTTTATGTGTTACACAGGTTGATGCCTTTCAATATTTTGTAAATGATCTGGAATTAAATAAAAATTGATTCATTATCACATTTATAGATCCACCAAAGTCTACAGAATATTAAGTAAGGTAGATAGGGCAATTGTGCAGAGTCATCTGAAAAGTAATTTAGTAGTTTAAGCCCATTCTTACAGCATACACCTTAATACAGTCAAATGCACGGTCAAGGATATAGAAGCAAGGAATATCAGTCATAGCACTTGACTAAAGGACTATCTTTAGGAGAACAATAACTTCATCTGTTATAACTATAAATAATTGTCAAACAGCTGAACACAAACTCCCAGCCCAGCTCGCCACACAAAAGGCTGCTTGTGAATGAACATAAGCAGAATAGTACTATGTAATACTGATACACTTTACCTCTTCATGTCATTGATGAGAACTAGAATGAAGATACAGTAATTCTAGTCTCTGAAACGATATATATATTATTATATATATCATATATATAATATATATATTATATATATATCATTGGCTGGACTAGATGATCTTAAAAGCTCCCTTCCAGCCTAGGTGATTCTGTGATATATATACATGGAAAGTGCAAAAGTGATTTAGACTAAACTAAGCCTTACATTAAATGAATTCAGAAGTTCAGAAATTAATTCAGAAATATGGTCTCATTAGAGTGAATGAGTAGATTCATTGCAACAAACCACTGGGTGTTAAAAAGACTCTTTAATTTAGTGGAGAAGAGTAAAAGCAGAACCCATAACTCATAGCTAACATTAAAAAAATTCAAATAGAATTAAGTCACCATTTTTTAACAATGAGATAGAATAATGAATCATCTCTTGCAGTTTTGAAATTAAGGTTGCCTACTTTTCTGAAAGAGTATAACGGATTGTGAGTTCTTCAACTCCACGCACGTAATGATCTAGGGGTTGTCCTACCTTGCCGGCTTGAGCTAAATGTTCTAATGGTTTTTTCTAACACAAAATCTATTACTTTGTGGAAGTGTCGAAACAGTAACATTTAATCAAAGTGCAACTTATCCTTGTCAAAACTTAGGTTCATTCTAAAGTCATCTATGTGACATGGGTTAAATCTGAGGAAAAAAAAGCAAGTAATCATATACGCATGTTCCAGTAGCCACATTTTAAGGCATATCCTTTGACAGAAGCTGAACACCAACCAGCCATCTATTGTAAGATATAACATTCTCTATATTTATTCTAGCCTTCCTGATTGCTCACTCAGAATGTGCTAATGTAAGTTTTACAGTTTTACTGATCTGAAGAATATTTATAGACTCATGACTTGTTTCCAATCAGAACCATGTCATTTTACCAAAGATACAGCATTAATTCTATTAACCAGTACTAAAAATCTCATGAATACATTCATCTCAACTTATATGTTTCCTATTCCAATTTAGCTGGTCTAATTACATTTCAGTGAAAGTACAGTGCTATTCCTTTTACCTTCTACCCTGTCTCCTCTATGAAAAAGTGTCTGTAAAGAGGAGGACATTGCTTTATACTCCCTTGAGTTCAGCAGCACGCAGAAGACAACAGTACCCTCCCCTCTGGCCTGTAAGGGCTCAGGGCACATATTAAGGCTCATCCCTTCATTCTGCAAATAAGCACAGAGCAGCTGATCACTGAGACATAAAGCAGGACTGGGTGGACAATGGATTTCTGCTTGGAGAATGAACATAAAAACCTGACTAAGCAAAATGAAAAAGTCAGCTTGACAGTATCAAATAGGAACATGTTTGTTTTCTCCTCAACAATATGGAAAAGCTACTTTCATTTTGGGGAAAAAGAAAATATTTCATTTTCTCTGACAAGAAACATTTTATTTTTACCACGGGTGTTGCAAAGGCAGCAAAGAAACAGAATGAAGAGCTGGAGTTAGACACAAATCCAAGGAGATTGCTCTTTTTGTCTGTAGAGAACCCCAGGTTTACAACACCCACTTCATTCCATGCATGAGCCTTCTTAACTACTCTCCACCCGAGGAGATCTGAACTCCCTTACCACTTCTTGCAAAATGCCTGCAACATGAAGCCCTGGGTAATTCTTCTGGGATGCTCTGTAACTTGTTCTGTCTAAACTATTCCAATCTGAAATACTCATCAGGACCACCAGAGAAAAGTATTCTGTATCTTGATGTAGAAGCCTGGCAAAAGAAAGTTTCAGTTAATGTGAAAGACCTAACTGATTAGCTATAGTCTATGTGAGTTTCTACGTTGTTCACCCAACAACCACATCCAAAAATCTCTTGCAAAGGCAGTTTGAGGTATTTTACTTGTATCTTCCTTTCCCAAGAAAAAAATTAATAACCCCTACCTACTACTTTATTATCCCCATAACACTGCAGCGGCATAGCTGTACCCACACTTCACTGTAAACAGCCTAATCTCCCAGTAGCAACCTTTATTAAAATAGGTGAGGGCTAGCCCAAATGGATTTGATTTTTTGGTGACCTTTTTAGTGACAGTATGTTCAGAGAGGGCTTTCTCAGAGGAGTGGAAGAACAGATGGGCAGCCAAGGCTAATAATTCTGTTCACTTTACCACACGGGATCTTTTTTCCCCTGTGCTCCCTGGATGGATTTTCCTGCTTTATTTTTTGCCTATAGTTTTAGCACATTTCTAAGAATTTTTTTATTCATGTATTATTATGGCAGAAGCCCTAATAGCATCAGCATCAGTGTTCATCTGAAGTTCATTTAAAGCATGTTTCACTGTTCCAAGGAACCATGTTACATGGGAGAGTGTACACCTTTCCTCGGTTCACTTCAGCTTAGAGCTCCAGCCCTTTTCAAAGCCTCCTTTGTATCCTGTAGCAAAGTGTTTCTGGAGTTTTGCCCTAAATCAAAATTTTCTGTAAATGGGTCTTACTGCTCACTGCAGGACTAACTTCCTATCGTTCCTGATTGTGAAATGCACTGGGTGCCAATGATAACTAATACGGCAGTCTGAGGAAACAATGTTTTCCAAACAGATTGCTGAAAGCATGCAGGTGTTTGTACACCTTCTCTTTCTCCCAGGACACTTGCCAGACCTCTATCACTGCATCAAGAATAATTTTTAAAAAAAGAAACAAACAGTGGGCCATCAAGCACTACTTACTGGATATCTCCACCTGCAACACTGAAAATATGCCACTTTTTATATACGTAGATTTTAAGCATGCATGTAACATTTTATCGTGCATGGGGCTTTTTCCACCACTACAGAGAACAGCAACTGTACCAACTGCATGGATCACTTCCCCTAGGCCCTCCAGAGCAACAAGCACATCATACTCTGACGCATGATACAACTCATGAAAGAACTGGGTGAATTTAGCTCTGTTTGTGCATGCTAAAAACTTTCTTTTTTTTCCAGGATAAAGCCCTCAAACATTCTGTCAAATCCCCTCATTCCTCCAGCAACCACCCCTCCTTTGTGAAAAGTGTTTGCCATTATTTTGTTATTACAAATTCCTTTTCATGCTGAGCCTTTTATGTGTTTTCACATTGGTTTTGTTCACCCATACCGGTTTTTTACCACATTCCTTTATGATATGGTGTTCAGAAACCTTTGCCCTGAAATGTATCTGTCTTCTTTTGGCCACCTTTATCTTCTGTTTTAATGCTTGTCTTTGGCCTCATCATGGCTTATGTGCTAGTGCTCAACTATAAAGAAAAAAAAAAATATCCCATTTGATGTCAGATTTATATTATAATATTATCCATTGCTTTTATCATTAATTATTTTAATTAATTTAATCATTTTAATCTAGCAATGGTGTTGGATATGTTATGAGGTCTTCTAAACTGTTGCAAAGTGATACAAGTCTTGTCTTTCTCAAGCTGTATGCACTTTGGGGGCTTTTTTTGGCATTCCAGATTGTGCCACATGATGATCATCTCCATGGGAGTTTTGGGGACACCAACTTTGTTATGTATGTTCTCTTGCATTCTTACAGTATTTTGGATCCTCTGTCTTGACTGCAGAGTCAGAGGACAGCATCTGCACTCCATGTACATTTTTAAACCTTCTTCCTTCACAGTAAAAAGTCACCTTTTTCAAGTGTTAAGGTACACAGTTGTCTATTTATTGATACGTTGGTTCCACATATTGCCCATAAACTAATCCCAAAGCAGGGAAATAGTCTAAAAGAAAAGGGAAATATGAAGAAAGGGTGAAAGAGAAAATGGCTCTTCAGCCACCTCACACATGCAAGTAAGTCCATATTTTTTTATTTTTCTTGTATTTTCTGTTAAAAAAAAAACCTCAGAGACTTCATTCTTATATCACCTGCACTTCCTTTTCCTTTTTTCTTCAAAATGCTTTTTCTCATTCAATAATATTCTTTTTAATTTGAGAAACTAGCATTCCACACTATATTCGCAATGATTGTACACGATGGATTTGAAAAGTGGCATAATGAGGTTCTGATTTGTTCTCTGTTCCTTTCACAATAATTCATAATATTCTTTCTGATTCTTGACTGCCACTGAGCACTGCGTTCCTGTTTCCATAAGGCTATCTATTACCACTCAGAATGAGATTCAGGGTTGTAATAGTCAACTCACAACCCATGCAATAATATGTAAAATTAGGACCATTCTTTTTTCACTGCACGTGG
>JAOXNO010000013.1:92618420-92643596 GCA_028565335.1 Limnodromus scolopaceus | reverse complement strand
GGGTGTCCCTGTGACTGCGGGGAGGTTGGACTAGATGACCTTTGAAGGTCCCTTCTGGCCCAGATGATTCTATGATTATATGATAGCTGCCCATGGAAGGAACTCAAGAAAACTCAAAGGACTAGATTAACTTGTGAATATGAAACAGAACTGAGAAGGAGATTTGATGCCCTAGAGAATATGCAGATTCTGAATTCTTTCAGTATGCAGAAATACTGAAAGAAAACAGAAGGGACATTCAGAGTGTGAGACAGAATTAAAAATGGCACACAGAGAAAAGGGCTGGTGACTCACAGCACCACGTAGAGAGGCATGTCTCTGTGACCGCAGCCTCCTCGTTACTGACTGTCAGTCTTGTCATGGAAGGAGATCAGAAAAACCAAAATGCTATCGTGTTTGTTAGGTGCAACTGGCAGGTGGACCTGCAACTGAGAAGCATCACAAGGAAATGGGAAAAAATTTTTACAAATCTCCAAAAATCAATACTGCCCAATTCCCACTGGGAAAAAGCTATCAAGGACTAACTGTTTCATGAAATACTTGCAAACAAGTAAATATTTGTATGAACTTCAGGGATATCAAGTCTCAGAGAAGGAGTAAAAGTCCTAATAGGAGAAGAAACTAACCAATAGTTAAATGATGAGTGGTATAAGGAAGCTTCTGTAATGTTTGACTGTTGAGATGCATTTATTGAAGGAAGTCATTTTTCAAGAGACAAATTTGACTTGAATGCCCAAGGGAAGAGCTACCTGGGATCAAAGCTGACACAACTGATAAGAACAGTTTTAAACTGAGAAATGATAGGTCTCTAAACACTAGGGGAAAGACAAAATGTAGGGTAAATGAGAATTCAGACATGGATAAAAAAAAAACCAACTGTGGTAGCAGGAGAACGTACGGTAAATGAAAAGAATTAAGAAGCAGGTAACAGGAGATGACATGTCTGAGTCTGTTCTATACAAACAACGGAGTAAGAAACAACTCTGATGTGTAAAGAACTTTCAGGAGCTTTTTCAACACAATGGAAGATTTTGAAATATATTTATAGGATGTGATAATGAATGTTAAGGAGAAATCTGAAGCTTGATAACATAGAACTCAGAACTAGAGTATAGATATAGAAGGACAGATACCATTCAAGAAAGATAATAATGGGAGCAGTGGGATATGCCACAAGATGTAAGACATTATGAAGGAAAGCACATTTCTTTTTCATAAAAGTCCACTTTTTAAAAGATGAAGAGTTTCTGCTGGAATCAAGGTGAAAGTTTATAAGAGATCCACAGTCAGATATAAATATGTATAAAGATCACTGTAACATCATTGGAAAGAGAAGTACTGTTAGATATTGCAACAATATCTATTGTGACAGGAGAAAAGCTTCCTGACAAAGATTAGAACTGACTATAGACAGTAATAATAGCTAATGATATGGGTGGAAGCAACCCACTGTTGGATGTTACAGCCAACAAACCTGTGTAACAAATAGCCAGAACCAACAAAAATTCACATTATTTAAATTTGATTTTGTCATGTAATGAAGATTTAAATAGTTTATCATTGAAAGCTGAGTCAGCATAAATTAAAACAAAGGGCTAAAATAATATTTTCGTAACTCAATTATCAACTACAAAAGGGTAAACTTCAGTAAACCTAGGCAGATCTTCAGAGAACTCAAGTGAACTGAGCAATTCAGAGACTGGAATTTCTTGAAGTTGAAGATAGTAAGATAACTAGCAATCTGTATTCCAGACATCTAGAGGGGACTCTAGATCTGATTAAATTAAGAACCATCACCAAGTAGGCTACTAGCTACAAGCAAAAAACCAAAAAACACAGCAAGGATTATCAGGGTCATCTAACCTCAACAACAACATGGAAACTGAATGGGACTTGCCAAAATTTTTCCTGGCATACTACAGTAAAGCGAAGTCAAAAAAAAAAAGCAGATCATGATTTCATGATTTGGTGAGTTTGAACAAAGACCAATGACAATCTAAATCGGGCCAGAAGTTCAATTACTATTTTGCACCTGGTTTTAAACAGATTTTGATGACTATCAAAATTCTTCATAGATAACAGGAATACAGAACATAATTTATCATGAATGAGGGAAAACTACTAAAACTTCAAAGCACTACATATTCTTGGGAATTACTCTTTCCCATTTCTTGGGAAAGAGTAAAACTTCACAGCAACACCATCAGATACAATAAGGAGGAGACCACAACTTTCCCCCTCATTTCCTCATCAGAGGACAATATTGTTGACAATGCACAAGAAAATGTTGGGAAAAGCCTTGTAAGTCTGAGCTTTGACTTTTAAGGCAAAACAGTTTCTCAGGTCTTTGCCCTTCCATGAAGATAGTTTTGGCAGCTTTTTTGCCGTTCCATAAACTCAAAGAGGAATGGGACGTGCCAGCCCACACTAGGTGTGGCTTTCCACCACCACATGGAAATAAGGGTGTGCAAATCCTAGGGATCTTGAAAATTCAGCAACTTTCAGAATCACCTTTCACTCAAAACGTATGCTTTGATCTATGTACACTTCAAACCTAACTCATGCTGCTGAGGAATTAATTCACTACAATCTGCATTATCACTTAGCAGTAATCTTCAGGCAGCTCTTTAAAGTAGCACACCCCTGCCAGACACAATATATAAAAGAAACAAAGATCTGAAACCATCAATAAGAATACACCCTAACCTAATGACAGGACAAACTGAGGAAATCTTCAAGAATTTCAGGAGGCCATATCCCCTAAACGCTCCATTCCACCAGTGGTCCAACAAAGTGTTGACAGGCCTCAACACTGGTGGCATCTGACAATAAACTCAAGGCACAATTAACCAGAGGCTTAAGCAAGAGAAGCAAGCACGGAAGTTTCCTCAGTGATGAAAACACCTTCCAGAGGACAGAAAGACTGAGAGGAAAAATCTCCTCTTTCCTCTTCATCAGACCACGGCAGACAGATCCATTCTTAGGAAGCCTGTAAGCTCAGGACATCTGGGTTTCAACCTTTCAGGGAGGTCCTGGAATCCATATGATGTCACACAAAGTAGCCAAATTTAAGCTAACCTTGATATTTTTTATCCAAATGGCAATTACATATCCGTGTTGTAATACCAACAAACACAGTGCAGACAGTGAACAGGCTGTTCCACAGCAGGGTCCTTGTCTCAGATGAAGTGGATCTCCAAGTACCTCTTCAGCATATCTGAACAACAATTTATGCAATTTTGAGTATTTCTAAGAAAAGGTAAGCTATTTCACTTTATCTTTTGCTGCAGAACTCCAACCAGAACTGGCATTCCCTTACAAGCCTGGAAATCTATGTTAAGGATTCACAAAGTGGATATCTTCATGAAAAATTCTGATTTATAGCAGAGGTCTTAATTAGGGACATAAATTAGCCTGTAAATGAAACTTAAACTGCTTGTATATACAGCCTATGTAATGAGCTCAGATTTTATGCCTTATTGCACAAATAACACTTTTATTATGATAAAACAGTATAGTGCTACTTCTTTTGAAAAGTATTCCTATTACCATAAGCATTTTACTTTTGCATCATGGAACACAGTGAAGCAATTGAAGCTACAGGCAACAAATACCTGAATAAATGCTTCATAAATACCATCACTATCATGTTGCCAAATATGATCACTTTTCCTGATTTGGAAAATGATCCCACTAAATTCATGCATTGGTTCTTTCCATTTTCATCACGTTCAAAGTGTTATAAACAGAAGTTGCTGACACTCGTGATTGCTTGTAAAATTTCTTTGAGTAAACACTGCATTCTATAAAAGTATAAATACATTTATCAGTGTCTTGGATTGTATACAGGCTATATCATTCTGTTTTAGTAGGATTCAACAAACACTTCATTTTCTTAACACACCTTAATCAGTTTTATAATATGCAAGACAATGTAGTAGTTCCCAAGAACCTAATATTGCGCTATGTCTTTTGGCTACATTCCCAATGAAATCATCTGGGATTTTTGATTAAGTAAAGAGTGCTGGTTATGATATAATAAAAGCATTGCACAGAACATTCACTGAAGGTAAAATATGCTCTATCTTCATTCTCTTTAATTTTATATTGTATTGCCATCTCTGCTAAGCAAGTCCTGGTACTCCACAGCTCCTCATTCTTATCCTGTACTAGAACTCCAAATTCTCACAAAATCCACTCAGGAAGTACACCCAATAGTTGTGAAATGTTTCATTAACTAATATTTGTTTTACAAAGTAGTCCACAGGAAGCTTTAAATTTCAACACATGAAATATATAGCACATAGAATATATGTCACATCTTTGATTTTTATGCATGATGGATATGTTACAAATTAATTACAATGAATTTTTATTTTAGATCTTGATACTGCCAAGAAGACAAAATGAGACAAAACAGGCATATTGGCCAGTAATAAATATTTCTTTGATCTATATTTCATCCTCAAAGAGAGAATGCCCATTTCTGCAGTCTGTTTTCAGAGAGACTTTACTATGTGTGTCATCGGTTTAGTATAACACAAAAAGTACATATTCTGATCTCACTTAGAGAGGTCACTCCAGCCCTGGATGCAGAAATTTCAAGGTGGTCTGCTGCCCAGTGGGAAGTGCTGCATACCTGCCTTGTCCTCAGCCACGCATCCGTACAATCCACCTTGTTCAATTGTTAACACAGCTACAATGTGAGTCAGGTCAGGATCTGATCTCACCTTTTTTCCTCCCAGGCTACTTATCCCTCAGGTCACTACACAGGTTCAGCTCGCAGTACTGCTACACGAAAACTCTTGCCAGCACAAGGGATGAGAACAGAAAGGCACGCAAGAGAAGACTGGGGTGGAAGAGACCCCACCTTGCATCATCAGCAGCATGTACTTCAGTCATCTAAGAGTGATTATAGACACTTCTTGCTCTAAGACACTCCATGACACTTTCCACAACCACACCGTTAGATTCCTGTCTCAGTAATTATTGCATTGATAGCTACTTAATCTTTAGTTCATGCAATCAAAAAAAGTTACAAGATTCTTATTGTGCACAAAGTAGTTTTGTACTGCCAAAGACAAAAAAGTGACTTCAGAACTTCTCTCAAAGCACAAGGAGTCGTGCAGTAACCACGGCGAGACGTGCTGGACTCACACATAGCCTGTTCTCCACTGCTCTGCAGGTAGCAGAATTGTGTCTAGGAGACCATCCTGACCTGTGTGTGCAACTACAGCCTGCCAATCAATCGAACCAGCTCCAGGTGCTGAATCCAATGTCATCAGGACTGAGACACATGGAAGTGGCTTTTTGAGTATGCACACGCACACACATACATATATATACATATATTACAAAATAAGAGTTATGTAGTGATATGTAACTGCTGTATTTCTACAGTACTTCTGTATTTGCCTTACATGTGTATTTAAGCAACTACGTTCTCCTTATCAATACAATTTTATTATATAAAAGGAACCTGCATGCACATCTGTGTATATACAAAATACATATATATACTATACATCTATAGAGCATCTCTGCGCAGAGGTCTTTAGATCATATATATACACACACCTGTATTTTTCTCCAAAATGTTACCCAAACATCCCATAATTTATCAGAGAATAAAAATCTTATCCAAAGTACTCCAGTGTACTGGAGTTTGTTTCCTCCAGTACAGAACAATTCTGTTGTGAAAAAATAGCTCTGAAATGTTGATCTGTAATACCATAAAAATAAAACTTATCTAATTTACTTTCCATAGACCATAAGTTATTGTCTTGAAAAAAATTACTGTCTATTACATTTGATATGATTTTAACTAAACAGATCACCAGTTAGGGACTAGAATTCAGATTATTCTACTATTTGTCCTAAACCTAGCATAGGAGTGAATTTATAGACACTGATATTTTGCCCAGCTTTCAGGGATGCAAGTTAAACGAACAGCTCAAATAAGTCCTATAATTCAGTAACTACTTCAGCCTAGCAACTACCACAAGCAAAACCTGCCAAGAGACACCCTATTTAAATACACGCACATGTAAACTCAGAAAAATAGTGTGCTACAGGTGGAAACAGGTTGCATAAAATGGCTCAAGAATTTACTTGAACATCCACATTCCCTCTCACCCCCATTCAGAAAGTTATTTTATTTGGCTTTCTCAGGTCAAAACAGCAAAAGCTGCCTTGCAGCCCACACACACATGCACACCCCCCAGTCTAAAATCCTTCACTGTGGCACCTTATATCTTAAGACCCAGGAGAACAGGCATCACAGAATTTAATCAAGTGTACCCTCAGTAAGATTGCAGATGACACCAAGTTGGGTGGGAGTGTTGATCTGCCTGAGGATTGGAAGGCTCTTCCAAGGGATCTGGACAGGTTGGATCGATGGGCTGAGGCCAATGGGATGAGAATCAACAAGGCCAAGTGCCGGGTCCTGCACTTGTGTCACAACAAACTCATGCAGCGCTACAGGCTTGATGAAGAGTGGCTGGAGAGCTGCTCAGCGGAAAAGGACATGAGGATTTGGATCAACAGCAGGCTGAATATTAGCTGGCAGAGTGCCCAGGTGACCAAGAAGGCCAGCAACATCCTGACCTGTATCAGAAATAGCGTGGCCAGCAGGACTAGAGAAGTGATTGTCCCCCTGTACTTGGCACAGATGAGGCCACACATCAAGTACCATGTTCAGTTTTAGGCCCCTCACTACAAAGAAGAGATTGACATGTTGGAGCATGTCCAGAGAAGAGCACTGAAGCTGGTGAAGGGTCTGGAGCATAAGTCTTATGAGGTGCAGCTGAGGGAACTGCGGTTGTTTATCCTGGAAAAAAAGGAGGCTGAAGGGAGACCTGATCACTCTCTGCAGCTACCTGGAAAGAGGTTGTAGAGAGACGGGGGTCGGTCTCTTCTCCTGAGTAACAAGCAATAGGACAAAAGGAAATCGCCTCAAGTTGTTCCAGGGGAGGTTTTGGATGGATATTAGGAAAAAATTCTTCACCAAAAGGGTCGTCAACCATTGGAACAGGCTGCTCAGGTTGAGTCACCATCCCTAGAGGTACTTAAAAAGATGTGTCGATGTGGTGCTTAGGGACATGGTTTATTGGTGGACTTGGCAGTGCTAGGTTTAACGGTTGGACTTGATGATCTTAAAGGGCTTTTCCAATTTAAACAATTCTGGGATTCTAATTCCAGGTGGGAAAACAGAATAACTTTGTAGGACAGGAAGCTATGTTACTCCCCAATGGCAGAACAGAGTTCACACACTACAGCACCACGAGCAACCACCCCATCCCAGGTCTGGCTGCAGAGGCTGTCAATTATGGCAGGTAATTCTGCAGTTACCCTAGGAGGAAGTATCTTAGGCTCAGCCAATTTGGCAATGTCTACCTTATCTTAACTGTCTCTAAACTGTATGTTCCTCATTCAAGGCTGAGATTCCTATTGCTTTGCCACTGGACCACACTGAATTAGCTACCTCTTGCAGCTGATCATTTTGGTGAAGACTGACAAACACAAACAAAAAACACATTAATGACATCTGCCTCCTAGGTGTTTGTCCAAAGTAACCAAATTTGTCCCCTCCACAGAATGACAATTTCCTTGACTTCGTTCTTAATGCTAGAGCACACAGACAATTATTTCTTGCTACACATGCAACTTGTTTCCTGTTTTGTGCCATTATCTTCCTGGTTTTGCTGTGCTTCTCAGAGTAACCTGATCTTTTCTCTTCCTCTCTGTGTCCTTCGTTCACCTCAGGTAAATGAAGAACTCCCAATTTTAAAAAGCTGCTATCTTACTACGTTTCTTATCTTTCGTGCAAAATGGAAAATTATGTATGTCCTTGCTACTCACATATTTAAGGAATCTCTGCTCCCCTTTGGTTCCCTTATCTCTCAGACGAGTTTCCTGGAAAATTATATCTTCCAGATGTTTGAATTTACTGAAGTCTACTTCCCTAAAATCCACCATTTCTGTTTTGTCAGTATTCCTCCTAGGCTACTACTTCCTGATCACTATTACCTATCTTACTTTCTGCCTGAACAGTCTCTGTTCGCTCTCAAAACCAAAAATCAAATCTAGAATACTTTCATCTCTAGTTGTTGATGTTTCTTTTTCACAGCTTGTATCAAAAACTTCACCAGTGCATTTCAAGGACCTATTGAATAACCTGTGCCGTTATATTCTTTTCCCAACAGAAATTCAGACAGTTAAATTTTTGTATTATTACTAAATCCTATACTCTGGATCATTCTACAAATCACTACTGAAAATCCCCACCCAGCTTATCATCCCGATTCGGTGACTTGTCATGAACTCTCATTATTAGTGGCCTTGGGTTCTTTACTCCACTCATCAATGAGAAAACCTGTGCGGGCATAAATCCCCTCTGCATTCTGCATCTCAGAATATGAGAATGCACCTCTTTGATATTTGGACTACTACTTCCTCAGACAAAACTCCCTATTAACTTCTCTGTCACATCACATCACTTCTCTTATATTTCAACTAAATTATAATTTTGATCATGCATTAAGACTTTGCATTTCCTCCTGCTTGTTCCTCCTTACCCTGGTCATCCATCAGACCGAGCCAACCATCTATGTAGACTTGAATAACCTTCTACCTTCTATTTTTTATCATGGTCCAAGATTGTTATATATGCAGTTAGACTTTTTTTACCTTCCTTCTCTTTTCTATAAAACCCTCTTCTTACTAGGTTAGGGAGCTGGTAAGTGGTAACAACAATGTTACAATGGTAACAACGCACTTTTCCCATTTTTATTTAAGAGTGCTCTGTCCTATAGTCACAAAACTGTCCATTCTGTGACCACACACTTATCTCCAGGATATCTGTGCCTGTGTGAACCTTAACTGGAACACCTGATGCATTTTCATCCTGCTCTTAAATGCCAGCAGTCACTTTTGATCCAGTTGGGATTATTTCTGGCACAGTGTCCACATGGATGGGCAGTACTGGGTGGCCTTAATGAACCTCAGAAGTTTTTAAGTATTATATCAGATTTGGGATCCAAAGAGGTAACATACGCCCTGGCCCATCATGTGAACAGACTGTCTACTGACAATCATATATTGCTTCCTCCTAGGAGCAGCAGTGATGAATCTTACCACCTATTGCCTACATAAGCTTTCCTTTTCTGCCACAGATGACGGACTTGCTTCTGATTTCAACTTCCTCATTTAACGTACTATTGATTTTCTTAGCACTGACGCTTCTCAGCCTGACTGCTTTCCCCTGCAAATCACCTAATTGTCTTCTAAGAGATTTCCCAAGGATACACTTTCTACAAAGCACTTCCTCTCCTTACCAATCTTTACCGGAAAGAAAAGATAGCAGACATTTCCCATTCACTTCAGAAACAGAGTGGAGTTTGTGGCCTCTTTCTGAAGGACCCTCTGCCACACAAAAAACAAGGGCTGGGAGCCAATAAAATGCTGGTTCACCATACAACAGGTTTACCCTTTTTTCCATACAATGTGATATTTTTTAACCCTCCTTAAACTCCAGTTTGCTACCGTTATTTTTAAAGCCCTCCCATGAGGTTCTGTCTTACTTGCTAGACTAGCAGCAGAAACAACTGGATTCAGCCTTCAGCTCCTTCCTGTCTGGTTAGCCTATTTATAATCAGACCTTTGGATATCATCAGAGCTTTCTTCTCATCTGACAATATTGAGTACACCCAGGAAGCCTTACTAAACAGCCCAAGAATACATGTGGCATTAAAAAAGACAAAACGAAACAAAACAACAAACAAACAAAAAAAAAAACAAACCAAAAACCAACCAACTAAAAAAAAAACCCACCACAAAACCACCACCAAAGTTTTTTGGTTTGTTTTTTAAAAGACTTTTCTTCTTTGCTGTGCTGTGTTTCTCACTGTCCTTATGTCCTGGTTTGAGCTCCACAGGACTAATTTCTCTTCTAATGCCTGGAGAAGCTGCATTTTTGGAAGACTCTAGAGTCTGAATTCGTGAAAATATTTACTTTATAGCCAGCTATGGTATGTGGGTTCCAAGGTCTCAGTGTTTTCGAGCCTTGCCAGGTGTGGGGCCAATGAGGAGGAGTGAGACCCGGGCACTTAACCCAAGCTGGCCAACGGGATTATTTCATACCATGAATGTCACATTCAATACAAATCAGAAAGTTTGTTGAGAGTTTCTCTCTCTTCTGTAACGGCTGTGATCCTAAGAACTTCTTGCTCTGGTGCTGGACCCCTGAGGCCTTCCCTTCCTTCCAAAGCCATAGCGCACACAGTGTCCGACAGTTGCAGTCTATGGCTGGGAGTGCACCTTGAACACCTCCAGGGATGGGGCAGCCACAACTTCTCTGGGCAACCTGTTCCAGTGTCTTAGCACCCTGAGAGTAAATAATTTCTTCCTAATATCATATTAATATAGCTTCATTTGAATTTTATAACTTGAGTTCTGTGATGCCACAGCCATGCTCTTCAGTTACTTAAAGTAATTGGAACCCATTTGTGTCTACATAACCAGCAGAAAAACCCAGCAATCAACTTTTTACCACTGTCTGCTGCAGCTCAGACAGTGGGGGTGCCACATCTCTCTGATCACGACATCATCACTCTGCATATTTTCCAGCAAGTCAAGAGTCTGACCACCAGGATTTGTTGACTCCAAAGAGCCAAATGCAGACAGCAGCTTAGTCCGAAATTTCTTATGCTCCTAAAAAGTGAAAATACTCCCTAGACTTACCCAGCACTGAGTAGGGTACTTCTCTTTTTATAAAGCTCAGATTTTCTGTATAAGCCATTGATCTTGTTAGTCTTTTTGTTTGTTTCAAGAGCACCCAAGCCCTTGCATGCGAGAATCCATTTTGAAACCCAAGGAGACCAACACAGCTGGTTTTAACCAAGTCAGTGCCAAGTCACATTCAAATAGATTTCCTTCTCCATGCGCAAAAGCAGCTATTTTCAAACACCGTAAAACTGCATACATCTGGGAGTGCTTACAGTACTAGTAAACCCTATATAGTATATGTTGTCATCACTAGAAGAAAATCCCCCTTCCTTGACTGTAGGCCCAAAGAATACAACTTCTCTTTGATGCAGCTCTGGTTTATTTGGGCTTAATTTCAGGTTTTTCTCGCCATACATTTATCACAGATTATTAGTAATGTTTCAGTTGTGGAAGTTTCTACTACACAACACAGAGTCATTGTACTATGCTATAAATACAGACACATGCGTGCCACACAGTATTCTTTATCATTCTGCCTTTTTCAGCTCTTGCCAAAGAAACAAACTACAAATTAGACTCAGGGATAGCAAATGCCCATGCTTCTTGGTACATTTCTTCAATAACCTCCAAGAATTCTTCCTTCTCTGATAGGGGTACTTCGTCAGGTGGCTACCGAATGGTTCAGTGTTCTTCAGAAAACAGCTTATGCAACCCCCATTCTTTACATCTATCTCAGCTTTTTTGTTCCTTTAAAAAATACTACCAATGCCCTGGAACAAGAGTTTCTCATTCCTCTTCATGCTTTTTTTCTAGTCCCGCTTTTACCAGATCCGTGGCTTCATGCTATGCAGCAACCCTCCCCTTTGTTGAGTATTTGCTGTTTGTGGGAGTCATTTGGCAAAAACATCAAGAACCTGTTCTATTTCAAGAAATTCTTCTAATTTCATCCCATTAAGAAAGTTTAAAGACAAGACTCAACAAATCCCTTGTCTTCACTGAGTTCCCACTCATTACATCTAGCTGCCATTATGGTTTCTATCCCTGGAGCCAGGAAACTTCATTCACTGAAAAAGCAACTATGAAAGCAAACTTTCATGCAATTTGCCTCACCTAGCCCACATCTGCATGAGGAACTTCCATAGATGAATTTTTAGGATGTTTTCCCTGCCACTTATTAAGCAGTTATTTATTATACTGGAATCCAAATCAACTCTTACGTCAACCCTTGTTTTTGCTTTCCAGCTTCTTCTTCAAATTTCACAGGTCAAATCTGCAGGCTCGCTTATCTCACTTTTGGATAATGCACGTTTATCAACCACAGCCTAATAGTTTTCAACCAGTTAGAAGGATTCACATTGTGTCAGGGAGCAGCAAGGGCCAGCTACTCCCTAAGGGAAATCAAGCCCGAAGCTGAGGACAACCCAGTGCAGGCAGTGCCCTGGCTAACCAGGGCACAGTCCCATGACATCTGAACGTAGTACACACAGCAGGGTACTTACTGGTCACAGGACCCTCTGGCAGACCCAGACAAGGCAAAATGACGAACCACGATCAGAGTCCACATAGATAGTCCAGCCAGAAGCAAAAGGAGACAGGGCTGGAGATAACATTACAGCACAGATCCAGAGTTAATCAAGAAAACAAAGACAAGATAGAGCTAAGCAATAAAGTACACCTAAAAGCACCCATCTAGGAGACAAGCTACCTCCAACACAGGTCTGAAGTCCCTCCAGAAGTTAAAGGCACACCGACAACATCACTTGAGGCACACCTGCAGTTCTAAGTCTGTGCTGAAATGGGGCTTCTGGGTCCATGGGCAGGAGTGTGGGCAGAGGTCCCAGGTGAGGCTGGTTAGAGCTATTAAGGCCTATTAGTTCTCTCAGAGCCCTAATATTTTGTGCTTTCTATTTATTTCCTACATGTTTACTCCTTGGATTTTATTTTTGATCACATCTACTAACAATTTTCCTTGCCCACAGTAATCATCCCAGTGCATTTCACAGCCAGACCTGTGTTATTGTTCTCCAGCTACCTAGACCAGAACTAAATTTTTAGGGCCACTCTTCCAGTTTTATTTTCTGCTTCTATTTCATATCCTTCCATTTCTCCAACAACTGAATGATTCTCATATCTGACACTTCTGATTATCAGCTCTACTCAAATTTATAGGTAAGTTTTTGGTGTCTAGGTAATTTTTCCTTTTTTGTTTTCTACAGAATTACCAGATAATTGAGTCTGGGGTTTTTTCCCTTAATTTTTCATTACTGCTAAAATATTTGCAATAGCTCTTGGACATGTTTTTCTTGGGCCTGGTTTGGAAGAGCACCTCAGAGACCTTTACAAGATGTGGGTAGCCCAGTATCTTTCAAAGGTTATGATCTGCCATGCAAGCAGAGCTTGGGCCAGGCAAGCTGTTTGCTAGAAAAACACGCAATTCCTCCAGCTTCAGTCTTTACATTCACTTATTTGGACGATTTTGGAAAGCAGGATATTGAGACAAATGAAACGAGATGGTTCTCCTCAATGTTTTACCAGACTGAGCTTCTTCTGAACTTTTCATGGGCTGCAAACCCAGTAACACACACGTTACAGACGCCTGTTCCAACTCGGGCACAGCGCTTGCCTAGTCCCACATCCTAACAACCAGCTGCTTCTAAGGCCTGTAGTGCCTTCGTTTGCTTAGCGGTGTGATTTGGTTGCTCTTTGAACTCAAACTGAAGTTCCCTTCTGTTTAGCAGTAATACATTTGCCATTTACTGCCATGATTTGCTCCAATTTGGTCCCACAGGAATATAGATCACCAGTTTGCTCCTTGGAACACTTGGAGCTCCTTTCAAGCACCTGCACAGGATCTTTTCACTAAGAAGTTGTCTGATATTTATCTATCTGTAAGTTGGCTCTATTACAAGTCACAGGCTCACAATGCCTTTGTTTAATTAGGAATAAATGTAAAAAGTAAAACGGCATGAGTTAATTTATTTTATCACAGGCTAAATTACAGACTTTTGCTGTAAACTTTCACGACAACCAAGCATCCCCTTTTTAATTTATGATATTTGCCTGACTTCTCTTTCACTTCTCTTTCTCTGCCTCACTCAGTCAATTCAGAAATCTTCGTGTATCTTGGTCAACTTAACTTTTCAAATACAATTTTGACTTGCACTTAAATCTCAGGTTTAGATGTACTATTGCATAAGAATGTAAGCCATTCCTTATATGACTCCTACGTTCATGTTTGCAGACCAAAATGTCCGTAAAGTTCCACCTGACTCACTACAGTAATTTAAAGACATCAATCACGTAACTCATGTCACGTAGTTGTGAATCTGTTCATAAGGCCTACGCTAACATTTTAATATTAATTTCCACAATTTATGTTCATACTATATTACACTCAAAAGTGAAAAGTCGAGCTGTGCTTGCATCTCCTGGGTGTCACTATCCCAGGCAGCTCATCGTGTCTTTATAACATTCTTTTCCACAAGGTGTCTGAGAATCTTCATGTCTTCTCCCTCCCACACAAACCTCCAGTACAAGCCTATTAAAAAAAGAAGTCTCAGTTATCTTCTCAGTGCTACAAAACTACCATTAGGACTGCCTAGCGGGTGTAATTTAAGGCCTGGTATCTTTACGCAGGGATTTCTTTACTGTACTTTTACAAAGACCGTCACAGTTCCTTACATCAGGAAAACAAGGAGGTGTTTGTCCAGAGGGACAACCTGAGGGGACCGGTTGGGAAAAGGAGTCAAGGATGCAACCCTGGACCTAACTTCGGGGGGAGGAGCGGGTGGGTGGGGGTACGGCATGCCTCACTCCCTCCCCACTCTGGCCCCCTGTCTACCCCGGGCGCAGCTGCAGGCAGGCGGCCGCCGCCCGGCCCCTCTCCCGGCGCCGCTCCGCTCCCCGCGGCGGCCAGCGGAGGGCGCCCGCCCGCCCGGTGTGGAGGGGATGCGCGCAGGACCGCGGAGCCTGTGGGCATCCCTACCACCCGTCGCCCGGCCACCGCAGCCGCGGAGCCCGCGTCGTCTCGCCAGCCGAGCCGCTGCCGCCGCGGGGGACAAGGGCCCGAGGGAAGCGCCATGTGTCCCCCCGCGGGGCGCTGGGGAGAGAGGCTGGGAGAGCGGCTGCCCGGGGGGCAGGGAGCCGCCGGCCTCCGCCTCGGCTGCCCGGCGCTCTGCAGAGAGCAGCGGTCGCGGCATCGGGGTAACGCTTTTCCCTCTTTTTTTTTTTTTTTCCTTTTTAGTCTTTCTTTTTCTTTTTAAACAAAAACACCCGCGTAGTTTATTTGGTAATTTAACGGCATATGATTTAAATCAATATAAAATTCAAATACTTTTGTGCCACCTGTTGGATTTTGCCACTAATTACATGTAACGGAAGCGCGCTTCTGTATTCAGGTCTGGGAAGTATTTCCCATAATGTTACTAGATGCCCTTATGAAAATACTACTTTGTTTGCTGTTTAGAAATATTTTGTCTCTGCACTGTTTTTTCCGTGCAAGAATCTAATCTGTAAGTTATAAACAGCATTCACTAAAGGCACAGTGTGATGTCCAGCTCCAGGGCTGGAGCTGGAGTTCTTGTGATAATGCAATAATTATCTGGAAAGGTTATTAACGGAGAAACTCCGGTCTGACGGCCTGGGAGGTGGAACCGAGCAGCTCTAGACACACAAAACCTTAAAGCCACCTGACAGTGTTGGTGGCCCAGGAAAGGGAGGAATACACAAGGCCTGCGCTTTCCTCACGCCTGTGAATACACAAACATGTACCAGCACTACTGCTCAGCCTAACAGTCATGGGTGGCCATACAACACAAAGCATGCCAAATGTTGTACAGTTGAGACTCTCTTAAAAAATAATTTTGTTTGACCCTTCTCAAATAGCTGTCAAGTCATAATGGCAGGGCCCATTTTATTGTATAAGAATCACCTGATTTTATTTCACATTACAGTGGCCAGATGTTTTTATTATATAGTAATACTATTTTAAAAGGCCCAGGGATAAATGAACTGCAAATAAAACCACATTCCTATTAGAATCTGGAAATTAACCGATGTTTCAGATGATAATGAACTGTGGGTTATCAAGTGTCTTTGTTATTCCTTCTCTGCATATGATCACACCACAGATACCTTACGGTTCTTTGAGATCAGGAGGTATAGGAGCATGCACAGTGCATGGGGAAGGAGTGGCCCGTCCTTTCTTCTTCCCATCTGTAACTGCTAAACTGAATGCTGGAGGTCCCCATGATGCCACCACTTTCATACAGTGACACGTCTGCTTCTCATGAAAAGGTGGGTGATTGCCATCCCTTCAAGGGATGGGAAAGGACACCAGATCCCAGAAGCATTCTTCCATGACAACACCAGAAATAACTACAGCCCCCAAGTTCCCTTAATTTACATCTTCTTACATTGTTTTCCCATTTTTAAACAGTACACAGGACCAGTAATGTATAAAACTGGGGGTTGGTGGTTTCGGTTTCACACACAAATGCAGGCTTCTTTTTGGTACATATGTTTCCAGAGTGTATTCTACTTTCATGTTAAAATGTAGAAGTTTAAAAAGATGTGAAGTACTGTTTAATGAAAATATATGCATTTTCTAAACTGTTTGTGCTTTTTAACCTGAAGCTGGAAAAATACTTAAATACAAAATTAAACTACAAAATTAATAAACCATATCAGGCAAATAATATGTACAGTACAGTATTTCATTGCTGACATCTGTCAATCTGATTCACAGAAGGCTTTAGTGATAAATGTAGCTGAGGCTTATATTAGTGAACAGTATCTTTAAAATTGCTCCATTGACCCCCATTTTATCTGCTTCGGATTTTGTGATAACCCTGTTTCAAAGTCTTTCCTGGTTTTATGAGGACAATTTTCCACTGTCATAAACGGCCAAAAAATGCACAAGATGACAGAAAAACGCACCAAGTAAAACTAAAGTGTTTACACACCAGTGTTTTGCTCTTGGCAAGCGCATAAGTGACTTCACAAGATGCAAGTCAGTGCACATTACATATTACACATTGTCCTTTTAGACCAGTCTGTAGGCAACATGAGCACGTCCCAGGGCCCCAACACAATGGCTGGTTTTTTGTTGAGTTTCTAAAGACTCATAAATAGCATCTCAGGCTTTAGTTCCTAATGTGGTAAAAAAAATATGATGGCTTGGACTAAACTGAAACCCAATTATTCAAAAAATGCACAACTGACTTCTCTGCTTTCATTCCCATCAACTTCCCTCTCATGTGGATTATATTAATTACTTGTTGTAAATTTATTGCTACATATTCAAATAAGCCAAGAAGCAGGGAAAACAGAGTCTTACACCATTTGAGATCTTTCCTGCAGGAGAAAAAAAAATATGTAAAAAGAAGCAGTTCCCATTTAGCTAGTACTTTCAAAAACAACTGTAAATAAGTTGATGAGATCTCTTTTGTGCAGTGGAATTTAAGATTTAAGGAGCCTTTCTTACAGTGGAGGAGTCAGTAAAAGTTTAGTCATTGTAAGCCAAAATCCAGAGAGGAGCATGTCAATTAAGGAGGAAACAGTGATTTTTCTAATCCTCCTTCTTAGCAAACCTGGGTCGACTTCTTTGGTGCAGACAAGGTTAGGTGAAAAAGGCTTGGCTTGGTATTGATACCAATCCTGTCTTGAATGAAGGAAGAACTATAAAAGATCTAAAAGGGGCAGCCCACAATAATAGCAGAGACCTGTAGATGTCATGACGCATATGAAGTCTCAGCTGCATGAAGTCACAAGGACCGCAAATAGGTTTTTGCTGCACCCACCCAACTTGCCGTAGAGGCGGCTGGATCCCTGCCTGGGAGGGAGGGAAGGAGGAAGGGAGGCAGAGAAACCTTTACTCGCTGGCTGAGCTCTTTGCAATTTGAACTGCAGAAGGAGGTAGCCCTTTCCAGTGACAGACATGCCTGGACGTGAGCCCGGAGAAGGAAATCCTGCATGGAAGGAGGAAGAAGGGAGGAAAGAAGATGGAAGAGAACCATATGGCTTAATCTGGGAAGCCATCTTAGCTAGAAAATGTTACACTTAACCTCTTCTCCCTGGCAAAGAGCTTAACGTTTCCTAGGTTGTGACTTTCATCAAAAGGTACCCTTTTCAGTTCTTCCATGATTTTCATTTCTGTGCTATGAATTCTCAGCTCATAACATAATTTTAGTTTTAATGCCTTTATTTTACAGGCCACTGAGAAGGGAGTCAAGTTCCTTTTTTCCATTCCTCTGTATTTCAAAAGTCCTATGTTTTTCTCTTCTCCCTTTCCATATATTCCTTCAGATTACTCCAGGAGCAACAATTTTGTTAACTGATCCATGTGACACCTTGCTTAATCCATGCTCTTCCTTAGTTCTAAAGTAGACATAAAAAACAGGCTAATTATGGGAGCAGAGGAGTTCAAAACATATAAAACTTGGAATAGCAGGAGTTATATCTACAACTCGGGCTCCATTTTTCCTGAAAAAAAAAAAGGTTTTGCATTGACTCCAAACAGGTTATAAAATATTTTCTGTAGGTGTGGAAATATACAAGTGTGGGCAGAGTTTGGAGAAATGTGCAGAGACCACGTAGAAATGTATGCGATATAGTTTTCCTGGTTCATAAGATACACATTTTAAGTGACGGTCCCTGTGTTTCAGTAACTGTGGGAGGAAACCTGACTTTAAAAAGTGCATCCATCTTTCTAGACAAAAGAAAAGATCAACTTCCCAGAAACTTTTGTCACGGAGTCAATTCTTACACAATGACATGTAATGCTAAATAAATCATTTTTTGAATTACAAATTGTGAATCCATCACCCTGGACAAATGTTATTCATCTGTGGGGGGAAAAAAGGATGACCTAAGAATAATTGTCTACAAGTATTCAAAAGAGAATCTGATTTGTCACTCCCATTTTGAAGTGCCAGTGCTAAAGTTGTTGCCAGCTTTTAAAATCTCTCCTTTGACTTTCAAGTAATGTGTGCGTGCTTAAAAGCCAATTAGTGAACAGTGGTAAGATTTGGTGACGTAAGGCAAGTGGCACAGTTTAAAGTGTCATTAAAAATCTACTTTCTTTACAGACTTAGATAAGGCTTTTCTTTCCTTTAGTCATGCTTGGATGTCCTATTCAGTGTAGTTACCAGACTGATATTAACAAGAATTAATGTGTAAAAGTAATGCCCTCATTTGCATTTCCTAGCACAGTCTCTTCAAGGTAAGTTTTTTTCAGCTGTTGAAAAAGTGCAATGACCAACTATATATTCAAGCAAAAGGAACTGTTCTCTCTGGCCAAACAAGGTGACCTCATCCTCCATCACTGCCCCAACCAGCTGTAAGCAAAGGTCTGTAAGCAGAATTCACCTACAAGTGTCAGCAGGAAACAGTCACTTTACCTGACAAATCATAAAGCAATATTTTGTGATGTAAAGAAACTTTGTACTGTGCCAATGTGCCAATCAGTATGTATATATGATGAATCATCAAACAAATATTCGAGGGCACGGGGAAAAAATAAATCTAGGTCGGGCCCACATGCCAATCAATCAGAGATTGCCTGAAGAATCACGAAACACATTCGGAGACAAGTAAAAAATTTCTGGGCTCTGCCAGGGTGCTGGGCCAATCAATCACGGTGCGGCTGATGAATCATGAAACACACTCTGCAGCATGTCAGCACACATACACGGTTGGCACCGTTCTCATCATCCTGAGTTTGTCTTGCAGTTAAATTGACTGAAGGTGAGTTATAGGACTGCTGTTTCTCCCACCTACTGACCTCCGCAACCAGCCACTCTTAGATCCTCTTGCCCGCCCTGCGTTAAAAGTGGAGATTCAAGACAAAGGTTCAACACGAGAGTAAACACGGTTTTGATGTCAGATGGGTTGTTAACATGCTGCTGAAAGCTGTTGAACACATATTTTGACAACAGCACAGACACCCACAAGAATGGTATTCTCTTAGAAGTTTTCCATGTTATTTATATGGAAATTAATTAAATATATAATAAATATGTAAAATACTTTTTTTTTTTAAATATAAAAATTAAATCTGGAATTTAGGTCTCTGTCCCACTGGTAATCTTTTTACCAAAGCAGCTCCTAGTTCTGCTGTGAATCTTTACACCATGGGAAGGTAGGGGGGGTACCGTGGCACTTATTATTTTTGTTCTCCCATCTCAGCCAAAATTGTTCAGCACGAAATATTTCTCCTGTGGAACAACTCAACATTTTACAACTTTTATCAAAATCATCTGGGCGAAATTAACATTGTCTGCCAGTCTATTCTCCTTTGTCTTGTGGTCAGCCCCCATTGCAAATATTCTAATAGTACACTGCAAAGCACTTTCCATGATTACATGAATACTCATCTTGTGTGACATTTTCTAGTTAACATAAGATTTTTGAGTTAAAAGTTGTATGCTCGAAAAAGCAACTTTTTTATCAAATCCTAACTCTTGCAGAGTTTGAGTACTCATTGTGTCCCTCTACCTAATATTATTTCCAGGTGCATTTTTCTCCACCAAAGCAGAACTTACCACACCAGCAGGAATGGCATTTGCATAAATGACAGTGGCAGTCACTTTTTTAAAAAAATTAGGAGCAAAGAAAGAGCCCATCCTCACAGCATATTTTTTTCAGCTCTAGTCAGCAAGGCTATGTGATGAATTGGTGAAAGGTTCTTGCAGGTACTCCAACAGAATGTGTTCCATTTTTATATGAAATAATCAGATTACTGAAAGAGCAATCTGAGTCCTGATTTCTCAATTGTATGCAATCCAGTTCCTTATGGACTCTCAAACACTGGCATCATTTCTTTAAACAGAATTCTCAAACTTTCCTAATGACTCTTCCGCATTCGTGCAGCATAGCAAAGAGAACCCTATTGTACAAAAGTTTCTTGATACAGCATTCAGAAACATCCAAAACGGTGGGAAGTTTAACTAAAACATGTTGTTCTGCCATATATAACATTATAATCAATGTGATAGGAAGAAGTTTGGTTTCTTATGACAGCAGACAGGAAATCCATTACTAATTTCATAGGTAAAGAAAAAAGGATATTTTGAAATAGAAAACTGAATTATCATTATCAACTATGGCAAAAGTTGATTTGACATTTTCTGTAACTTCTGTTACTTCTTAGTACCCATTAATAATTTATGTTCTTTTCCTGATGATTATTAGCATCCCTAATATTATTCAGAAACTGAAATTTATGGTGGCAACAGGACAACAGGCAGTTAAAGTTGCAAAATGTAATGTTTACAAAAGATTGCACCTTAAATGTAAGCTGTTAACTACAGCCAGTTTCCTTTGATGTCAAGGTGATGGCAATCATGTTGCAAGTTTACGTCTATGAATAATATAGTACTGTTGGAGGAAGTGCCGGGAAAGATCATAAGTTCTGAAAAAAAATATGCATGTATATACACATACATTCATGTATATTCTGAACAGAAGTGCATACGTGTCAGAGAGAGAATTATTTAAGAAATCAAAGGATTGCTGATATCTTTCATCGTTCTTCTTAATAATTAACTCGTGTCACCATTAAGGGCTCCCAAAAACTTGCACATATAGTCCTGTCTCAAGTTAAAGATATGCTGATAGGAATAAATAATGATGGAGAATGAATAAAGATGGAGAGAAGTTACATAAAAAATATTATTTTTGAGTCTTCAGTTCCAATAATACTTCACTTTTCACTTTTTGGTAAGGTGTATTAAAAAAAATATACTCTTCCCTTCCTATGCTAAGAATATCGGCTAGAATATCAGGTGATGTAAATCCCCGGGGCTATGCCAGCCGACATTGTCAAAGAATACAACCCTTTATGTTCATTATTTTAAAGGGGAAGTACTTTTCCTACTGCGGTCAGTAAATGTCCATTTCTTTATTTCAAGGTGAGTTATGCCACATTGTCAGCCTTGTTTACTTATGCTTCACTGAATGAGGCTGAAGAGGATGCAGAAAAAATGACTGCATAATATTTTTTAAATAAAGGTCTAGTCCAGTTCTCTCCAGAATGAAAATACGCATTATTCTTTAAAGACATCTGCCAATTCAAAAATACGCTGATTTGCCAGCCACTGCTTGTAAGACCCACCTCTAAGAAATAAACAATGAGATTTGAAAAAGCAAATCCTTCCCAAAACCAAAACTTGCAAGGCTTATTGTGTACAGATGCTGGTTTGTTCCAGCAAATGTGTGCCAGATATGCACAGCTGTCTTTCTGTCACTTTTGATCCACCTCAGTATGTCTCCCCTGCTAGTTCTGTCTGTACATTGTTGAATGTGTTAGAAGGGAAAAAGTTCATTTCCCATTTTGAAACTTTCACTTCTCTAATATCCCTCTACCTTGTATTTCTGTGGAGATTTTATGCCTCTATGATGTGGAAGCCACATACAGACAAGAAGGTGTTCAAACACCGATCGGATATAAAAGTTCGTATCTGAGTTCCCAATGAAATTAAATAAAAGCCTAAACCAATAATTAGGTGGAGATGCTGGTCCCTCTTCTAAAAAAAGCCAAAAGCTGATACTTTTCACTTAACTGCCTGAAGCTTATGATTTAAAGGCTTGTTTTCTCAGCTGATAGCCCCAAGCTGTGCCCAGTTTCTCTGCAGACAAAAGGATAAGAGAGATGGTGACAAGCACACACCCCTTTTATGAATCAGAGAAACAGTGCTCTTCTTGTTCCCTAGGCACCAGCCAGTTGAAACCTGAGCCTCAGTTTTACAGCTTAGCACTTACCAGCTGGCTTTCACGTGAAAGGCTTTTAAAATATAGACATCTACACACACACACACACAGAGTAAGTCATGTTTGATTCTAATGACAGTTACAGAAATACAGAAAAAAAAAACCCGAGCTCTAAATCATGTTTTCTTTTTGCAACTGAGGCTCTTTGTATCTTCTCCTGTGCACCTTGGACAGGGGGAACAGATTGTGCTCTCCTCTTTTCATCAATCTTTTATGTATTTGAAGGCTAATGTCATATCCCCCTTCAGACGTTTCTTCTTCAGGATAAATTACTCTAGGTTGTTCAACTTCTCCTCATAGCTGGTATTTCCAAGTAGCCCAGGCTGGATAGTTTGCTCTTGCTAATTCTTGGAGCATGTTGATAGAACAGAAGGTTTACTTACCTATCTTGGCATGGCATTTCCATGTTTTATCATCACAGTGAGATGTTTGCCTTTCTTTTCAACAGCCTGACATTGCTTCCTAGCCAGTTCATCCTCTTTGCTGTCCCCCAACCAGTCCAGTTCTATACTTGGTAGAATAGACGAATTCTTCAATAACTCCACATTTAGCCCAGATTGAAACAGGGCAGTCTGATACATTAAGTTTTCTTTGTTTTCTGGATTTTTTGGGCCAAAGAATGCAATAGAGTTCCTCTAACTTTGTAGATATTTTTATCTGAACTAGTCATCCAGTATACTTTTGTAGCTAATAGCAATAAAAAGAAACAGGCAATTCTGTGGTACAATTCATCTCGCTCTGGTATACACATCTCAAGTAGGTCAAATGAATCGCCCACTATCTGATTCAAGTGTCAGGGATGTGAATGAGGGAAACTGGGAAACAGTGGAAAATAGATGTATCAGGGAAGATGAAGAAAATATTGAGAAGAAGAAAGTATTAAGGAAAAGACAAGAGGGAAGAAAGTGAATATAAAGTATGAAGGCTTCATTGGTATTTTAGAAATAGTTTGCTAAGATCAAGCAAACAAAGGGTGTATTTGAGTACTGAATGGAGAAAATCCAAAGCGAAAATAAGCTACAAAAATATATCAACAGATTCTGTACGTATTGAGAATTTCTCAACTAAGCAACTTAACTACTCACACAGAGAACTTCTGAACTACAGCTGAGAAGCACTACTTTCTTTTAAGGAATATAGCATGTCTACTGGAAGAGGAAATTGTTTTGCCATGGAAGATGCAGGAAAAAGAAATAACGACTGCATGTAGGAAGAAAAATCTGGGGCTTTCAGGGATAGATACTGAAATGTGAGAAAGAGACAAAAGTAAAGAATGGAGAAGCAAGCAACTCAACTGGAAAGGCATCAGAATAAAAGCAAAGAGGAAGAGGAAAAGAAGTGTCAAGGAGGAAAGGCAAACACAAAGCCATGGGGTGAATTGTAGGTTAAAGAAAAGCCAGCCAAATGAGGTTGGATTAGTTTTCTCTACCTTCAGAATAAAACATACTGGAGAAGCATTATATGTAATTACACTTAAAATATGCATTTTCAAGTCACTTTAATTCTTTATCTAGAAAAACAAGAAATAAGTGTATTACAGGAACACTTTTGTACTTGTTCATCTTGAAATATCACAGGACAACATTTTACATGATGATGTATCTTTTGCAAGATATGTTAAACAAATGTTTTAAGTGTTCCTTGCTCAAGCTAGTCCTAGAGTAGATTAAAACAGTAGAAAAATCTATTAAACCATTGTAAAAAATTTTTCAAGTTCTATGCTTTCATTACTTTAAACACCTTACCTGGAGGTTTTCCTGTATTCGTCTCATGCACAGAAGAAATTGGCCCAAGAAAAGAAACATTCCTGGATAACAGGAAGCAACGTGTGTATTTCTAAAAACAGAGGAACTCTTTGAACATCTTCCAAAAATTCCAAGTATAAGCACACATTCATCCAGCTAAAAGGAGAACTAATGCTGTCTTCTTACATGTTGCTTTACTTTATCTTATGTATTTATATAACTCCTGCTTATATCTTGCAGTTGATACATTAAGCATAGTTTTGGCTGGGTGCTCTTCCCTCCTGCCCCCATCCTTGGTGGATTTTAGGGAGGAATTGTGTCTCAGGGGAGGGGGAAACACATTTTTTCAGGTAATCCCATCAGATGGAAAATGGGCACCTCTCATTATAAAATATCTTAATCCTACCATCTTCTATCCATTCTTCTGGTTCAGCCCATGAAAGTAGAAAGGAACAAGGATGACAGCAGTACTTTCCACCCCATTCCCCTCTCTTGGTATTGTTCACATTTGAAGAAGGAGAAAGGAATTGCTTAAAGGACAAGGAGGCTGTTATTTAAAAAAGAGCTAGAAAGGAACTACTGCTGTGCTTTCTCCTTTGCTTCTGCAGCTATGTCACATTCATAGGTTCACGGTCAGTGAAAGTGAGTGACTCCTGGAAACAGAATTCATGCCAGGTGTTACCTGCTAAAAGTAAGTTTTAAGTTCTTTCTCATATCAAATTATTTATTTTACCCTCATATTAACTGTTAAAATGTAACACAGGGGCACGATTTAAGGAAAGAAATTTTGTGACATCTGAAGTAGTTGTTTCTCAAAAGCAAGCTCACAAATACCCAAAGGAAGGGGAGCTCCTTCAATCTTGCTGGGACTGTTTAGTTTGAGGAAGAGGAGGCTGAGGGGAGACCTCATCACTCTCTACAACTACTTGAAAGGACA
>JAOXNO010000013.1:92603332-92618320 GCA_028565335.1 Limnodromus scolopaceus | reverse complement strand
GGCTGCCCAGGGAGGTGGTTGAGTCACCATCCCTGGACGTGTTTAAGAGTCATTTAGATGTGGTGTTGGGGGATATGTTGTAGGGGAGAACTTTGTAGAATAGGGTAGATGGTTGGACTCGATGATCCCAAGGGTCTTTTCCAACCAAAATGATTCTATGATTCTATGATTCTAAATAAAGCATGAAATTGAACAAGCAGATTCAGCACATCTACTAAGAGTGGATATTAAGAAGCCAGATGATGGCAGCTGTGCTCACATGGCTCCAAAACTTAATCTCATGGTCAAACTCAGTGTCCCACCAAGGGATATTTCGGATGACAATATTCCTTAGAAACAATTTAAAGAACACTTCAAAAAGATAGTTAGAACATTACTTTGAAGCTAAAATAAGTCATTCGCAGGAGAGAGCTTTAGAAACAGCATGGAGTCTGCTTTTCATGCCACTTACTATTTCAGCCAGAGATGTCTTGCAGCTGAGAAAGGCAGCCAAAGACAAAGGCCCTGAAATGGATCGCTTTTACCTCCTCATTTTGGTCACCTATTTATAACTTCAAGAATTGGCAGTCCCAAAAATCCGATGCTAATGGAAAGGAACATGGTACATATCACGTACATTGACAGTCATGGCTGGAAATTAGGAAGGTACTGAGAAATGGTGAGAGGAAACTTGAAGGATGAATGAGCAGCATTTCACAAAAAAATTGAGTCAGTGATGTCAAAGAGGTGAATGACCTGTGGTTTTGTAGATTGTAGGGCAGAGATCTTAAATTTTTATTTAGAAGGCACGTGCAATTGTACAGAAAGTGCCAGAATAAAGTAAATATCATTTGTACCACGTGTAAAACTAGTCTTTCCTTGGAAACTACAATAGATCTGCAAGATGTATAGAAAAACCCTTTCTTGTCTTCAACAGCATACTCAACTTGAACCTAACCTGGTGTATAGAAATAGTCCTAAGCCTACAAAGACATCCATCTTTCCAGGTGAGTTCTGCCTGGTGAGTTGCTCTGCTTTTTGCTTTTCAGAGACACCCTCCTATCAATTTCTCCTCTAAATAGAGGATGAGAGAACAAATGGGCCATGTGTCACCAGAGGGGTCAATGTAGTGGTGTTCTCATGTCCTGAAATATATCACCTTATGAGGCTGAGACTCCTCACAGAGAACTTTCTGTCAGCTTTCCTAGGTAAAAGAGGGGCTAACAGATATTGCAGGATTTCAGGTGGTGTCCTTAGGGGAAAAAGCAGTCTCTGATGACATTCAGTCACAACATAATCTACTATTTTGCTTGTTTATTGTAAATTACTTATATTATTTTACTTTAATTTTCTTGAATGAGTTAAAAATATAATTCAACGCAATATAGTTTTATATGTTTACTTCAAGTGTGAATAAAGCTTCATGCATTTATTCAGAAAATAATCATATGTAAGAGTCTGTATGAGCAAACACCTAATTTATGTAAAACTTTTGTTTGGAAGATGAGTCCTTGAAAAATCTAGTGTCCTTCTAACACTGATAGGCAACTTTCACACTTCCTAGAGTTTCAGTCATAGCCTAGAATAAAAATATCTATCACTAATGTTAGCATGGGAATTGACTGACAGGTGGCATTGCTAAGACCAAAAAAAAAAAAAGCAGGCAGGTGTGTGGAAGAGAATGAAACGCAAAGATCACTTCTGTACATTTTCTTTGGCTTCAGTGCATAGCTAAAGTAGTTACTTGAAAATGTACTCAGAGGTAAATTGTAAATGGTTTCAGCAGCAGATTTTATAATGCCTTAATAATAAGAACTGAAAAGTGTGTCAGTTGACTCTTAGTACAGTTTTGGGGAGAGCTTAGCTCACAATAATATAGTTAAACTGAGTTTCATTGGTGAGCCTGTAACTGAGACGTATTGTGAACTAAGACTCAGCCCTGTCTTTTGGTTGATTTGAGGGTTTGACTTACTGTTCCTTTATGGTTCTGCCAGGGTAGTTGAATAAATTATCATAGAATGTTTTGAGTTGGAAAGGACCTTAAAGATCACTTTCTTCCAAACCCCCTGCCATGGGAAGGGACACCTTCCTCTAGACCAGGTTGCTCAAAGCCCCATCTAGCCTGGCCTTGAACACCTCCAGGGATGGGGCAACCACAACTTCCCTGGGCAACCTGTTCCAGTGCCTCACCACCTCCACAGTTTAGAATTTCTTCCTAATATCTAATCTAAATCTACCCTCTTTCAGTTTAAAGCTAATCCCCCTTTTGGTTTAAAACCGTTACCCCTCATCCTATTACTACATGCCCTTGTAAAAATTCCAGCTTTCCTGTAGGTGCCTTTTAAGTACTGGAAGGCTGCTATAAGATCTTGGCAGAGCCTTCTCTTCTCCAGGCAGAACATCCCCAATTGTCTCAGCCTGTCTTTGTAGGAGAGGTGCTCCAGCCCTCTGATCATCTTCGTGGCCCTCTTCTGGACTCGCTCCAAAAGGTCCATGTCCTTCTTATGTTGGGGGGCCTTCTTATGCTGGATGTGGTAGTCCAGGTGGGGTCTCACCAGAGCAGAGTAGAGTTTAGCATTACATGAGTTATGCCCTTGTTGAAGCAAAGAAATAGCAACCAGAATATTTTACCTTCATAGCAAAGACTGTCTGTTTCTTCATCCTGTGATATCAAATGCTTGAGAAGCTAAACATTTCTCAACGTAATTAAGCAGTTATACATCCTGGTGTCTGTGTTTTGGTCCCAAAGTAAGGTACTGGAGCACCTGCCCATAACACAGGGTATTCCTTCCAAGTCAGAAGTGTATTCAGCTTAATGAAAGAGAAAAGCATGGGTATCAGCTGTACTTTGTTCCAGCTTTCACCTGCCTACCAGTGTGGAGAGCTGGCAGCAGTTCTTTCACTGATTTCCCTCCGTGCCACAAGCCTGCTATCAGGTCTCCCAGTTTGAAATGCAGAAGGCAGCACCAACCCCTTCTACAAAACATCTAACGTACCAAACAGGCACTTACAAGTTGGATCTCAATTCTGACAACTTTTCTGGTTGCTGTTACTAACTTGTTACTTAAAATATTCTCCAAACATTATAATTGTTTTGCAGCAAAAAATAAGCATCGCAGTTCTTGCTCCCTTGGGATGAGAATAATTTGTATACTAAAATGACCAGAATCCATTAGATAAAAAAGACATATGAGATCAAACCAATGTTCAGTTTAATCCAGTAGATGCTGATGATAGCCAATGCTGTATTCCTAGCCAAGAGTGCAAGTATGGGACAAGCAAAGTGGGATTTAACAGTCTTTTCTATAAAATTGTCCAAACACCATTCAAACCATGTGAACTTTTAGCACCCACAATGTTCTGTGTCAGGGAATTCCACACTTTAATTATGTGTTACGACAAGAACAACTTCTTGTCATCTGTTTTGCACTTACTGTTTGGTAGTTTTCACTCCTAGGTCTTGTAGAGAAGTAAAACAAAGGACAGACAGTTCTCTTTCTACCCACTTAACGGCACTCACTATTTAGTAGGTGTTTGTTGTGTACCCTTTAGCTGTCTCTCTGGTCTGCTCTGTGGTTCCTGCATGGCTCAGAAACCATCTCAGAGTTTTGATTGTCCTTGCTGCCTTTGTCTGAGCCTTTTGCAGTTCTGTCATTTTATTTTTGAGAGAAAGCTTCAATACCAGAAAATGGCAAAGGGCAAGTGGGAAACAAAAAGGAAGCTGAAAGGAAATAAAGAGGCAGAGGGATTCTCCAGAAAGATACTCGGTACTAAGGGACAGAAAGGAAAATCGCCCTCCAAAGTAGAAAAAACACAGGTAAGGAAAGGAGGGATTCATTTAAAGGACAACTGTCCCCAGTCTTTGCACTGAAAACTGTAAAGGTTGTCATTTTGTTTTCCAAATAAGACAACTTGAGAGAAAAGTAGAGTCCTACAGGGTATAAAATCACCAGTTCTTCCATTTGTCATTATAGCCTAAAACAGAAATCTCACATCTGCTGGCCCTGACTTTGGTAGAAACTACAGAACAAATGTATCTGTAGTTTAAGCAGTGCTTTGAGAGTCGAGAAAATAATCTGCAAGTAAACAGCCCATAGAAGAAAATGGTTACAATCTTTCCTAAATGGCCTCCAAAGGGAATTGCCCATGTTGCAGGGCGTATAGACCACGCTTGTTAGACGACTTTCTCAGCAAGACCCAATGGATAGAAGATCTAATTGATACTGTCAAAAAAATCTGTTGCCACATTTCTAAACTCAGTAGTTCTTCACAGAGCACTGAAATCTGTGCATCTGGCAAAACCTCCCTCTGACCCATAAAATTGCTAGTTCAAACGTTGTGCTTGTGAGAAACAGTTGAGGGCTGATTTTAAAAGTCTTGTTCCTGTTACAGGGCTCTCTCCAAACTACAGATGAGAAGGTTATTCAAGAGATGGTAAACTCCAAGTCGGAGTGTGTTTCACATTCTGGTTTTTATTTCTCATTAGATGAATTGATATTTCTTGGCTAGTATTTTTATCTGATTAATTAGTAACGAGCACCAGAGTGATAACTCAAGCCTTTGCATCGTTCACTGTATAGATAGAGTACTGCCAGCAAAAAACAAGATTTCCAATTATGAGCTGCCAAATTCCTTTAGCCTTGTTACAGAAGATCCACTCAGAATGACAAATTAATTCATTTTCCTTGCCAATCTAGTCATTGTCCTCTCCTCTGAGACTGTCAATAACTGCCAATTGCGACACTGAAAATTGTGATGTGTTATGAGACACTTGGCTTGCTTGCTGGTGGCCAGGGATAAGAAGTAGGTTTGACAAAATCACCCGGAATTTGTGCCCTACAGGACTGGTAAAAACACCCAAGGAAGACTTCTGTGCCTGAATGGTGAATAACGACCCCCCAAAATATAACTTAAGAATAGAAAGGAACTAATCAAGAAACAAAAAGATGTCTTTTAGAGGTCAGAAGTATCAGGATGAAATAATAAAATCACTGGCAAAAAATTTTGCAAATAATATTAGAAAACAAAATTCTTTCATTGCATGAAATTTCAAAAAATCAGCAAAAAACAAGAGAAGATAGTAAGAAGAAGGGGAACAGGAATGCAGTGACCATGAGGTGGAAATTAAAGATAGCTGAGATGTGGCCCCCAACCTAAATGAATAATCTACTTTAGTTTCTCAAAAATTATAAAGATTAACAATATATCATGATGGTGAATGGGAATGGAGTTTGCGGAAATGGAAATCACTTCATCCTGAGTGGAAGGATAATTGAAAGCTTTAAATGGGGGCAAGAATGGTGAAGAAGAAAAATTAATTTGATAATCTCCAACCCAGTGTTCTGAGAAAACTGGAGCTCACAACTAAGATGTTCAAGGTGAGGCTCGACAAGACCCTGGGCAACCTGATCTAGTTCAGGGTATCCCTGCTGACTGCGGGGAGGTCGGACTAGATGACCTTTGGAGGTCCCTTCAGGCCTGGACCATTCTATGATTCTGTGGCTCTGTAACTATCGTTTGCAGTATCACAGTGTGTTTGGAGTAATGCCATCTGACTGAATTGCAACCTATCTAATGTCTATGTTTGAGGATGACAGGGGAAAAAGCCTAGACAAGCCTATGTCCATTAAGATGATTGCCATAATACATTAGACATTAGAACGGAGTTTGAAGAAACTAGCAATTAATAAAATGGAGATAAATAGAAAAGGAGGTAGAATTCATAATGGATTTAGCCAAGGCAGACTGTGTCGTGCAACCACATAGCCTTCTTTAATCAGAAGCATGATCTTTAAAAAAGAGAATAGGAATGAAATATACCACGGTTGCTCAGATTGCTATAAAGTGATTGGTACAGCTCAAGATGGGACATTATTAGCTAAGTGGAAAAAGAGAATGATTACTAGAACAACCACAAAACTGAGTTAAGTAGTAGGTAAAAAGAGGACAGCAATGAGTAGTATTGAAAGAGGATGCATCTAGCTAAAGTGAGGATTAGTACAGGACCTTCTTATGGATTGGTTCTAGGATACTTTTCTATTTATTCAGCATTTTCATGAATTGTCTTGCCACAAGAAGCAGGAGTGAGCTAATTAGATGTACTGATGACAAAATGTGGGGAAGACTTGTCAATAAAGAGAAGAATCGGGACTCTCTGAAGGAAGTATTACTTTAATAAAATCAGATTTAATAGCAGAGAGTCACAGTGAGTCATTTAATAACTAAGACAAAGGATTTCTACTAGGACCTGATCATGCAGAAAGGAATGAGAGGGAGAAATGCATGGGTGCATGAGACAATCACAGTACCTGCCTTAAGAGCATGGGGTGGTTGTATAAAAAAGAAATGCAACCATGGGATGTTATGGTACCAATGCTATCGATAAAGGCAATGGGAAGGAAATGTTTGCCAAAGCAGAGATGTTTCAGGCAGAGGTTACTGGCATTTTCCAGTGAAAGTAGGTTTTGCTAGTGGTTTTCCACTCAGCTTCAGCAGTGCCACAGTCCTGGAGTGTCAACAGGCTTTGCAGCACTAGCTGCTTTGAAGAGCTGGGGCTGTTTGGAAAAAGTGCAATATCTAAGCATTCCTTTGCATTTCCAAATGTCTATAATCAAATATTATTATGGGGGTACCTCAAAGGTTAACAGGACTTCCAACATAAAAATTTCAAAATTGTAAATCCATGGGCTTCCTTCACACTTTTTGACATGCGCTCTTCCATAGAGGCTCTTAGACGCTATCTGGACCAGTCTCTCAGAAGTCAACAGGTGCTTGATAGAGGCAGTATTGGTCCCTGTTGGCTGCATTTTTCTTGCATTTGGCACTCTTGCTATCTGCTTAAAGAAGCCGAGTATTGTCTTAGAGTAGAAGCAATCAAAACTCAGGACTGCACTTCCATGAGGAAAGTGCTCCCCACCCCAGGCACTTTGAACAAGACTGACAATACATTACAGTTCAGGGCTCAAATGAAAAAATACTCGGGGGGTGAGGGGGAGGGGGGAGGGAAGAGGGGACAGAGTGAGGGAAATAGGGTCTGTTCCCTAAGGGAAAATTAATATTGAATAATGTAGAGCGCAGAGCCATCCTGACTCTTGGGAAGTCTTTGTGCTTACCTAGGACCTGAGGGCAGCTTCCCAGGCTTTGTGAGCCTTGGAAGGTCCCTGGACGCAGAGGAATCACCTTCCTACCTCAAAGCCCCTTGTCTGAGTCCCCAAGAGCTGTGGAAGTGTCTGTACTGCCAGGGCAGAAATCTCTCACTCACAGCGGATTCTAAAGCTCTGTACCTTCCCTCCGACGAGTTTCACAGTGTTGTCCGAAAATGGTGGGCTATCCAGTCTCAAGGGGGTCATCACCTTGGACCCGCAAGCTGTTTGTTCAATCAGTGGCTGAGAAGACAGGCAGTAGTTTAATGGGATTTTGCCTTCAGTCTCACAGAAGCATTGCAAAACTATGTTTTGCCAAAGCCTGGTTTGATTTTGTTGAAGTGATTTAAAAATACTTTATCCAAAAATTCCTAGGCAGCTGTAGGAAATAACTCTTCCCAAAAGCATAGATAACACTGGAATAGCTCTTGGGATGAACTGCTACTCATAGAAATTACTGCAGAACAGTACCTGCTAAATGATGTGGCACAAGTTGTCAGAGGTGGTCTGCATAGTTCACAGGGAAAAACTCATTCTTAACATAATCAGCAAGCCTTTTTTTTTGCCCTGAATAAATCAGGTAGGCAGTCTGCACCCATTTGCAATGTTTTATAACTTATTGCCATTACAATGCTTAGTCGTTTGGGTTCAGTGAAGATTCCTGAGTTTATCGCTAACCCCTTTTTATCTATCATCTCTGCTAATGTGAAGATTAGTTTCTGTGAACATCGAGATGCATGGGCTCTGCAGACTGCTAGCTTCTTGTCGCCAATTCCTTGCTTCATGAAGGCTGAATTTTAGAAATTTTGTTGGCCTTTTTCCATCTTAAGCTCTCTCATTCACAGTCCATCTCCCTAAAAGATATTTCATGCTCTGTCAGGATGCTGGACAACAGAGCTGGTTTTCTCTCACGCCAAAGACGATCTGGCAGCATACTACAACCAAATCGGTTGGCTGGCACTGTTTGCTGCCTAGCAGTGGGAGATGACATTGTGTGTCTCACGTATGGTGCTGTGTCTAATTAACCAAACGTCTGCGGTTCCAAAGCTAAATGTGGGTGCTGGGAGACTTAGCTCCGTGATATAAGTTCCTGTGCCATCTTCAGCATCTTGGTTCTGGGCTTAAGTAAAATGTTTTTCTAATTTCTCATTCTCGGTGGAGTTTCAGGGATTGTCAAGCAAGAAGAGATTTTTATCAGCTGTCCTAGTGTTTCAGGCATTATTTCTGGCAAAAGTTTTTCACTCTTCTCTCAGTGACAGACTGAAAAGCTTTACCTTTATGATGACATCTGTATTCCTCAGTATCAAATCTATCATATTTACAAAATATGGTTTTCTTCTTTTTCCTTGTATTTTTGCCTGGAAGACAAGTATACTTTGTCGTTGAATAGCTTTCATGCTAATACTGCCAATTTGTTCAAGTTTTAAGTGCTATTTTCCTGATAAATATTCACTTTTTTGCTGTCCTAAATTGTCATAAACAAACCATTGTTACCTTTTTTCATTGTTGGTTTCAGCAAACTGAACTAATTTGTGGATTTATGTAGACAAGAACACATAGCCTTATGGACTTCTATGTGGATCATCATACAACTCTCCTTGTAAAAAAGGGCCATAGCTAAGTACACCATCAAGTATCCATCAAGTTATGGATAAGTGGGTCAAGACAATCATGCGGGATGAACTCATGCATCAGTCAGATAATTAACATTCAACAATGAGGCATATTTTCCTACGGAAAGACTCTGGCATCCCTCGGCACAAGTATGGTTATCCTGCAGGATAACTTTTCCTTCATTTGGGAATCTACACTTGTTCCTTGAGCTACTGATCTACTTGATTCACTTCTTGCTTAGTACACCTTTGGCTGTGTTTTCAGATAGCTTCCTGTTTTTTTCTGTCCACCCCATTGCTGAGGGTGTCACCAAGGCAGTAGAGTCGGAGAAAGGCCAAAAGTTTATACCACAGATGCCTCTGTATCCTGCTGAGGGTGTTTTTTTATCTCTCTGATCAAGGCTAAGAGTTTAAATGGGGGAAGCTGAGCTGTGACCATATTTCCCCTTTTGTACATCATACAGGACAAAGAGAGTGGCTGCAAGGGACTGCTGAGCATCACAACATCTTAAATGTCATGCCTTAAATATTTCCTTGTATACATCTTCAGTGGTCAGCACCACTACTGAGGTGTTCTTGAAAGGCTATAGTACAGCTTTTTATGGATTGGAAAATTAAAACCAAACCACAGCATCACACAGTGGGCAATGTCCAAAAACATATCTTTATTGGAAGAACTATACATGGTAGAGCAAGGAATTTATAATATTCTATTGAAGAAAACATATTTCCTTCCAACAGTTAGTCATCTTTAATAAAACAATTTAAAACAAAGGTTGTTCTCAGAGTTAGTCTGTAGTCCAGATTTAGTACAAACTTTCATTTTGAGAAAAGGTATTTCTTAAAACTTCCAGATGAAGAAGGAAAATAACACGGTGCTATTATAAAAGCTTACAATAACAGGAGCTAAGAAAAAACTTTAATTATTAATTTTATCCTAGGAACAGATCTTACCAAGTGTTAATAATCTCTTTGAGCTAAACTGAGCACTGAGCAAAGATATTGCATGTGTAGCTGCACAAGCAATATCAACAAATTATTCTACCTCTTTCATTCCAAAAGACCAAGTTCATCAAACCCAAACCTTTTTCCAAGCATGTTTTAATTTCAACACTTTTCCCTTGGATTTGGGATTAAATTTCTGATCCAAATGAAAGAGAAAGAACCAGAACCTATTTCCCAAGTGACTGTTAAACTGGGACGTGGAAGCCACAGGTGCAAGTTCCTGTCTATATCAGACAGGAGGAATTTCACTGTGGAGCAAGTATTTCATTTCACATGAGTGCCTCCAGTATTGCTATTCTGAAAATAGCTCTTTTTTTCAGGTTTTACACCAAGACAAAAATGTTTCAAAGTCTCTTGTTCTTTTCCAATACGGAATGAAAACAAATTTCCAATTCTCCCACTTTTTTTTTCCCCTGAACTTGAATTCTCCTTTTTCAACTAGCTCCATAATCACATGGTCCATCTTATATTTTACTGCCAATCTTACACATGTCATAAATAGCGTCTCCAGCTACAAAATGAATTATTTATATTAAGGGAGTGAATCCCAGAACGTCGCAAGTTTCCTGCATGAATACTTTTGTGCCTCTCATTTGTCACACACTTCATTCCATATTTGGCTCTTGTCAGATTGAGAGCAAAGGCTCGATGTAGCTGCCCCAATAGGAGCATCTCCACTTCCCCTTTTTTTTTCCAGAGCCCAGAGGAGGTAGAAATACAACACTGCTATACTGGGAACGTCTTATTACCAACTTTGTATCTGTCCTGTTCCTGTGCTTGCAATCAAGTAGGGAAGATGGAAAGATTTTTTCATTCTTAAGGGCTTTGCTCATGGGTAGGGCGAGTTCTGGCACATAGGCCATAGCTGCCTGAACATCATAATATGGTTTATACTAAGTCCTATGTGGCTACGGAGACAGTAAATGGAATAGCTTCTATAGTTCCACAAATAACTAAAAGGGGGCTTTTACAATTTTAATATAATTTTAACATTTGTTATTGGAGGTCTTTTTTTTCCCTAGTCCTATAAAATTATCTGATTTAGTGCTCAGAGTGCTTGTGGGGTCGGTGGTTGCCAACAGACCCTGAGGTGTCAGTTCTTCATAGCCATATATCTGAAATCTCCCATTTGAACTGCAGGATTCTCCTCCAAAACTACAAATCTGGAAGAGTCAGCAGAGAACAGAAAAACTTATGAGCCATGAAAAAAGTCCTTAATGAAAAGGACTGGACCTGCAGAGAACAATCTTGGGGGATAAATACAAATTACACCAGGAAAAAAGCAATACAAATTACATGCAGAAGAGACATAAATCTAGCTGTAATTAGGTCAGAAGTGCATTTATTGGTAATAACGAGTTTCTCAGATGATGCTGCATATTAGGCCTGTTAAGTATTAGCCCTGCTCCTCCACTTCAATGTTCCTCCCCAGCCCCAGGCTGTGACTCCAGGTTTTAGATGTGTTTCACCAGGAGATCCACAACCTGTTGCCTGCAATGGCCCTGGTGCATCTCCAGAAGGCTTTGAGTGCTTTTTCTGCCTTAACTGACAGGAGCAAAGCCTTCTGGGATAATTAGTGCTGCTTCAATTGGACAGGTAGCGGATGGGAAATAAACAGGTTCAAGAGCTCAGGGGACATCCGTGTTGCTGTAGGCAGGGAGGCAGCAGAAAATAAATATAGCTAAGCAGTTGGAAAAATATTTATTTATTTATGCTCCTTTCCTTTTGAGATGTGAGATGAGGGCCAGCTCCAATATGAACTCAGTTTTTTTCTAGGCAGTTGCCAACTCTCCCCAGCCCTTGAAAATGGCATCCCACATAAGTCTATGGCCAGCTACAGTGATGACCCATTTGGAAATGCTTTTCCTTATTGTTAACTGTGAAAGGAGATAATTTGTTACATAAATAATGAATTAGATGTGTATTAATTTAGAACTGCTTGTCTGAATGGTTTGCAAAGCAGCTGTGTGATTTTAGGCAGTCATATGCTGTCAATTAACAACTTATTCTAAGCCAAATCTGTTTAAGCTTATTATGTGTATCACACAGTGTGGAATTTCTTCATAGGTTTTACTAATTCTAGCTGTATACTATTGGCTGCATAGTACTTTAAAACTGCTGAAGATTAGTAAAAATCCCAGTTAAATTACTGACAGGCAGAGGGAACTTCCAGCTGCATTCCAGCTATTAATCTGCTAGTGACACTTTTCCTGTTGTTGAGGTTGGGAGACCTCATTAAAATCCCCAGTTTTTCTTTATGGAAAACTTAACACTTAACACAAGTTAAGGAAGGCAACATTAAAATTGAATATTCATAATACATTACCAATATATTATTCAGTTAAGGGAGACAGCTTTTCAGTTCATAGTTACACAAACTTCACAGCTTATACTTACAAGTCTGATTGCTAACTCTTTCCAAAAGCAACATGCTGCAAAATTACAAAGGACCGATCTTGTGTTGTTACAGAATTTGGGAATACCTAAAACAATTCATTTTAAAAATATGTTTCCTCTTTAGAATAGATTAATTTAAACCTTTGATGAGGTTTTTTTTATTATTATTTTTTAAGTGTACTGTGTATCAAAACAGAAATTCCACATTTTGATTATTCTGATCTTGTTGGAAGTTACCAGGACCTTTAACAAATTGTGAAGGGCCCCCACTCAACAGTACAATTATTCAAAGCCTCTCTTAATAATGCAAGTTTTCTCCACTCAATACTTCTGAAAAGGTAACCCTAAACATGATAGCATGACTGAGCTACAGTCTTCTATACTTGCCATTAGTATTTGCAATATACGCCACTGTATAGTTTGGACTGAAGTCCACAAGGATCACTGTAGCCTATTTTCTGCAAAAGTGTCCCTTCTTTAAGAACACAGTCATCACTAAGAAAAAAAGAAAAGCTTTTACACAAAATTTCAGGGCACTTTTTGCCACCCAAATTTAGTCACAGTCTCCCAAGCATATGGAGCTTTAAGCATCTTCACAGGAAGAAATGCTCACACTGTGTATCAAGTCCCTAATAAAATCACTGATAACAAAACTTGTTCCACTAGAAAAATGGTGTAGAAGCTCGGCTAGTAATCAGGCAAAACTCAAGAGTATCCAGATTTCTGTGCCTTCCAGCATGATGGCTCCCCAGCTTCTCCTCACTCACATTATCTGAGCCCCTGACCCCCAGCTAAGAAGGAAAAGGAAAACAACTCTGTGTCATTGCCAGAAAATGTGTCCTACTATAAGGAAATTTTAGGAGTTTCCCTATTAATAACATTCTCTACCAGTGCTTTGGGATATCTGCTTCTCTAACCTGTGGAAGGAAGTTCTGCTTTCCACTCAATACAGTGTGAATACGTTCAGTCCTGACTTCTTTACTCTTCTTCATCTTGATGCTCCTTGCTTTCTTCATTTCCTCTCTTCTCCATCTGATGTTTTTCTTCCATTAATATCCACCTTCATTTTTCCTCTCTGACTTATCTGATTCTTCAGAGACAAATAATTTTTTTCAGATCTGGAACTCAATATTCCTCCTTTCCAAACACAGGGAAAAAAAATTCCCCTCAAACAAATATTTTCAAAAAAATGAATAGGAAAAACTGCAGGAAAAGTTTAATCAAAATGTCTTTGGGGTACACCTGCCTGCAGACAAACCATTTCACCAAACTTAGTCAATGGATAATGAGATTCAGTATCACCACTCTCTGATCCCTCCTTCAATACAGTAATTTAACTGTAGTTAAGTGGGCAAAATTGCTGTGAACAAGACATAAGAGTAAACAGAACTGCCATAAAACAGAGACACAACAATTTTTAAACCTGATAAAAGAAAGTATTTTCTTATGCAGAAAATATTTCATGCATGGTTTCCCTTGAAACAAGATAACACTGATACCAAGAGCTTAGAGCAATACAGAGAAATACAACAATTTCTACAGAGAGTGTGAACATCTAATTACATTAGACAGATTTCAGTTCAAGACTTAAATAGCTATTATCTAATCTACCAGAGTCAGACCAGGATGAAACTTTCCTAACAGCAGATTATTTCACAATTTTCCATAACAAAACTTTCTGAACCTTCTGCTGAACCTTTTGACAATTCAGACAGGTACAGAGAAAAGGTACTACACCAAATCAATAGCTTGAGTCTGCTTCATTTAATTGTAAGCAAAAGAAGTAGCATCATATTAGATCGTATGTGGATATTTCATTTATGTTAGGAAAAATCACAAAGATTCATCCTGACTTTTTCAGGTCAAAGTTCATCTTCTTAACAAAAAATGAGCTGCTTTTACATTGCATTTCTTCCTATCTGTTTCCTACTTTTCCAGTTTGCCCTTTTTGCCTCTCCATGCCTCTGCCTGCGTAGTACAATGGTGCAACTCCTTCACTCAAGCTGGCAAATTCTGATTCCTCAGCTAAGTTTCTCCAGTAAGCCAAGCAGCCAGTAAAATTAATAAGATTTTCATAGCACTTCTTTTATTTCACTCTATTGCCCAATTTGCTTATGTGATTCTGCCACTGAAGAAAAGGGATAGAATGTCAGAGTATTGTACAGATCCAAACCAGCCCCTTTGAACTCTGATTTTACAGCAGAAGCATCAAAGAAGAATTGCTACTCCAAGGCTTTTTATCAGCAGAAACTATAAAAAAGAAATGATAAAAGAATATATTCACATTCTTACCTCAATTTCCCATTCTAACTTCAGGAAGCTACTACTGACTTTGATGGTGTAGGGTTAAGCCTTTGGGCCCAGATCCTCAAAGGTACTTAAATGTTGCAAAGCTCACTTTTATTCCCCCTGTGACCTCGTGGATTTCTCAGCCCAAATACAACTTCCCAGGCAATGGTGAATGGTGAGAACGAAGGGCTGACTGAAAAAAAAAAAAAAAGAAGAAAAATCAGAAATCAATTGAGCAAGGATCTACCTAAATCAGCCATGGCTGAAGAGCAGAGAAGTGGGACTAGGCACAGCCATCTGCTTCTGCATAGGCTCTAAGTGACCTAAATACCATTTCTCTCCACCTACATTATGGTTATTTTGGTATGCTAAGGCCAGTTGAGGGCGTATCTGTGTGACAATGGGTGACATATGCCTGATCCTGACCTCAAAGCAACTAGTAAATAAAATGGTGGAATGGAATGGCATGGAATGGCATGGAATGGCATGGAATGGAATAGAATAGAATAGAATAGAATAGAATAGAATAGAATAGAATAGAATAGAATAGAATAGAATAGAAT
>JAOXNO010000013.1:92571691-92603232 GCA_028565335.1 Limnodromus scolopaceus | reverse complement strand
GAAGTGGGACTAGGCACAGCCATCTGCTTCTGCATAGGCTCTAAGTGACCTAAATACCATTTCTCTCCACCTACATTCTGGTTATTTTGGTATGCTAAGGCCAGTTGAGGGCGTATCTGTGTGACAATGGATGACATATGCCCGATCCTGACCTCAAAGCAACTAGTAAATAAAATGGTGGAATGGAATAGAATAGAATAGAATAGAATAGAATAGAATAGAATAGAATAGAATAGAAATTTCAGTGGGAAGGGACATAGAATGACCATGTAGTCTAACTGCCTGACCAATTCAGTGGATGTATCCTGGATCCCATGCAGCTATCTCAGCATGTAGGGTGATGGTTTCACCTGGGTGAAACGAAGCTCTGATGCAGGTATGTTGCTTCTGGAGCCAACTTGCTCAAAGTCAAGTTACATATCTGTCCACAGAGTTGTACTATTCATTGCAGACCAGCCAGATTTTAAACTACAGGTTTTAAACACCCATCCAGTCAAGTGGTAACTTGGTCGAGATTTTGAGCACTTAAATGGTGTGTGTGTGTATAAGGATGCCAAAGAAATACCTTTGGGGATATCAGGGCCTGTGTTTCACTAACCTGGATGACCTCTCTTTTCTGTTTCCAGACTACTATGATACTTCAAGGACAGCACACTCTTGCCTTGACTGTTGACCCGTCTCATCATGATGGGCCTGTTGGGGTGATGGGGACTGTGGGTTACCATCACCAGGCGGCGCTACCTTCCTTGCTGGGGTAGGGCAGGACAGCAGCCCTCAGCCGCGGGGCACTGCCTCTCTTGCCCCACCACCACCCCATGCCCTTGCAAAGCACCTGCTCCTCCTGATCCCTGGCGCATGAGAGACAAAACAGCAGAGCCAAGGAGTACTGCATCTGCAGAGGGATAAAAGATTTCCAGCTGTATCTGTTCTGCTGCTGCCTCTGATTCCCTCCCCAGCTGCATTTGTCAGGCCCACCATCTTTCACTGTGCTCCATCACCTCTCACCCTTCTCTGTTGCTCTGTTTTTATGGAAATTCATTTATAAAATGAAGACAGTTATATTTATAATGTCAAGCGTGCTGGAATACTTAATCTTTCACTTCATTTTTTTCAAGTGTGCCTTACTCAGACGTGGACTGATAAGATGACAAGTGCTAAAACAATCTGTGAAATGATGCATGGACTTTTAAGCAAATTAATAAGTGCCTTGGAGCAAAGATATATATAATCACAGAAAAACCTGACTCTTCATAGGAGATATATCCTTGAAATACTGTTTTATCTGGTTAATTAGAGTTAAGGGGTGGAAACGCTGGCTTTCCCGAGATTAAAGAGAAAACTTAAAATATTCAGATGGGAATTTGTTTTATATAATATACTACATACACACTTAAATATTAAAGTTTGATCCTTTAATATTTAACCAATGGACAGTCCACTGAGACATCTCTTTCATTTCCACTGGGGTCCTGGTACAAGCACCAGCTAGTTTTAATAGACATCACACATTTTTAAAAAAATAGGCACAGTTAAGTCACAGTTCAGCTAAGAGCCATGGGGCACAATATGTTGCATGGGTCAAAAGCGCACGTCCTAAAGGAACTAGTGAACTAGAACAGTGTCTTTGTTATTAATCCGGAAATTGCATTTTTAGAACATATATTGCTGACTATATAAGTCTCCTTTTTTTTTTTTCTTCCAGTAATTTTTTTTTTCACATGAACAGAGCAAACATCTCTCTTTGTTCCTTATAAAGATCTTTTAACTGTGCTCCTGTTCCAGCTAGGCAGTAACAATCCCTTATGCATCTTAACATTTATGTTTATGCAGGCTAGAAATGTTCATGCTTATACCCATACTAGACATCTTTAATACACAATTCCATCTGCCAGTGACCTGCTCATGACCTTCTTCAGAAATGTAAGGTAACTTGGCTAGCTCTATTTCTGGTCCTTCTGAAAAAGGATTGTCAGGTCAAATTGTGACAGTTTAAGTGTGATGTCTGATATTGACTGCTGTCCAGCAGGGACTGTAAGCGTGGTGTCTCCCACTTCATTCAGGACCTTGCTATTGACTTGCACTATCATCTTGAGGTTAGTCTTTTATCTCCTACGCTTCCAGGCAAAGAAATAAGTGGTGCTGGAGCAAACTGCTGTACCGCAGCCCAGGGACACTCCACTCGTGAAGCCGACAGCTGTATGACTTCAATGCCCACAAATTAGCTGACCACTGCACAGTGTGTCAGGGACAGCTGCAAATACTATTAAAGCACATTTCTGTAGCTCACTTCTAAATAAAATAAGTTTTCCAAGATATCTCTTTGTGCATCTGTGTGTGTACACTTTGGACAACATAGGACAACTTAATTTTAAAAAATCCTTCTAAACTGAGGCAGGAAGGTAAGAGAGATATCAAAAATCAAGCAAGCGAACAAACAAACAAAAAAAATCCACAGTTGTTTGCCTCCTCTAACTATACATTATTGATAAAATATTATTTCGCCTTTTTCTTCCCCTTTTCATGCTCCAGGCTTGTCAAACCACTTTCCTAAAGCCCATACTTGTGCTTGCCAATCCATTCCAACAGCAGTGCATGTTCTCATGGTTACTTCACTTCCAGCTCTAATTTTTTGACACAAAAATTACATGTGGGACATTAGAAGCTTTGAAGTAGTCCTTCTGACAGAATAGGAAACTGAAAGAGCTTGGGAGGGTGGAGGATCCCTAATGCTGACTGGCCAGGATCACTAGCAAAAGGGCAGAGGAGAGAAACATCTTTACATTCTCATCTTTTTCCTTTTCAATTTAGTGAATTTTCTCCATAAATAAATCAGTTAGAGTTAAAAACTGAGGGCTTCAAGAATTAAGGCATTAAGTTTGGTCTGATCTTTGACCTAATTTAGTTTAGCAATGAAATAACAAATTCTTCAAAACATGTAAATTATTTATAATTAGTAAATGTCTTGCAAATAGACTCCTTTCAAAAAATAGTTTGTAAATCAGCTGCACTATTATTTCGCTTGTGTATAATTGGAGTGATGGCTATTTAGACTGTAGAAAAGCTTGGGTCAACAGGCTACATGTACCTTTTAACCAGACAGTTGCACCTCCTGTCTTGCTGCTGCATGCAGCAAGTGTACCTACCATATTGACCCAGGACTATTGGAAAGGCTGATCGAGTGTGTCATGATTGCTCTCTAAGAAACTTTTTTTGCCTAAGTACCACAGTTTTTTTAATGTTATTTATTAATTTGACCAGCTGTGCTTGTGTTATAAAAGTGCAGAAATTTCAGGAGCTGGAAAATAGTTTGTCTACCCCTTTTTCAGAAAAAAAAAAAAAAAAAAAAAAAAAAAAGTTGTTAAAGCAATTTATTAATTAATTACAAAATATAGATTTGTTTCCCTACTCTATGCAGGGGATTATACAGCTTCAGTTAAAGTAGGTGGCATTTCAGGGTCCACCATATTTTATCCCAGGATAAAACCACATAGTTTTATTCTTTTTGCCCGCTTTCCAGATGCAGTTCCTCACCTGGATTATTCCATGGCTGGAATCTGTTTTCCTCTCCTTCACTCAACATGAAACTCTACTTAAGCCTTGAGGAAACCTTTGCTGAAACAAACACATGAAACAAACACAGTTGGGTATTTTTTTAATCTGGATTTTAGCAAAAGAAAAGTTGAAAACTCCTGCCTCATTCCACACATGAAAACTTTGTTCAGTGATGGCTTAGAATAGCTCAGTCTAGTTCAAAGAGATTAGCAACAATGGGTTTTCAGTTTTTACCATGCTAATCCATGATTAATCTAAACATATTTTAATGCTCCTTGAAGCACAGTATTATTTTCCTAATCCCAAATTCACTTCATTGATCCCATCCTTGCTTATTTTTCCCACAATTACTCAATTTATACAAGACTGTAGCTAAAGTCTTTACAGTTAAATCAGATAGTACATTTTTGTTATTACACTGAATCTAGCTATGAGTCAATAAGACAGAAAGACAGACCTCTTACTCTTTACTGCCCTTCAAAAATGACCACCACACAGAAAAAGTACTGAAAGGTGAAGCACTGACGTGATAATTTTTCTACCTACGTGGTCGTCATGAGTATTTACAGATGCTGTACGTCTGTCATTTTACGCCAGTGAGAAGAAAAACAGTTAACAAGTCGCTTTAAGATGCTGGTTTAAAATTTTGCTCACAAATAGGACGTGTCAAGAAGGAGAACACACACAAGTTCTCAGAATGATAAGGAGACTGCCTTGGATTTTGAATTATACCAGGATATTTCCATGAACACTATTTTTTTGTATTTTTCATTTCTTTCAGGTGAATAATTGAGCCTATTTTCTAATTCTGAGTAGACCTCGGTATCTGAAACAGTAATGGGCAATTAAACAACAGTAATAGTCAAAAAATGTGCCTTCAGACTCACATAGTATCTCTAGAAATAAAACGATTTCCCACAATTATTTAAACAATTAAGATCTATATTAAATAACAGAAGTAGGTAAGTGCTAAGAGTTGATTTATGCCTCCTGGTGTTTAAAATTAAAAACTTCAAATGGATTTGTTAAGTGTCTCCCATGGCTCATAACATCTGCAAAACTCACCAAAACTACTGTGGAGATAGGACACAGCCTTTGTTTTTAACGTGCAGTTAGTGAGCAAAGTCAACATCAGGAAAACAGTCAAAAGTTTTAGAGCATTACCTTTGCATTAAAGTGTCACGGGTCCTTAGTGAAAACTAATCATATCCCTAACTGTTAATTTTCCCGCTTCCAGACTGCACTCCTTTGTCATTAATCTTCATTACTGCTAAAGGCTTTTGACTCCCCAACAATATTTAAGGAACCCAAAACATATTTTTAAACTTTTCTATGTAAATGTAACACCCATCTCATCCACCACTGCTCCTCCATGGCTTTGGGGTGACTGTGAGCAGGCTTCTGCCCAGGCTGCCCATCCATTCACCTGTAGCCAGAAGAGGCAGTGTCCACACTCAGCTTGTCACAAACTTACCTCCTGTCAGGGTCTGGCATCCACGTAACTGAGTTTCCCCTCCTTTGCCCATGGAGGACATCAGAGTGGCCACACCACAACAAATCATCCAGTGCCACTTAAGGCAGTCCAGCTGAAAGGCAAAAATAAAATGCTACCTAAATGGAGAAATACCCCATCTCCTACTGGTGGGGACTGTCATCTTTCCCAGTGACTTATCACACTGAGGTGAACAAGGACACCTCTGTGGTTGCCCATTGCTGATGGACAGACCCTGTGAGGCGATTGAGGACACCTCTGTGGTTGCCCATTGCTGATGGGCAGTTATGGCCTGTTCTGTAATTCATTTTCTCTCTGGCAACATATCCAGGGAGAGGAACAACCTTCAGGGAGCTGCGATACCTTCTCAAGGATAGAAACAGTTGTGGGGAGGCTCTGGGCTCTTCATTGCCTGCAGGGCCCGGGAGGGTGAAATTGCAACTGAAACAGCAACGAGCCAGCAGAGCCCGGGCAGAGGGGTCTTCTCTTTGTGCATCCAGAGAGGCCATGCTCACTCCCAGTAGTCCCAGCAAAGGCGACCTTCCAATATTCAGTGGAGAAATACCAGCTGAGCCTTTTTAGCCCTGGTCAAATTATTTGAGGGTATAATAGGTTCAGAGGTTTTAGAAATAAAATACATTATTTACAACTAAAAGTATTTATTATTCAAGCCATTCTATCAATGCTAAAGGAATATTTTATGGCTAATGTGTTAAATCCATTTTTTATGAATAGTCAAAGAATTTTTACTTCTTTTTTCCTTTTGTCAACTAGTTTAAAAGCCATGCAGAGAAATAGCTTATTAAGTTCATGTCACAAATGAGATTTCTATTTTTTCTTCATAGCTCAGAAATATGCCAAAATAAAAATGAATAAATAATGTTTTCCATACCATAACACTATTATTTTTAAAATTAAAAGTAGTGTCTATGCAAATTAAAGGTAAAAATGTGTTTAATATTTGATCACTACATTCAAAGTTCACATCTTGTATGGCCATTGAGAATGTAGAAATATCTCTCACTGTTTTATGAGCTGTAAATGCAAGCAGAAGAATTGCCAATATTATGAACTTCAGAAAAATGTTAAAAATATTTGAATGATAAAATATCAACCTGAAAAGAAGCAGTAGCAACCGTTTCACATATCCTCCTTGCAGGAGATTATAAATCACAGAAAGGCAAAATAGAAATACAGTGCAATATTCCTAAATGATATACAGGATGTTAAGGAAGAAGAAGTTGCAGGGTCCTCTCCTCTTAAAGCTGCTGTGCAGAAGTGAACCGTAATGAGCCTCTGAAAACCAGTGCAAAGACTGGCAGAAGGACGACGCCTACCAGCATCAGCTGTAATTTGCAGAACATCGGAGTGTGCACAGCAAAAAGCAGTAATTCCTGCCAATAAGAATGGCCAGTATCCTTAGGACCTGCCCATAGCATCAAAGAAGTACCCCAGTTTGCAGTCGGTTCCTATAAATACTCTAAAGAGTCCCTATAGATTTACCTTTCTCATGTAACTCCATATTTCTTTTACAAATCAAAGTCTTATTTTCTGCAAATACTCTATATATTGTATTTCTGCTATTCAACACAAGTGTTAGAATATCAATAAAATGCAAATGCATAGGGGCATGCATGTGGAAAATAATTCACATTAAAAAAAACAAATGCTTTTAAAACAGTGGCTGCAATATTTCCCAGGATCTATATACAACACGATCTTTATAATTGCTTGTTTGTTTTCATGTTCTCTTACCACACTTCTTTTCTTACGTTTTAATTTTGTTGGTTGCACTCAGCACTTCCACTTTTCATCTTGCTTCCTTTTTGTTTTAATGTCTGCAATATTTGCAGCTGCAGCCTCTTTGGAATATCTTTTCTTCTGAAACAGACAGGATGCAGCATGTCCTGCCTTGTGGAACTATATTTTATGAAATATAATAGACAAGTATTATATGTGATACAGGAATAGTGTCTCCTGTTGCAATAAATAGTGCTAGAATCTGGATTATTCCAAGAATCATTTTATAAAAAAATCTCAGCCTGATTGAGAGAAATGGTGCAGGTTTGGTTTCTCTTTATTCTGTGAGTACCGTTTATTATGTTTTGTTAAAGAGGGCAGGAGGGCTGGGCAGGAGGAAGGAAAGCAATTTGTCCTGGCTGCAGTACTGTGAGGACTCTCTGGAGCGAGAACTGCACCTTTCCTGGATACGATCGGCACATATTGCTTCTAGGGCATGAGAAGGAAGGGACATGACATGGGAGGAAAGATTTGGCACAAGGAGGGAACCCGTGTGCAGAAAGGAGCAGACCTCCCTCTGGCACGAGTGAAAGAAAAGCAACTTTCCTAAGCAAGGGGTTTGAGTAAACTAAGGGTCATTGACTGTTTCAGGTCTGAAAGGCAAATGAGGGAGAGATCTTATCCTGTAAGGATACAATGGGCACAAGAGGGGAATTCAGAGATTTGTTTTGAAAACGTCTTACTTAATATGGGTCACCTGACAGATCAGTGATCTCTCCATACAAAGAATTATCTTGTTCTAGTTAAGCAATTTTGATCTCTGATAAAACCTGTCTTTAGTCAGAGAGATATTTATTGCCCCTGGACACACTCATTGAGCAAAGGCAGAGCTTTACAAACTGGCCAGTGCAAGGCTGGGCTCCTGTAATTCTGTGTTTATTCTCAGCAAATGGTTTGCCTGCAAATAAACATGGATATTATTTTGCTCCTTACACTCTTCTCAGGAAACAAAAAAAGTTGGACAGCAGCATACCTGACGTGTCTGTGACACAATGTATGGCTTGTGCTATATCACAGCTTGTGGTGGAAAAAGCTGAGGTGAACGACATACTCAAGTCTGACAGGTTATGTTTTTTATCACAGGGTACATTTTTGATACTTTTATGCATGTTATTGCCTAAAAGGATGGCTGTTGCTCAGTAGCAACTTACATTTTCTAGTCTACCCGCCTGTATAAAACCAGCCATACAAATTTATCTGGCATTATTTGCATCAGACCCCGAATTACGTAATGTTACTTCCTTCAAACCTAAAAATGCTGTTTGAACTGGAGGTTAGATTGGAAGAAGATGTAGGATCCCACCTCCTTCCTAAGCCCTCTTTATGAGCGACTATTACAGGTTTATTAGAAAGCCCAGTCCATGAGGAGGAAGTAGCTGTGGCCAAACATATATTAAAATACAGACATATTAAAATACATCCTATTATTTGGTTGCTCTAAAGTTAAATAACTCATGCAGTTCAAACTGAGTAATTTACCCTGGTTTACCAAGCCACAAGTCTCAGTATCCTCTGCAAATTTTATATATACATCTTAGATCCTTTTCTTAACATATTTTTTTCCAGAAAGTTGATTAAAATGCATGGACCCCAGAGTGCTGCAGAACCAACCTGCAGTTGATAGTCCTTCATACTTCCATACATATATATCAACAAGCAAACTTTTAGTCTGTGGAAGAATACTTGTTCTGCACCTAGTAATAGGTTCAAACTGAAAACATTGTGCAACAGTTAAGTCTGAAGTCACCTTGCTGATGGCCAGCTACAATAGTGCAAAGCAGTTGCTTTTATCAGTTGGATTTGTTATCTCTTCCAAGAAAAAGGGAACTCAAGTATTTTCTGGAAAATTTACTTCCACTAAGCCAGGATGATTGTTAGCAACTCCTGTCCTGTCCTTTGACTCCACGTGCACAAGGTTCAGCATAGCACCACCAGGACAATCCATCTGATCCCTGCCCACAGTAACTCTACCTTAGTTGCTTATGTGGGGACCAGATGCATTGTCCTCATGGTCACCATAGCTTCAGGGATTTCTCAGATGTCTCCCCATCATACCATTGTCCTCATGGTCACCATAGCTTCAGGGATTTCTCAGATGTCTCCCCATCACACTACTGTGCACCTGGAGGGCACTCCTCCTTGTGTATATAGTGGGCAACCAGCAGGAAGGGCATATGGCAGGTTTCAGTGCATGCTGTAGTCCATTCATGGCTTTCATCCTGCATTTTCTCAGTGAACTCACTGTTAACTCACTGAACTTCAGGATATGAAAGGCAGTGAATGGGAAGGCAGTGGGCAGTTAGTCCTGAAACCGCTGTGTGGGGGCTGTGAAAATTTGGGTGTCACTGCTTCATGTTCCCATTTTGTTCAGTACCATTTTAACCATTGGCATATTTTGTCCAGGGTGAGCATTCAACTGATTAGCTAATATTAGCTGGTTTCATATTTTTAAGCCACTGTTACTCTTTCTCAGAGCCCGGTATAATCCTAATATTTCTTCTCTGTTTTCCTTAAAGCAATTGGGAATAGATATTGCAATGATACCAAGAGTTTGCAGGTTTTAATTTTCTTATTTATATTCACAGTTATTCATATTCATGCTGATTGTTTATTTTACTTTTTTACTTCTCTCTTTCCTTATATATTGTACTTTTTCTTATAGCTTGCAGAGTTCTTTTTTGTCCATGAAACCTAGTGTTCTTAAACAAATTCAATTTTCTGCTTAACAGTTTGCAAACACCTCTTTTGTTTAACTGTCTAGATGTTATGTACTGATACTAATACTGGATGATTTTATTTTGGGGTAAAGTTAACTCAACCATCTCTAAATTACTTTTAATATATGAGCTACTATATTAATGGTTACTTTAGTTGTCTTCATTGCCCTTCTGCATAAAATAATTGCGGAAAACTTTTCTGAAGCCTATCAAGAAAGAAGTAACATGACAATATTTGCTAGTACATGCTGTTTCTAATACAGGTTGCTCAGCTCATGAAGTCTATGTAATGGGTGATGGAATGTCATTTGATTCTGCATTTCTGAGGTTTCTCAAGATGCAAGTTGAGTCTTTTGTCTGACTGTTGGCATGAAGAAGATACATACATATAATTTCCTGTGGTTTTTTTCATAAAACATGTAAGAACAGGGCATGATTAGTATAAAGCTGCCCAGACAATTTCAGCACATCTGGGACAAAATATTTTCCAGGCATAGCAATGAAGTAATGTTTAGGGCTGCTATTGTTTGTTACTCTACACGTGGATATACATAAGTTTGTATTTATGCAGATTTGTGATTACCAGTAGGTATCTGTTCCTCTGCTATTACAGGATGCTTTCATACAGTATTTTTCATAACCTGGATGAGTCAATGTTGTATTAGCCAGAGCCAAAAAGCATAACCTTTCTTTGAAACATACCTTTTTCTATATATTTTTCCTATGGTTTTCATTTAATTGCATGGGTTTTCCTCGTATTTTTTTTATTCCTTTCCACCAAAGATGTATTTTTTATGCCTTAAATTTACAATGCATTCAAAATAGTAACTAAATTAGCGTTAGTTCTTATCATTGCAGTTGATTCATTTGTTCAGCAAACACCAATTTAACTGGTATCAGTATATCTCAAGAAAATATTTATAATAGTCAGACATAGTTGTTTCTAAATAATCTGACATTTTAAAAATATGCATGCTTCTAGTCTTACAAAGAAATTATAAATACTGCTACTAGAAAATACTTTTCTATAGATTTGTACCACTTTGTTCACTCCTAAACATTCAGTGGACTGTTTTCAGCAATAATTACTGAGACTATCTGTTCTTTTTCCACTGAAATTATGTAGAACTCTAATTTTAGGAAATGCATTTAACTGTGTTAGATTAGTATTAAAACCAAGCAGTGCATGACTAGCATTCTGAAACACATTGATAATAGTGGCTTTAGTATAATACACACATCAAGTGATGTCCAGGCACAGACATTCATAAACTACACACTTGTGATTTGGCTATTTTGTTCAGACTATAGCTGCAAGTTCCATCAGAATGAGAAGTAAGGTTTGTAGAGAGTAAGAGATCTCCTCTTTCATTCAGCCCATTTATCAACTAGAGGGTGTTATCTTGCTCAACAACTCATTTGCTGCATTTGCCACAAGTTCTGCTGAACTCAATGACAATTACACCTGCAAGCCAGGGGATGGATTGTTCTCATAGTATTTATGAATCACAAAGGAAAGAAATGAACAATTGCTAATTCTTACACCTAAACCAGAGCTAAGGCTTTGTCACTGAGAAATGCAGGTGCTGAGACAATAAAAAGGATGATGCATGAGGCTGCAGGGCATTGCAGTACTTTGCAGTCTGTAAGTAATGCAGAAGGATGTTGAACAACATCCAGAAGAGATAAATATCTTAAAAACAGAAAATTCAGATAATTTTCAGCCAAGAATTCCATAAGAATTAGCTGAAATGCCCTGATGGCTGGTACTCATCTCCAGTACAGCTTACAGTAGCAGAAAGATTTCAGATGCCTAGACAGCATTAATTTCGTGAAAGCTCTCAACAGAAGGGCAAGCAGATGACCTGCATAACTAAAGGCCAACAATCCTGGTATTAATCCAGGATAGATTAATGAAAAAGTCATGCAGGATTTACATTACAAAGAATTAAAGGATAAGAATATTAATACTAACACCAGTCATCAGACTATATTGGAAAGTACATCTTGTCAAAAAACTGACTTGATTCTTTGAGGATAATGGCTCACAGACAAGTTTCAAAAAGTTGGGAACCACCTACAGCAGCAGATGTTTCTTGTGAGGTCTGTATTTAGCTTGATGCTACTCAACATTTTAATCAAAATCTGTAGCTGTCATTGATCCTAGGTGAATGGCAAATGAAACTGAGAGAAGGGCACCCCAGATACCCTGCCAAACTCTAAACAGTTATGCAGCCATCTGCTACCAATATAGGCTGGGGGATGAAGGGATTGAGAGCAGACCTGCTGAGGAGGACTGTGGGGTACTGGTGGATGAAAAGCTGGACATGAGCTGGCAATGTGCACTCACAGCCCATAAAGCCAATCGCGTCCTGGGCTGCATCAAAAGAACCATGGCCAGCAGGTTGAGGGAGATGATTCTGGCCCTCTATTCCACTCTCGTGAGACCCTACCTGGAGTACTGCATCCAGCTCCGGAGACCTCAGCACAGGAAGGACCTGGAGCTGTTGGACCTAGTCCAGAGGAGGGCCACAAAAAAAGATCAGAGGGATGGAACATCTCTCTTATGAAGACAGTGGGATTGTTGAGCCTGAAGAAGAAAAGACTCCAGGGAGACCTTATTGCAGTACTTAAATGGGGCTTATAAGAAAGATGGGAACAAACTTTTTAGCAGTGTCTGTTGCAATAAGACAAGTAATGGTAATGGTTTTAAACTAAAGGAGGAAAGATTTAGAGTAAATATAAAGAATAATTTTTTTACAATGAGGCTGCTGAAACACTGGAACAAGTTGCCCGGAGAGGTGGTAGATGCCCCATCCCTGGAACTGTTCGAGGTCAGGTTGTATAGGGCTCTAAGCAAACTGATGTAGTTGAAGATGTCCCTGCTCATTGCAGGGGGCTTGGACTAGATTACCTTTAAAGATCCCTTCCAACTCAAACTATTCTATGATTCTATGAAAGTAATACATCTAGGAAAAAAAAGTGTTGACCATAGCCACAGGCTGAGGAATTGCATCCAGGGGCAAAAAAAAAGAAGTAATTAAGGGCAGCTAAGTACACAAATGTGTGACGGTAAGTTTCCGTTACAGTGACACAGCAGAAGAGGCATCTGTGATCCTCAGATACACAAAGAGCAATAAATGGGTCAAAGCCAAGGGGATTTTAGCGATCCCTTATAGCATTGGTGAAGCTAATACTGGAACACTTCCTCCAGCTTTGGTGTTCTTATTTCAAGAAAGATGTTGGAGGTGCACAGAAAGTGTCACCCCAATTATTTGAGAGCTCAAACAAAATGCCTTGCATAGCTAAAATAAGGAATCTGCTCAGCTTTTAAAAAACAATAGTGAGAAATGAGTTCCTTACAACATAGCAAAATGGCAAAAAAAATAGCAACTATAAAAGTAATTTTACTAAATCAGGAAAGGCATAATAAAACAAGAAAGTAAAAAAAAAAAAAAAACAAAAATCAAAACCAAAAAAAACCTCACTAAGCAAAGAACAAGGAAATTTAGATGGAGAAAGGCTCTAGTTGATAACTGCAAGAACGATTAATCCCTGGAGCAATGACCAATGGACATGCAGTTTCCCACATCTTAATGCCTTCACATAAAGACTGAGAGCTTTTCTGTAAGAGCTACATAAGTCAGATGCCACATACGCACCATTTAATAGCGGATTATTAAGCTCATTACAGAAGTAGATTCTCATATTGTACAAGAGATCAGACCAGATGACCTATTGATTCTTTCTGCCCTTCAACCCTACAGTTTCATGTAAAGCGCTAAACTCCCCTGTTACAACCCAAATTTCATGTGTTACTGACACATGGGTGTTTTATGACTCCTTGCCTCTCACAGAAATCCCACTGCTGGAGTGACCATGCATGAATTACATGCAAATCCTAGCTATTGCCTTTCTCTGAGGTGCAAACCATGATGGTCCTGATCTAAAGTAAGATCAAAATACGGTCATTAGGAATTTAATTAAAAATGTTTTAATTGCAAATGACTTTCTGCTATGTGCTTGCTCAAATAGTCTGTTCTGCAGCTGTCATGTAAGTAGTTCAGAAGATCCAGCACAGCATTATTTTTCTTTTGCATGCAAAAGGATTGTAATGAACCCCATTATGTAACCTGCTAGTGAAATAAGTATGATTTTGCATAAGATACTGTAGAATTTGGTACAGGAAAAAAGGGTAGGCACAAAGAATCTCTCTTTAACTCACAGTTAGCACTAATGATGACAGACTGTCAGGAAAGAAATATGAAGGTATATAATTATTGGCTGGCATGCCTCAGGCATCACCCAGGTGTTAACAATACATAAAGGCTGGGCATGCAAGGACTAACCTCCTCCAAAGGTCCTTTGGTATCTATCCCCCACATATTTTAATAGTGCCATTTGTTTTACAGTATTGTTGGACTAGCAACAATCGGTTATAGCAGAATAGTAACAAGAAGCACACATGAATACAATCCATTTTTTCTCCAGACATTCTGAATTCACACCCAAGAGAACTCATTATCAACCAAATTGTATGAAAACATCACTTCTGAACACTATGCACTAAACTGACAAGGGTCCCTGCTAAACTGATGGTGAGTAGCTCCTAGAAGTGATTCCTTTTATTCAGTAGCACAATTCAAATGAGAAAAAGTTTACTGACATTACAGAAGGTATGCAACACTTGCTTCCCATTAGATGAAGACTCACAACAGGAGTTGAAAATCAGATCCTTTAACCGCTGTTAAGTTCTGACTTAATTTGATATTCATTGTTCGAACTTATTTAAAGCTTCAGTTCTCCAAGCTGAAAGCTTTCACTGTAAAATTGTTAATCAACCACCTTTTGTGGTGACACACTGCAGCAATCACTTTATAGACATTCTGTGGTCTGAAAGTTAGTCACCCAGATTGTTCAATTTATGCTTACAAATAGCAAAGCAATAGAAGAAATCTGGATCTGTTTCTGAGTGATTCATAAGCATGGATGGAAAATACAATCCCAATAACTACCTGACGAGCTCTGACACACACAAACACCCACATATTGGCATACAGTGCAAAATAGTTCTTCTGGTTGCAAAAGAGTTTCCATTTGTTCCCTGCTTTCCAAACTTAAAACTTCCAAAAACATTTCAGGTCAGTAATTTCTGATGCTTTCTCTTCCATCATTGGACTTGGGTTATTTTTTGTTCGAGTGGGTGCTTTAGAAAAGTCTGAAAAAAGACACGCAATCACTTTAAAATAAAATGAAGCTTAAACCTATTTTTTGCATCTTTAAAAAATAATATGTGGATAGAAAGTTGTCCCATTTCCTTTAAGGCCTGGAGCCAAAAAATTTGTTTAATTTTAAAATGTCAGCTTAGCAAGAAAATATTTCTCCATATGCACAGTGGGCTTTCCAGAAATATTTAAGGGCATGATCCACCTCTCATTCACGTCAGTCAGACTGATACTTACTTCAAAGGTTTTAGCTGAGGCCCTACAGGTACATTTGGACAGTGGTGAGCTTCACCATGCATAAATCTGTAGTTAAGCACTCACAGAAATGCCAAGCCCCATTAATTACTCCAGCATGGTCAAGGCAACTTTTCAAATGCTTCAAGAAACTCAGGAGCCATCCAAAAGCCCCTCCTCTACCAAGTCTGTCACCTCTGCAGTCAAGACTTCCCTGTGAGCTACAGGGCTAATCTCTTGAAGATCTCACAGCCTTTATTCCTTTTGTTACACTTCCGACTGAACTTAAAGTTTCTTTGCTTTCTCCACACATGTTTAATTGAGTTAGTTAGCTGAAGTACCTGTTTTGAATCCAATGGGTCATTGTGGATGTAGCTGAACTGAACAGGCACTACGCATGAGGAGGTCTAGCTTGGGCATTGACTCCAACATAGCCTTAGGGTAGTTCTGTACCTGGACTAAAGGCTGTCACCTCTTGGTTAGCATGGATATTTTGCTCCCATATGTGGAAATAAGACCAGATTCTTGGTCACTGCTGTCTGTGGAAGCTCAGAACTCCACATGCAAAAGATCAACATTTCAACACAGGGAAACTGGATCATCTCAATAGGTAGCCAGGATTGTATATTCTGTAGGGAGTGTTACTCATGTCAGCCTACAACTCACCAGAAGAGTAGAGATAGTGCTTGCTACTCACCTTCCTTGTCCCTGTATGTACCAGCTAGAGTTCTGCCTCAAGTGCTCTTTCTACCCCCATGCACCATCTTTAACTCTTGCAGAATATATGACTTGCCAGATGAAATCTGACATGTAGAAAACAACTTTGCAAGAAACAATGTCCTAAATGTTCTGATGATAGAGAGGGATGTCATTCTTCTGAATTCTACTTAACTCTTCAGATCAGATGTTCTATTAAGTTTCACATTTCAAAAGTGGAATTAATTCTGTAAATTGATTTGTCATTTCCATTTCCAAATAATGTTCTATTTGAAAATTTTAAAATGCCTACATATGTCACCACAAACCAGAATTTTAGGAAAAACATGTTAACTTATACATTCTACATAGATCATATATCAGCTAGTTTAAAAGTACTCTCACTTTATTTTAGAGAACTGGTGAGTTCTGCTTTCTGAAGGAGCCTTGTCTCATCATAAGAGCCAATTCTAAAGTATATAATACTTGCTGTTGTATTGATCCAAATATAAAATCTCCAACATCCTTAAATACAAGTTTTATGCTTCTGTTCTTGTTTCAACTGAATTTTCTTTAATTCCTTCTATAGCTGGCTCTGTCTGTCAATCTCTATTTTGTCTGTTCCACCAAGTGCTTTTTTGAAATGCGAAGACAAGATCATATAGATTTGCTTTTCTATTTTCTACTTTCTGACTACCAGACCTTGCTTTCAGGCATGTATTTCACAGGTAAATGTTGATTGAGAAGCACCACCCTCTTAGTATTATTTTATCACTCTTTTTACTCTTTCTTTTCCTTGTTGAATTTTAATGCATACAAGTGCCTTGGAGTAGTTTGGTCGTCGAGTTTCATTCAACATATTAAAGTTTTAGCTGTTAGGTTAAGCTAAGAATTACAGCTTTTACATACAGCTTAACGCACTTCCTTTAACTCTCCTTTCCCTTCCTCAGATCTGTTCATGCCACCCATGCCCCCTAAGGCACAAGTGTCTGTTGCAACTCTTTAATTGCTGTCACTCCCTCATCTATTAGTTCATTCCCTCTTTTCTTTTCCCCCTTTGCACCCCAGACGGGGTGTGGTGCATTTCTGTAGCAAAATGCCTTCAGAAGTAGCGCTTCTTTAGCATTCCTAGAATGGGTTGCAAATCTGCAGAATTCATTCCCATGTAACTCACACCAGTTGCCCCAAAACACTCCCAGCCTTTGGCTCTCCCCACCATCTCCTCAAGCAGCCACAAATGGGCAACTTATCCACCACTGAAAATGCGTCCTCTGGCAGTCATACAGGCAAGTGGGAGGCAATTATGTTCTCCCAGGGCGTGAGCAGCACCAGCAGGAGCTCATCCTGCAAGGTGGTGTGTTTCGTATCTGAGGAGAGCCTCTCCTCTGGCTTTCAGTATCTGTTGTAACCCAAGATAGCACAAGCATGCAGCAAACTGCCGTGGTCAAACTGAGGAACTCGCTCACAGCTTCGCATGCCTGTAAGGGGTGAGACAGTTCGTGGTACGCTGAATCTCTGCAGGTGCTTTCTCTGAGGGCCAGCTAAATTGAACCATTATATAGCTGCCACAGGCAAAGAACACAAAATTGGGCAGTTAGCACAGCTCAACTGACACGTGTTAACTTGCTGTATAAGATCAAACGTTTCCTAGTGCACATCAGATTTACTACACATCAAAAATTACCATGCATCATCTAAGTAATCAAACAAAATTAAAAAAAAAGAGTGAGCGCAAAACACTTTTGGTGCAAACTGCCTTTCTATTTACTCGTCCAAAACAGGACAAAGGGAAGCATCCACAGAATATATTAAGGATCACGATCTCTGCTGTCTGTGCTGGAGAGTGGATGAACCAAGTTTTAACAAGTTTATGACACAATGAGAAAGAGACAGGAGGAATACAGTGCGGTGGAATACAGCTGGACAGCGGGAATACAGCTGCAGCAGCTTAGCACCACGCACTGGTGGCACCTGCATGAAGTGAGGGCCACCTTCATGCTGCAGAAGCCTCTGCAGTCCAGCAGAATCATCAAGATCCCATGAGGTGTCTCCCAGAAAGAAGCACTTTTGGTCACTGTCTACAAAGGCAGCATCACTACTCAGCAGTCATCTTTCTCGAGGGATGGAGCATGTGAAAAATTACTCCTGTCGTTTCCCCACCATAAAAATGTTGGGAGACACCCTGCTATGTCATTTCAAACCTGAGGCCACTTCAGCAATAGCCCACTGAGACTTACAGTGCCGGATCAGAAGTGTATGGAGGAGCCAGAAGCACTACTGCCATGACAGAGTGGACCGTCACCCAAGCTAATTTACCCTGCTTCTCAGATGTTTGCTCCTGGATGATCGTCTCTTTTGTCCCTGTTTATCAGAGGTTGTTTCAAAGATGCTTCAAGAATGCTATCTGTGGCAGCCCAGTGCCAGCCCTTTGAGGATTTATGAAATAAGGGTCATGATTTCAGTGCCTATTAATAACAAAATGAGCAAATAATGTAAGACAAAAGCTACTGATTCAAAATTATGTTCATTAATCTTTCTGCATTAATCACCCAGCTGCATGCTGCACCTTGTAAAGCTTGTATATCTCTTCACAACTAGCCTCCGATTACTTTGTAGTAGTCCAGATTGGATGGGAAAAAAGGCATAAATGACAATGTAAATGCTTTGTAATCCATTTATTCCATTTGTTAATTTGTCATCATGCTAAGTACCTGCAAAACAACGTTTGTCAAATGCCACATGAGTGCAATGCATCAATCATGACAAGATGCAGGGCACACAAATATGCTTTAGGATGCTGACTTCGGCCCTCTGGTGCTTAGTCCCTGGTTTGTTGGTTTGGATATTTGTTTGTTTTGTTAATGGGTGTTAACTACAAGGTCATTTGTTTTGGTTTGGTTTGGTTTTTAATTCAGGGCATGTTTTGGATTGCTGGGAATGGATTGGGTGGGGTTTTTGGTCACCACTAAACATTCTGCACCTCCAAAATGTCAGAAAAATAAATCATGCACACATACAAAAATGATCACGTGGATTTAAAAAAAAAAAGTTTTCTTTTCCAGTCGTGTGCAATCATTTCAGTACAACAATGCAATTTAAATGCTCTATGGGAAGTACCTTTTCCAAGATTTGTTTGCTATTAAAGCAGTTTATGGTTTTAATATGGAATAGAAAGAACCTGTAAATAATCTTCTTACTATTGCAAGGAATGCAATTTTAATACTAATTTTTCAGGATTTTAATTAATTAGGTAGTTTAAATTTCTTTATTAATTCATTACAGTGTCATACTTTACCTTAGTTTTAGGTAAGAGGTCCTTGAAGCCTTAGGGAAACAAGTTGCAACACAATCCTACTCAAACCACACAGACTAAGTTTCCTGAAGACAAACATTTCCTTGTCTAGTCTCTACTCACATTCATAATTACCACTAGAATAAACAGGAGTTAAATAAAACTACTGTTGGTTTAAGTATTTGTCCATTATAAAAAAGGGGATGAAACTGTCCAGACCTAAATTGTGGCTGTTGCTTTTCTTTTCCTTCCTAATCTTTGCTGCTCAGCTTACATTTCTGAAGTTAGCAGGCATTTAATGACTATGAAATGTGCTTTTCCTTCTTGTACCTCCTTCTACAGACGAAAGGCTCAGATTAGTCTAGCTATGGATCCATCAGTGCATTTAATAACTGTCGATTTATGCACTGGCTTCTAATATTGACATAATGGATGGGGGGTGAAAGAAAGTGTTCAGATCCTGAAACACAGACGAAAAATGCCCAGCCAAGCTTCAAAGAGAAGGTTCTGGGCAGTGCGGGAACCACTGCAGTGATCTGCGGTACTGTACTGTGCTGACACTGGAGGAGCTCTCTACCGAGTCCAGTTAGTCCAACCAAGCAGCGTAGTTAACCAGCTGCCTACCTCCGCATGGACACATGCTCAGTTGCAGAATGGCTGGATTTCACAACTGCTATCTAAGTTTAGAGTGTTCACTATTAATAATACAAAACCTAATGTGAGCCAAAGTACCTGCTAGTCAGTATCCAAGGAGAAATGGGGTGGTGTGGTGATACTTAATGTTGTTCAGTGCTATCATGAAGCATCTTATAAATGTTCAGAGAAGAAAGGGCCTTCTAGCTCTGCCCAGCTTTTCTTGCCCACTGCAAGTTGTGTACCTGTACTTTTGGTTCCTTTGGGTTTTCGTGTAGGGCTTATGACCACGATTCGAGGATGTTCTTCAGAAAGTTGCAATTTGGCGAGTTGCAAGGAGATGCATAGGGAACTTCAGAAGTATTGTGAAAACCCTTGAAAATATGGTTTGTGATTTCAAATTAAGGTGGTTGTGAGACATGTCACATGGCACCTCTACAGAAGAGACACATCAACTCAAATTGCAGACAGAAGCCTTGGGGAAGCAGTTGTTCTCTAAATGACGAAGGACCGAAACTTTTTTTGCAGAAGCCTCACAGCAAAAGCTAAGCTTGCCAAGAGCACTAGCCAGCAGCTTGTTTTGAGTCGACAGAAGTCATGGCAGGAATTTGCAAGTCTTGCCAAAACCCTCGTAACTAGAAGGCTGATAATCAGATATACCCACAGGTGAGAAAGCATTCTCACAGTGGCTTGTAAGAATCTTTCTCTGTTCAATTTGCTTTGATACACAATAGATAGGTTTTTACAGTTAGACAGGGTGTTTTCCCAGCTTGTAACTAGTACTTCTAATTTCTGTATGGATACCTCTCCTGTTCAGATCCACATGAACAGCCTCTTTTGAACAACATTCAGACAGTGTTGCTTGTGCTGAAAATGCTTCTTAGGAAATGGCTGGTTTACTGCCTGGTTCACCAACCTTCAACACCATGTATTATGAATCATAAAATATTAATCTTGAGTCTTTAACAACATAAATAAGAATCTTGTTTAAACAAGAACAAACAATCTTTGAACAGGGTTATGCTACTGTGAATGAATTTCCCATTACTTTGATAGTGCCAGCCTTCCAGCCTGGATGCTTTCTTGCTAGTTTTTGAACTTTCAGAAATAAAAATCACAGCAAAAATGCATAAGAGCATAATTCTGTTTTCATTTTCATGATACAAGTGCAGACATTAGGTAAATACATAGATTTCAAGTTTACCTCAGGATCTGTTCACTAACACTAAATAATTGCATGCTTTTAACAAATTGTTCTATTTGCTTAACTCTTAACTTGAAATAATTTTAATATTACTCTAATTTTAAGAAGTATTACCCCAAAATGCCAATAGCAAAAGAAAAGGGAAGTGACTCTTTTAGCCAGCAAAATACATAACAAAGGGAAATGAATTACATTTAAAAGGCATCAGACCTCTTAACACCTCTGCTAAGCATCAAACCCAGAGAAATAATAAATAATGCACTACAGCTCATGTTAATTCTAGCATTATTCATTCATGAATGAACAGGAATAGGTAGCTAACTCAATAATGGCACTTTTCTAGTATATCCATGGTAATGTAAAAACTATGTTGCCGTTTTGGGTTGGTTTTTTCCCCATAAAATGCAGGTATCATAAAACACTGTGCAGGGACCTGGCAGGATTGAGGACACCTAAAATAGTGCAATTTTTTTGAGTGAAAGCATATTGGGGGCGGAGGGGGAGGGAGGGGAAAGACTGTATTTTCCACAAAGTTTGAATTCATACAAGAGGCTGTGACAGTGTCTTTATATTAGCTCACATTCAAAACCTGCACAGTTTCAAGCAAGTAATATGGACACGACATAAGATGTTTTCAAGCATTTAATAAAGCGGATGCTGGTGTCATAATTTTAAATGGATAGGTTACTTTTGCTTTTGTGTCAGCAAAATTGTTATCCATTCTCAGAAGGGTTTATATGTAATGCTAACATTATAAAATCCCCAGGACTTTTAAATGTTTAGTCACTTGGCTACCTCTTCAAAATAAGCAGCGTTTACATGAAACTGAAAGATCCATTTAGAACTAAATTAAAATGTGGGATTTGGAGCATTTAAAAATATTTTTCCTATTTCTTTTCATTGTAATTGTAATTTGGGGGTTACATAGTATGTAATTTTTTTTATTAAACTAATGATAACTTTATAAGGCTAGAAGTCCTTATTTTATCCTCTAGTTATTATAACATAGTTCTCGGAACAAGCATAAAACTTCCTTTCTCATTAACATATTTCCCATGACCAAACAGCTGCTATAAGTGGCAGAAAAAAAATACATACACATGAGCATACAAAAACATGTCACATTACGTCATCATTCTGTTTTCTTTTTTTAGGTCCTAGACCTGAATTTCTTGCAGATTCCAAACTACCATTACATTTCTAGGAGTTTTAAGTTCTCAGAACATGTATTATTTGACATCTACGTAAATTATAAATAAAAATGGACAGTAAAAGAAAAATCTTTGTGGTTTAAACACTTCCATGGCTTAACTCAATTTCATTTGAAGGATTTAATTAATAGGCTTTCCATTAAGTGACATGCAAAACAGATATTCATTCTTTTCCAGTGTGAGATTTGCATACACAGTGTCTGCATGTCCACGATCGGAAAACAAATCATGATCTGAGCTACTCTAAATTCTAGTTCAAGACACTCTACATTATTTCATATATCCATGTTAGTGTTACACAAATGACAACAAAATGTGCATTTGGCAAAAATGAGGTGACTGTTTCTTTGAGCAAAACCGAATTCTCACTTTTGTTGTATAAAATGCTATTATTGGAAAATGTTAAGCCCATTTTATGCTACCTTAGTTTGTATCTGAAATTCATTATTGCAGTTTTTAAATACTATAAGAGAGTCTATCAATTCTAAAGGAACTGTTTGACTTAATGCCCTAAAAGTTGTGAAGTGTCTTATTCAGGTAAAAAGGTCAGTCAGATTTTGTAGGAAATGGCATTCCAGTTCCTGGAAAAGTAGAAATTCAACTTAAGCATATCATAAAGCCAATTTTTAGTATAAAAATCGCTTTCTGTAGCTGTAATTTAACTTTGCAAAAATAAGCAACATAAAACTTTATTCAGACAAAGAAAAAAAATTTATATTTTGTGTTCCAGCACAGTATACTGCAGACCCTCAAATATTTTTTTATTCCAAAAATGTTGGGTTTCATTTTTATTTTTTCACCCAACCTGGGTGCAGTAAGGCTTCATGCTTTGTCTGCACGCAGGGAGAATGGGGCTTTAGTGTGACAGATGAGTCTGGTGAATACTTTTGTGAAATAATAAAAATAAATATGTCAGCTTGTCATTAAAAGAAATAGGTTGTCATTCTTTGTTTATTAGTCCTGCCTGCAACCCAGGGTTACCTACTGTGTATAAATAGGTTTGCTAGATAACTTGATTTCCTGTTTCTTTGTAAAAAATTTTGGAACAATTCACTCATTTATAACACTTGTTATGTTAAAAATTTGGGGTTTCATTGTTTCCCTTAAAATCTGTATATTTTATAGAACAGAGGAGAGGCTATTCTAATTCTGGTTTATCCTAATATTGTCTATGAGAAAACTAAGAACAGTGCATGGTAATAGCTGAGGTGTCAAAAAAACTTCATAGCAGAACCAGAAAGGGCCTAAATGAGCACATATATATAAAAAAAAATACATTAACAAAAACAGAGAAGGGTCGGTGGTCACAAGAGCCACAGAATTGCTGGGTACACTGTAGGTTTCTCCTGAAGTCTAATACAAATGTCTCTATTATAACATACACCTTACACTGACACTGGTCCCTTTGTTCCTAAATACAGCCTTGTGTAAAGATGGAGCGCTGTAATTAAAGGAAATAACCAAAGTAAATTACTATTTACAGCAAATTGAAGTAGTACAGTGCTTATTTTTCAAAATGTGCTTGGCTCGGGCAACTTCATTTAATCATGCTTTCAAATATTTCTGTCACAGACATGTATAGGTTTGATCTGCTAGTAAAAGAGATGTTTTGAGAGCTCGCTCCCTGCCTTTGCTCATGGCGGCCAGGGAAAGTTAATAAACTTAGGACATCCGTTCAAATTATCAGTTTCTCCTATACATGGCCAAGCAGGCAAGATACCTCACCTGATTTTCAGAGCCAAGACAAAAGGAGAAAAGACCACAAGCCCCCACAATGAAAGCACTGAAAGGTGTTTATTTTTGGATACTGTGTCCCAACACTGGGACTCTCTCCCTGATGAGATCTGTGTGAAAAGGCACAGTGCAGCTTTCAGGCTGCATCCGTACCTTCTGGTGTGCGAGGAGAAGGTAGATTTTGATGCCTCAGTGACCAGATCTCCTTCCAAGTAGTTTGTTAAATTCCCACTGGCTAGCAACAGCAAAGCTGGAAGTGCACTAGATGGAAACCAGGGGCCACGATAATTGTACAAAGGCCTGCTGAGATTTTCCTAACTGCTTCCAGTAAAAGAAAAGAGTCCCCTAGTAACAGTGGTAAGTCCCACAAGAAGGAACAGTACACTATGTTCACTCATATATGAATAACACTTATTTTATCACATGAAGTTATAGATCCAGGTGCCCTAATGGAAAGATGGCTCAAACAAATAGATCACTGGGTAAAAAACTTGCCATTATTCCCTCAGATATGACTGAACTTGCAGTCCTCTGTTGTCTCAAACATAAGGGGTGTTTTCTAAGCAGTTAGAATCAGGAAGATTATTATTTTTTATTTGGTATCGTAACCAATACAAACAGGATTCTGTGAATTCCATCTGATTGTTTACACAATCTGGAAAAAAAGGAAATCAACTTAAAGGGCAATGTGATTGACCATTAAAGGGAGGAGATGATTACATTGCTATGACAGGACATCGTGAGATAAAAAACCTGAGGAACAGATTTTGATCTCCCTTGCAGCTTTCTATGCTGGTTTAATTATCTCAAGATCAGTTATAATACTAAATATAAGGTGATTAATCCCAACAGTTGTAACAAGTTTAAAGCCTTCTGATCTTTTTTACAGTTTTCATTTTTAAAGGCTATGTAATATTCTACTACCAAAAAGATAAAATTCCATTGACCACTGCCTGACTTCATACACGTTTCCACTACAGGGAGGAATAATCTGAAAGCCCAGGAGCACAGAAGTAAAAAGCTACTGGAGGTGAAGAGTGGTGCAGACCCAGCTGTGGGGATTCAAGATACAGCACTGGTTAACCAGGAAATGCCACAAGTATGAATCGTCTCTGCGCTCACAGAGTGCCAGATTTTGAGACCACCGAGCGTTAGGCAAAGCAGAACGGCAGCTACTAAATTAGTCTGCACTCCCAGTGTTGCTCTAAGATGAAGGCAGAAAAACCCTATCTTCAGAATGCCTTGTGAGTTCTCAGATGATTGTCACACAGGCAGTGGGAAAAAAAATCTGGAGAAGACGGAAAATGCACCATTCTGTGTTCTGTCGGAATACTTCAAGTGCCATTGTCTCAGCGGAAGAAAATAAAAGCAGTGATGACCTATTTTGTGAGGCAAGAAACCTGCACCTGGATCAGACCAAAGGATCACTTATTCCAGCATCATGCTACTGACAGCATCTGCCTAAGAAAGTCCATGTGAACAGTGTACAGAGTAGGAACATAAAGAGCGACAGCATTAAGTGAGACAGCAAGTCCCACCAATAATTCGGTATCTGGCCTCTAACAATGGTCATTTCTTGTCAAGCATGCAGTGATACTTCCCCTGAATGCCCTCTGAGCAGCAGGTGATGCCTACTTTGAGCCAGAAGCATCTTTGCATTCCCCAGCTGTCAGTCTGGTAGGGTTTGGATTACCCTTTATGAACCTATCTAAAATGATCCTTTCTTCTCTTACACCCTCCCAGTTTCCAGTACCCTTGAGTTTTTTAAACAATTTTATTTTTAATCTGCATTTTTGCATGCAATAGCCCTCAATGGCTTTATCTACCATATATTCCGTTTGTCTGCCGCTGCAAAAGGTCTGCTCCATAGGTGCTAGTTTCTTCTCTCTCTCATCCTAAAACATACCAATTCTCCCTAAAAGTTCTGCTTCTGGTTTTGAAAGAGGGTGAGCAAAATGAAAAGTTCAGAGAGAAACTCACCGTAGGCTATGCAATGTTGCTTACTCTTGGCTGTGGAAGAACCTTCAGCCTTGCACAGTTAGAAGTAAACAAGTGTTAACTCACAGCTGGAGAGAAAGGAGCTACTGAGCACAGCTGAACCACAAGGTGACTGTGAAGTAGAGCTGTGGTCACACTGTGGGGGTAGGTGTAGGGAGACTGTCTCATTGAGAGTCTAACTCTGTTGGGTAGGAGCATGTGTCTTTAAAATAATATATAAATTGAACATTTGAGCTATTATCAGAGTTCGATGAGTGGCTGGAAGAGATTATCAGTAATATCTGGGATGACTACAGAGCCGCTGTCTCGTCCCTGAAAAGCACCAGGTCAAGAGCGATACAGTGGTGCTGGTTAGCGAGTGGGTGGAAGGAGAGAGGCGAGCAGCTGGAAGAGCCCAGAAGTAAAAGCTGATGTTCCCTGTGCTCAGAACAAATGTGATACCTGACATTTTATCCAGTTCTCCTTGCTCTCCAGACATGAAACAGCTTATTTTGACCTCTCTTATCTACGCATCTTGGAGGGAAGGGTCAATTTAAAAACTAGGAAAAACAATTTTCTAATGCTTCCCCTGTCTGTAGGCTACTTGGAAGAAATTAGAGATGTTAATCAAAACTCTAGCTAAAAAAATATTTTGGCTAACGTTTATTTTCAGAACAATGTTCCTGGCAGAGGGGGAAGCCATAACATATAAGGCCTCCAGGATCCAAGATCGCTAATTACTGGCACAGTTCTCCAGTCAGTGTATCCTTTAGCATTCTCCTCTCTGAGTCACTTTAAACCGTGTATATGAAATACAATACTAGAGGAGGGAGAAGATAAATCTGTAAAGTATAATTATTTTAGGCATATTTGATTTTGACTTTGCTTCCTCTCCCTGACCTTTCATTGATCTGGATCCTCTGCTCCTAGATAACTTTACTTTCTATATCTATGCCTTTCTTTTATTATTCAAAGGCTTGTGAATCATGAAAGCAACTTGAAAAAAAAATCTCCTTCAGCTACTTAAACAAAATCAAATTATTTTCACTGATTATAAAGAAATTTTTACTGCTCAGTTACAAAGCCATTGAAAAGCTGATTTTAAACTTACAAGATATTGATCATTAAAATAACATATTCAGGTTTGTGTAATAAGAGCCAGTAGCGGTAATCAGTCTTCAAAATAACCTATTCAGAAGCATTTTCATTCAAACTTTTTTTATCGCTGTTTAAGAACTGTGGAATGATTGTAACTGATAAGCCTGCATTTCATACAAAGCATTAAGTGATTGGGAAGTGGATGAAAATAATTTCCTCTTCAGGGGAACTTGGCAAGTGAAAGTTTGGAAAAAGCTTTTGGAATATTCCTATTCCTAAAACATCTTAAATTGTCATATGATAAACATCAATATCTGTTCTTGAGCTTTTGTTACTTTTTGAGGAAAAGGAAAAACAAGGGGATTTTGCGACTCAAAATAAAAGTCATTCCGATTGAAAGTATATTTTGGTATTCAGTACTGGAAGCATGTAGTCAGTTCCATAAACCAGGGTTGAAATGTTCTTGTCTAAACAAAAAGACAAACATTAATGTCACATTTTACTTTTCTACAAAGGCAGAAGACTGCTAAAGGACCAGGACTGCAGCAATGAGCCTCTATGAGAAAAATCAGTGGAAAAGAAGGAGTAGCAAGAATTGGCTGTTAGCAATGAGGTTTCTAGTAAGAAGTCTGATCCAACTGGACATCTCTGTAATAAGAGAGATGATTTAAAGAGGAGTCCAAAAGGCAATGGGGGCAAAGGAGAGGCATAACTCTACTGATGATGGGACAAAAAGGGTAACCGGTGACTATGGGAGGCCCAGAAGAAGGTAATGAGGAGAGATGGGGCAACTAGGTAGGTGGATGGTGAGAAATGAAACAAAAAAACCCACAGTGAGTGCATGCGGGGAAAGGCAAAAAGAAAATTAATAAACTGCATTTTTAAAATGCAGTTTAAAAAATCCAAAGGCCTGAGGAATGGCAGTCGAACTTTAAGTTACAAGACATGTTTGATCAGGGAGAGGAACAACCAACTTGGCAGTGAGGAGCGGTGGAAAGGAGGAAGGCGGCACGGAGCATCGCATGCCCCTGCCAGCCCCTGCGCCAGGAGGGGACTTGGTGTCACCCAGCGGTGGGTGAGTCAGTAAGAGTGGGCAGGGAGGGAGCTGGTGGGAAGCGACTCCACGCTGCACCCAGCTGTGGGGTGAAGTGTGCTCCAGCAGCCCTTCCTGGGGAAAGGTCTTTCGGAAAAGAAGCCAAGGAGCACATGGAGGCACTCGGTGTGCAACACTGCCCAGCATTTTGTTTAAGGCTTGAACCTTGGCTGTGACTGAGCCTGGAAGGAGGAAAATGAAAGCAAGACAAGAACATGAATTATTAATGTTTCTCCATTATTGTGCTTAGAAAGCAATAGCCAGGGAGCTGGATGGTAGGGAAAGGCCTTAAAATGGAGAAGCTGGGGTGCATCCCTCAGAAAATGTGAGGTGTAGAGATGGCATTTTATTATTACTTTTACATCTCTGAAAAAAAGAAATATTCACTCATCCTGATCAGTTGTATAAATGTAGAAATCAAACATTATGGAACTGAAGGCTACAAATGAAATTAAGATAACATCAGAAGCAAGGCAGAGACTTCTTGTGTCTGGAACATTTTGATCTGTGACAGCTTATACCAGCAAAGAGTTGGTCTAGCCAACCTCCTGGCATTCTTCTATTTGTGATGGTTTTTTTCTATGTATGTATTTAATCAGAGTTTAAATGCCCAACCATTTTCCCTACCTTATTACCACTTGAGTGTAGCTAGTGATTTTAAACACCATTCAGAAGCATTTGCAATTCTGTGTACCTCCTTACATGCTCATCTATCATCTACTGTACTGAGATACTCTTACTGAATAATATGCTATTTCAACCAGCCTGAGACTCGCAGACCATGAGTGGGAATGGGGTGGCCATCATATGCAAACAAGGATTCTTGAAAAAGCAAGACATTCGACAAGCCTGATTGCCTGCCTGCCTGTTGTTTGGCATGCTTAACTTAGGTGGTGGAGAGGAAGTGTGCCCTCCTGTTTCTCCAGAAAATTTCTGTGGCAGTAGCTTCCTCTGCATCACCACACAGCAACTTTTTTCACATAAGGAAAGAAAAAAGAATGTAATTTATAATATATGTTTTTCACAATAACTAGCAATACGATCAATAACTAGCAATAGAAATGTTCCGCTAGTGGCAAGGAACACTTTATGGTCTCAGCTCCATCAGCTGACATTACTAAGAAATACATGCCATGGTTCCCTTCACAAGACAAACAATATTGCGGCTACAAATTCTCTGTGTTTCTCACAGGCTTGTTGTAATCTTTATTTTCTTTCACATGCTATTTCCCAGGTTATAAACATATGCTTTGTCCCATCCTGCGGCACATCTACAAAACTTAACTGAACATTTTAATTTATATTTCTGCTGAATCACCGCAGTCCAACCTGCTAATGAATCTCTGGGAATGCCTTAAGGAGGAGATATTTAAACCCATCCCTTAAGCAAGATTCTGTAAATCTAAAAATCCTCTCTGGCCATTAGGGTCTAGCACTAAGACCCTCAAGTAAGAGCTTTTAGCTCTCTCGTGGCTAAAATCAAAGCTTTGTCGACTCAACCACTTTACAGCTGATGCCAGGTATTCCTGCACAAAAATGGGTTGACCTCAGGCAACCAGTGCTCAGACAATGTAGAATCTTGTACAGATGAGGCCAGAACTGGTATAGGAAATAAACAAGGGGGCATGGGATCCCCAGACATGTTGTGTGATGGGCTTCCTTTAAAACATTCTGCCTGTGGTCTCCATGTCAGTTCAATTACAGTTTACAGAGGCAAAGGTCTGGAAGTTACCTCAAGAGGTCATCTTGTCCAGCCTCATTCCTTAAAGAAAATCTACTACATTTATGTTATTCTTGACAGATATTTTCTAGGCTTTGGCACTTTCATCATTGAAAGTCTTTATGTACAACCTCTTCAACCAATTTTTCCCTCGGTCTTTACCGCGAGTAAACAGCACTTAACATCTGCCCTATACATTCCTTTCTGAATTTTAAAACCATGACTTCCTGAACCACCCATCACAAATTAAAAAATGAATTAAAAATATATATATATCAGTGTTTCCTGTGTCCTGGCAGAAGTCTTTTGTATATTTGATGACTGCTACCCTTCCCCCCACCTCCAGTCTTTTCTTACGGAGACACTCTCACTGCAGACTCCTAGGCCAGTACATGCTGAAGACCATGCTTCATCCCTAGTTATCCATATTGTTGACCTGGCTGAAACACCAAGGACCTCTGTCAGCTTGCATGCCTTGTTTTCTTTCCTAGGAGTTGAGGCATCTCAGAGTTGACAGAAGCAGGAGAGGGCAGAGCACACAAATAGCCAAGGTCTGCAGACAGACCGTGGGAGGTAGGAAGGACTTTCTGACTCCCACCGTATCCAGCTCCAGCCTGCAAGAGCACACTCCAAAGGCACAATGGCACAAATTGCTGTGGCAAGGTCTTAATTTTACGAGATAAAAGCTACTGCTAGACACTATTCAGTGAAAATAATGACGTTTTGGTCTCTCACAGTAGTACTCATGAGATAATAGTGTTTCCTTCATTCAGCTCAGTGTCACAATCACTACGACTACACATAAGCCAGTCCAATTTACCCTCCTTGTTTAAAAAAAAAATCTGAATCTCATTTCCCCTATCCACTTTATCTCCTATCCATTATGCACTGAGAGCTTTTTTAGTACATGTTTGCAGGAGGACTGCCACCTACTTAGACAGCAGCCATTTGCTGACATATGAATAGGGAAGCCCAAATTTAGTATACACACAAAAATTTTAATTTTAGCTGATTAGCTGGTGGAACAAACACCAAGCCCATACAAACAGATTCAAGGAACCAGCACCTAAGCAACAAATGATTGTTGACATCACTTGAGATAGTTGCAGTCGTCTTTAAAGCTTTGAGAGGAACATATGAAAATATTTCCCAGGAGGATAAGCATGATGGAAAATGGATAGACTGAAAGGAAATTGGAGACCTGTCATCTTTTCCATGGTGCTTTTGATTTTGAACCAAAAATATAAGAAAGAGTATATGGATTCAAAAAGCTACAATACGAGACAATGGACAGAATTTTTTGTCAATATTTGTTGTTGACTATGTTATTGTAACACAGTGTAAAAACCATGTGCAACTGACAGACATTAGATGTGATTACCTTTCTGTTTCTGGGACTTATCTTACTCTTTTTTGTTTCCTGAATAATAGGTCTAAAAATGTGTGAAAACTAATTTCTTGAGTAAATTCTGTGGTCTCTCTAAAAAATAAAAAAATAAAACCAGGCAATAATAGATACATCTACTTTTAATATACCAGGAATTTTTGATAAAACGCGGAGTCCATACATGGAACAAGGCTCTGGAAATACTCAAATTCATCCACCAGTCATTAATTAAATCCATTTTGTGGTTGCTATAAGACAAATGTCAGGACAGCAACAGCAAAAATGTTGCTGAAAATCAGACATCAGTAAGCATAAGAATACATACATCCAAAGAAATGCCTAAGAAAATCCCATAATGTTACCTGTACCCAAAACAACACTAACCCAACACTAATCCACATCCCCGAGCACCATGTCAACTCATCTCTTGAATACCTCCAGGGATGGTGCCTCAACCACCTCCCTGGGCAGCCCAT
>JAOXNO010000013.1:92540615-92571391 GCA_028565335.1 Limnodromus scolopaceus | reverse complement strand
CCAGCCTGTCCAGATCCCTCTGCAAAGCCTCTCTACCCTCCAGCAGATCAACACTCCCACCCAACTTGGTGTCGTCTACAAATTTGCTGAGGGTAAATGCAATAGAGAAAGCTATATCAGCAGAGACAAAATATTGCCCTCCCTTTCAGGCATAGGAATGATTTCAGAAGAAATAAGAAGTAAAATAACAACAACAAAAAATCTTCCTAGCTCTCAATAATCAAAGAAAAACTCTATCTCACTAGCAGAAAAATTCTTTACTTCCTGAGTATCTTCTCAAAAACAGTTGGTTTGTTTCTTCCCCCTTCCCCGCCCCCCTCCCCAGTTTCTTTAGAAACGAGCTAGCGCTGAGTTTCTGAAATATCTAAGGGTTAATTCTCTGCTCAGCTGTTTGCAAGGTCAATTTAGGTTGTCCCAAAACTCTGAGGGACATATCCTTTCTTTTTCTAGGAAATTACAGTTACTATGGTTTTGTGCTCTTTTATTTTGATTCAGTAAGACCTTCATTTAAAATAACTATCTAGATCCATCTATCTCTATATAAATTAATCTGACTCAGAACTTATACTTGCCAACATTAATACTGCAGAAAACTAGAAGTCTTACTGCAAAAAGGACTTCCATTTAATGTTGCTGATATAGGAAGAGTACCATCAACACATCACTCTACCGTAACAATGTCTGACTTAATGGGAGGGAACCCAACATGTTGCCTACAAGCCCCACCAGCATTACACACAAACAGCCTCAGGAAAAAGTTAGGATTTAGACCAGCAATAGGAGCAAAGTCTGATTTTCTCCATTGCAGGTTATTCACTCAGCAGCATTTTTGAATGCTGAAAAGTAAAGACACCAGCATGAAGTATTACCCAAAGAACTGTAATTGGCAGTTTATGTTCCTCATCAGAATTTCTTTTTTGTCACTATGTTTATGAAGCACTGCAGTGTCCCAGCATATGCTGCAGAGCTGTCTTCTTCATCTCAGAGGTAAACTATATGATGAACATGAAAGCCTCTTCTGGGCATCTCCACGGAGGATCTGCCAGAGCTCCCTAAGCTAGCTGGACGTGTCACCTCCAGTCCTAGCATAACATGGCTACATAAATCCCCCCAAAAGCCAGGGCTGACTGATTTGAGTCAGGCTGATTACTGAACGTGCAATGCTGAGTGAATAGGGCTAAGGTGGACCTAGATCCCCTCAAGGATCCGTGCCAAGTACTGCTGCCTGTGTGTCATGAGGACCATAAAGACTCAGGCTGTCAGTATAGCCATCTGCACATTACAGTGATGACTCAGACATGGTACCTATATTCCATTGCATGCCTTTCTCTTTACAAGCATTTTAATCACGTGTGTAACTGGCTGTGTAACTGCTCATCGCTATGCTAAACATGATTAGGTTCCCATACTTCATGTTCCACAACAACAAAGAGAAATCTTCAGTGTCCCTGTGAAATTCACCCAATCCTCCCACCAGTCCATTAACCTTATTCCATTGTGGTTTTTAACACAGAGATGCCACCACAACTCTTAAATGAACAACTCTGGTATCCTGTGAATATAAATGTATATCGCAGACCACAGTTCAATAGGGTAACTCCTTATGGAGAAAAAGAAATCAAGATAAAGTGGTTGGCAAGTGGCAGTCTCTACTCAAGACTATGCTGTCCTCATGATTACTTACCATTCTATTAGCCTAACAGCAATGATCTTGTATTAGCTTCATGAACACTGAGGCAAGTGTTGTACTGTGCTGAGCACAGTACCTGTCCCTGCAAAAGACCATGAGAAACACCTACATTCGATGGCTCTCCATTGACAAGTACCTGCGTTACCTGTCAGCTATCTAAACTATTTAATGTGTTTTATTGACACAGTGTAGTGATACGGGTTTTTTTAAATCAGAACTGCATGTTGTACAAAGTCAAATGCCTTTTAATGTCTAAGTGCATCACATCTATTCATCTACTATATCAGCCATATTTATCATCAAAGAAAAAGCTTGTTTAACAAAGATCTATCTTCCATGAAACCATGCTGGCCAGTATTCATTTTAGTCTGTTCTTTTTGGTTTTTTATGAACTACTATGATGACAGGGTGTTCTCTTAATTTACTACAGCATGAAACCCACCCTACCATTTCCCAGGCTCTGTCACGCACCCTCTTGGAGTAACATGAGGGACACTCTTTTGTCCTGGAATTTACCCCAGTTTTCTAAAATTTATTGAAAGGAAACATGGCTGAGAACACATAAATTCCTTGCTTGCTTTTTCAGGTCACTTGTATTTAGGTTTGGAGAATCTGATGGAGGTGTGGTTTGGGTTTTTTTTTCTTTCTTTTGAAGAGAATCTTTAACATTCTTTATTGCAAATCACAATATATATCACAGCACATCATCTAGTCTATGTAAGCAACTAAGCCCATTTTAATAGCAAAATTTATTTGGTATAGCAAATATGAGGGATAATTTAAAAAAAAAAAAAAATCTGCAGCATTTCTATAGTTAAGGTCATCTGCAATGGAACTTGGTGAGAGGAAAAAAAAAGTCCACCCTCCCAGTAACATGGATCTTAGACCTAATACACAAAGGAACTGAGCAGAACTGGATTTCCCCTCTCCCACTCTGGGAAAAGGAAGCAGTGCAACCATAGTAATTCTGTTCCTACCACAAACTAAGATTTTTTAAAAAAATATATAGGGAAAAAAGTGTAACCAAATAATGTTGATTTACTTATAGGTTGTTCCTTTTTTGTGCATTTTACATCAATCTTACATAACTCCCAATCTGAAAAAGTCTCTGCTCACGTAAGTTTAACTTCAACATCAAGAGCAGACCAGCTAAAATAGAGGAAGGTTCTTGCAAGAGAAGAGTTAAATACGTGCACAATTGTTTGCAGGATCAGGACCGTTGTTGACAGTAATCAACTTTATCTTCACTCCCAAAACAAAACAGAAAGGATAATATGCATGTTTATTTTAGAAAATAACAATGTAGTTTAACTGAGGAGTTTTAAAACTCTGAATTTATTGTTCTGTGCTGCTGCTCATCTTTTAATGACCTGAATCTCTTTTTTCATTCAATTGTGGCAACTTTCTAAATGAAAATAGTTTCAACATGAAAAACAAAGCTTATCTAGAAAAGCTGGAATTACACCTTTGGTTTTGAAATAAATCACTTTTTGTGAATAAAATGGACTCAAATCAACGCTATGTTTGGTTTCTTTAAAAGGCCTATATTTTGGAAAACAGTGGCTATCTGTTTATACAGTACTCAACTCACTATAGCAACAACTAGGATGAGGACATTGAAAGTCAACTATGAAATACTTTGTGTATGAGCAATAAATTACTACTAATGAGCCATTATAGTAGCTGATATTTTCCACTCTAAATTCTTGCAATACATCATGGATTTGGTTTTTTGTAGTCTAAAACTGAATTCATAGCCAGCCTTTTACTTAACAAAATCAAAAAGGACTGTCAGAGACTATACTTAGCAATAGAAAGTACAACAAATCCCTGTCTAATTCATTAAGGTTTCAGAAGAAATCTTTTCAAGAGGAAAGGTGGCTTTCAAAAAAGTGTATGGTAGTGTGCAATTTTGCACATCAGGTGACCTTCAGAATATGAAGGCTCAATGTGCAAAATGAATCCCCAATTATTTTCAGTGTTTCATGAGTTCTAGGATATTATTAACATCAAAAACATTAATACTGATGGATATTTTCAAAAACTAGAACAATTACCAGGTTTTATTTTGTGATATGTTTCCCAAGAAAATACATCATTCAAATGTATTTTTAAAAAAAAATAATGGTCAATTCAAAAGCCTCCTTTTCTCCCTGTGAGCAACAAAATTCAAAACAAATACCGTGTAAAAGCAGTCTAGATACACTTGTAGTCATACGAGTCTCTTTTTTATTAAGCAGGCAAAACTGCCATGCATGAAATGCTGAGTGTCCAAAACCAGAGCTGCACACCTTCTGACAAAGAACTACTCTACTGCTTTTGCTATTGTCTTTGAGGTTGCAAAATCACCCAGTTTCAAGAATTTCCTATGAATACAGTAAGTACTGTTATTATCAGGAAAAATACTTATGTTCTGATATTAAATTTTAAATTGTGGTTGTCTTAAAAGCAAATAAAGCTCTTGTCACTTCCTCCTAGAAAAGAAAAAAAAAGCTAGAAAAAATTATAAACCTTATTTAGGTTCCTTGGATTTAATTTTTTCTGATTTCATGGGGGGAGGGAGGGGAGAATCCCACTAGCACTGGTAATTGAATAAATGCTATAGATAAAAAAAAGGAATGGATGAATAAAATAATTCAAGCAGTGACGTTTACTACCTGGACCAGATTAGTTTGCTGCAAATCTAATTTGCATGAGATAACATTAGACATAGGGGAAAATGTAACTAATGCCCAGAACAGCTTATAGATATATAGCCCAACTACCAGTAAAAGAGTGTGAATAAGTGAAAATAAGGAAATTATTATTTAAGGGCTTTATATTTTAAAAAGAAGTAATTTTGAAGATGTTACTTTTCATCTTCGTTTCATTTCCTTTCTTCCTGTCTTGGGTTACTTTTACAGTGTGGAAGTTTGTCTCTTCTAGCAGATGATCTCAGCAGCTTGTGGGCACATATTTTGATCCATTATAAAGTTTTATGCAGTTTATTAGAAATAAAGTGATATTATGAATAATCTCAATAACAGTGAAATCTCCACACCTCTAAGAGATTAACCAAGGTGTATTTCTGCACTTATAAGATTACTTATTCATCATGCCTCTGTTGAATACAATAAAAAATAAGGTGCATTATGTTAGAAAGCATTTTATTGTCTTCTTCTGTATCTCATTTTATGCCTAAACTAGTAAATGGACTTCTTTCTAATGACATAGCCATGTTATTATCAAAGTGCATATTGTACTGCCCAAGATGAAAGCAGCATGTTTGGAAATCCAATTACAAATTCTTTCAATCAAAAATACTGTGAATGCATTTGAATATTTTTTGACCTAAAAGAATTAAAACTACAGGTATACCATGTATTTAACATGTAGCTGCCTTTTTCAACTTTCCATTTATTTCTACGTTCACCTGAAAACACAGCTAAGTCAAATTCAACTAACTTTGGCAGTTCTGAACATAACATTACTTTTCCACAATAAGAAAAACTACTCACTTTTTGCGTATGGTGCCCATGAATAAAACACTTGAGACACTAACTGTTCAACCCAGAATTTGAAATTTATCTGTCATTGTCAGGGATGGTGATTCTGTATTGCACAAATCAAAGAAGAAAAGGAAGAAAAGAAGGCAGGCATGAAGGAAGCTTGCTTTTCTTCAAATGTCAATATACAAAATTAAACCTGAAGTGAACACCTATTTTAAGAAGTAAAAATAACAATTTGAACACCTAAAGATTCAGCTTCAAGTGATGGCCATATCAGTGTGTTCAGTCTTAGAGAAAAACTACAACCTTCCACCTGCCAGCCCTGCCAAATTTAAACAAGGTGGATGGACAGGCCACACTTTTCTTCTCCTCACCAGTAATAATGGTCATGGAAGCCAGATTAGTCTCTCAGTTACATTTCTTCAGCTCCCTGAATTGCTTTCTATTTAGGCTCCCGGTAATACCTTTGAGTCCATTGCTTCTTGTCACACGAAAAAGGAAAGAAAACTTTTGTCTTTCAGGAAGATAGTAGCAGTCCATACGCTTTTTTTTTCATACTCAAAGTGGGTATAAAATAGGCATTTTAAGTCATGATTCACATGATCCACTTTAGATGTCATTTTTAAAAGGACATGATCTGAGCCCCCGAAGATGCAAATTTCTCTCCTTTAAGAGAAGTCAAAGATGAGGAGCACAGATGCTTGCATGAATACCATCCCATTTTCCTCTAATGCCATTCAAGAAGGAGGAGTCATACAAAAACAAGTACTGAAGGACTTTAGAAGAAGCAGACCAATCATAAAACCCAAACACCCAAAGTAATAAAGATCGTCAGCTACAACATTGAACAGGCAGGGAGAAACTGGAGGCAGAGAAATGCCTCCTCAAACCATCTCCTCGGAAAAATTACTTGCTGTTATTAGATGGTTGCTTCAGCCCAAGTCTGGTCATGGGGCAAGCACATGAGGAGGATGTGGGAGAAGCCATGAGGGAGGGAAATGCATGCTTCTCTTTCAAAAGGTTTGGCTTCTGGAAAAAAAAGTACCTGGTGTTCAACCAGGCTACTGCCCAGAAAGATGGGTGCTCTTTTTGCGACTTTAAAAATAAATAAATAAATAAAAGGACCTCTTTTAAGAATAGGGCATAATTACTTACATTTAGGGTAGGTTTCCAGGCTGCAAATAGTTTGTGAAATATCTGCCAGTTCTGATGGTGGCACCATGTAAACCACAAAGCCAGTGCCCATGGTCCTCTGCATTTTGTGCCCTCAGCATTGAGCTCCTTAGACATTTTCTTTTCACTTCAGTGGAACTGTTTTTAACTGCTCCCACTTAGATTTGTTCCTCTTTTAGGATGCAGTCGTGCATTTCTTTGACTGATCTGAAAGGAAGATAATGAAGTAACCAGGATATAGGAGTGCTCTGGTTCCTCCAAGTGTGGTTTATCTCAATTTCCTCAACTGCTCCACACCTCACGGCTTATCTAGTTTTTCATAATCTTTCCTGATGGTAGCTAATCCAAATAACTGTCTGCTAAAGATTTTGTCATCCCACTACAGACCAGCATAAATGAATTTGTTAAAACAACACTGACCGCTACATTAAACTTTGGGGCACCTCCCTGTTAACCATGTGCCATCAGATTAACATGCTGGTTTTTCCAGTCAATGTAACTGATTTCCAATCCAAGCAATATAGTTTCCATAGCAGAACTAGTTTGTCTCTTTAGCAGCTTATAAGGGGCTTCTGAAAATCTAAGGGAAAAATAGCTGTAGCTATGAAAGCCAACCACATTAGAATTTGAAAACTCATTTAAAAAAAAAAAAAAAAAAGAGAAAAGGTCACACAATGTAGATTAATTCATGCTGTCTCCAAAAGCACTATCTTAAATTTTTCCTTCTCCTTACGCCCCACTGGTAGATGCAAAGCAATGAGAAACTCAGTAGAACCAATGTGTGATTAATGTAAAATGAGCTATCGTGTTGCACACTTCTAAGATTTTTCTCTCAATGTCTGCTTTCTGCTGGATATGAAAGCCAGCCACACAGTTGAGGGAAAAGGCTTTTTGGATGGAGACCACTTGTCTCCTGAACTTCTCTACCTACTACAAAGTTTTCTTGAAAGCTGCTGCATCTGGGACAACAGTGGGGTTTGGGCTGTTCTTCAGGAGCAGGATGAGCGACATAAATGCAGCACAATGTCATGGTCCTCCAATGGAAAAGACACAGCATCGATACATTCTGTATTTTGTCCAGTTCTAGCCACCATATCTCAGAAAAAAAAATTGGAAAAAAAGACTAGAAAATATAATTGGATGTTCAGAAATAATCTCACATTCTTCTTGAACAGCCCAAGGAGATCTTAAAAAAAAAAGCCAAGCTCTGCTGAGGGCAATGATGTTAGTGACTGGCTAAGATTTCATTCCAGCAGCTTTTTAATTTATTTTTTTTTTTAATATTTCACACACGCAGTATTCCTCATATGCTGTATGACTGTAATGCCATTCTGACATTAGCTGCATTTGGGAGACAGGAGGATTAAGTATTTCTACGATTTTTCAGTATCTGAGCAACACAACCAGTAAAGCATCATTGACTCCACTAGAGAGAGCTCTTGTGCTAACATAATTATATTAATAAACATAATTACTTATTTGAAATCAGTGGGATTATCTATGGAGAAAGACGTGTTATACACACACAAGAAGAGTTAGCAGGATCTGGTGTTGGATGAGCAGTGTTTCTACAATTTACGAAACACATGCTGCAAGGTGTTCTCTCTGTGCTCATCTTTGGAAAGTGTTTAGACAGAATATTTTTCATTTGCATGAAGATCTTTTCAAATTACTCTGAGTGTAGGGAAAAAAAATTAAAATAAAAAAATCCCCAAAACATAGACTGTGGCCTGAAACCAAGTTATGTCCTCCTAATGAGCATTTGCAGCTTTCTTGACTTGAAGGCCAGTGCTTAGCATAAATTCACGTATTTCAAAATTGTTAAGAGTGAGTGTAATCCTATTGAAATTCCACTGAGAATAAGCAATTGAATGGGGGCATGATTGGATTCAATATGCTGAGATGGGTCCTGCAGACCCATAGGTACACATAGAGCTATGGCAAACAGGATCAGGATTCCAATGAAAAATACACAAAATATTATCACTAAAGGTGTAGGAAGAGATTAGGAAAATTTTGACATAATCCCAGTGGGTTTTAGATTTTAGCTATAATCATTCATCTGTCCTAATCTTACGAAGTGGCTTAATACAGAAGAATGGAAGGAGAACTACTGAAGCATGCACAAAAGGTACAGAGCAGACTATTGATTGAAGGAACTAAGCTTCCTTTTCTACTCTGTTTCCCACTGCAATTATTGTATCTAGCTTTATGCTTTCAAATCTTAATTTCTTTATTGAAAATGCACAGATTAGTTTTGCTATTTTTATGGACGTTTCGGGAAGTGGAAGAACTGAATCGTACGTTTACTTACCTGAAATACCCCGACTTCAGTAATACTTTGATACAGAGTACTAGATCTGAGATCTAAGACTGAATATACACGGCCTAAAAAGCAAAATTTTGCATACCTTCTTACCATATAGTACACCAAAATTCCATCTCAGTCCCTCCAATAAATCTGTAACTTTTTGATCAATAAGAGAGCACTGTTCTATCAAAGGAAGCGTTAAATTACCAGTGCACTTTATTCCCCCCACCCCCGCCTTCATTATTGCTTCCCCAGTTCTCTCTTGCCGTATATCTTTGAGTTGAAAGGCTGCTTAACCCATGGCATCCCGCTCGTTCGGTTATTTGTTCAACTCCTGCTTACCACAATGAAGGCTTTGGGGAGTCATCATATCACAAGCCTGCCTTCAAACTTAAATACACAAGTGCTTTGGGTATCTTATTTCCAATCGAATCTGCTGTGTTCTCCTAATAGGTACAATCACTGTAAAACAAGCTCTCTTACTTTTTTTTTTTTTAAACTGAGTCATTAGAGATTTCTTTAGTGCATGGGCACAAAATACGAATTTATTTGGCTGATTGCTTCTGCTCATGTCTCCTCTTTTAAGTAGCATTAGCATCACATATATCATTCCAGTACCTTTAAATTTATTTTTTACAATTTAGTATGCAAAAACAGCATTTTTCCTGGCTCTGTATATGAATGTAAAAGAATGTGACGGCAAATTACATACATCAAATTATTCAGTAATTCAAGAATTACTAGCAGTTTTAGTTTGCTTTGTAAGGAATTTTCCACAAGTGGAAATTTCCACTGAGATTCAACATTTATTTATATTCCTGAAATACATAACCCTGGGTCTTTCATTCAGATACCTATTAATCTGTTGAATCCTTATAACCTACAGATCAGAAAAGAAAACCCAAAATCCTTTTTTTTATGTTTCTCCTATGCACTAAGCTGCATAATCTTATTGCTATGTGAAATTAGCAGTAAAGATCCCTGTGCAAAGCAAACCCTGACACGAACTGTACATGAGTTACAGTAAGACAGCTACCTAATCACAGAAAACCAGGTCATGTATCCCCGGCTACTATACAGAGCTAAGATGTACGGAGAATTCCTCCTTCACAGGGTTGCTTTGTTGACAGCTGTTACACAGACAGAATTTGCGACTTCCCTATTTAACAGAAGAGCATTTCACCTTAATACATTAAGGGCTAATCAAGTTACACTAAATAGTAATATTAAAAGCAACTTAAAGGAGAGCTTCGGATAGAGGGTTATCCACCAGCTTATGTGGATATGTAAAATATATATGTAAAATATATACATGTAAAATGTGAGAAGTACCACCTTATTATTCATCCACTAGGTTAGTCTTTCATTTTCCAGTCTCAACAAATTGTTCTGGAAAACTGCAGCGTTAAAAGATTTCAACCTACACCGTAATTCAGCGCTTGGAAATGGGATATACTGACAAAGAAAGCAAACCAATAGCAAAATGCAGTCAAAGGCAACTACCCTTTTCTTTTATACACCCCAAATAAGGATTTCCCTGTCTTCTTCATGTTTAACTAATTTCCTCAGTGCTCACTCAGATTTCACTGCAAGAGTCAAAATGCTGGTACGAGGCAAGCAGTCGACTCACTTCCTAAGCCAAGGTAGAACAGTTAACACTGTTCCAAAACCACTAGAGAAAAATGCTGATACCACATTTATAAAAGTGACAGGGCTCAACCTCTTCCAGAAGTTTGTAACACTGTCATCCTTTATTGAAGATAAAAGTGGGAGCAAAGCACAATACGGAATATTAACAACATGTCAATTCTTTCAGCTTCAGACAATGCAACATTTTCTTTTAAGGCTTGAGCTTTTTGTTTTGGTTTTACATTGTGAATTATAGTTTATCTTGGTTTTGTCATCTTTTTGAAGTGTGTTTTTATGACCAGCTGCTAAGGCTGAACTGTAAGCCCAGCTTTTTCTGATAATGCATTTTTATAGAGTGGCTGTTCATGAGTTAGGGAAACAGACTTAGTCCTAACAGAAAATAGTTAATTGATTTCATTTGCATGTCAAGTAGGTTGTAAAATATATCAAATCCTATTTCACTAAAATTTATTTGAATGTTTGAAATAAGCAAATCAGCTGTGGTTTTATTGTTGGTTTTTTCCCAGCAGGCCTTAAAATTATAGTAAAACTTTTATTTTCCCATGGAAACTAGTGACAGTGAAAGGTCATTTGACATAAACATTGCATGTACTGAACTCTGAGACACACAGTTGTATTTTGATTCTTAAAAATATAAGAATATTTTAAAAGTCAAAATTGTGTGCTATTTATAATGTGAACTAGATACAGAAAAACTATCGGAAAAATTTGCTGAACCATTTCTGTATTTAAATGTTCATCAAACTGTTAAAAATAAATCTTCATTTCTTTTGAGTGTGAGTACTCTGAGCATGCCATGTCATCTCTAATGGAAAAGTCAGGTCATTTACTCAGGTATGATGCACTTGCTACTGAAAAAAACATGATGATTCGTCTCTTTTTATTACATATTATTTGAATAATGCTAAATAATTAAGTTATTTAGAATTGTGGAACTTGTGACATTACCAAAGTAAACAGAGGTGGTAATAGGAAAGGATTTGGAATATTTTTGCTTAGTTTTATACCATCCCAAAAGATTTCACTAAAGAAGTTGGAAAGACATAAATAATTTTCAAAACTGTTAAAATTTCATTCAATTAACACTGAAATTTTATCATGTTATTATAAGGGAAAAGACAGCATATGATTTAATTGCACATCAGAATGAATGTGCAGATCCTTTATAGCTGAGGTTACTTTATAATCTGTAGATGACTTTATGATTTAACTACAGAAATTACCTTGTCATAGAAAGATTACATGAAAAACACAGCTAAGGCAGGATTCAGCTCTGGACTCTGAAATACCCTTTAGGTGTTTATAGTAGGTGTCTGCACGCGAGCCAGAGGTGGAGGGTCTCAGCTCTCTTTGAAGTTGATGAACATTTTTGCCAATGTGGACAATAGTGTCCAGTGCCCCAAGGCAGGTTCCTGCTGCGACAGCCTGCCTGGCCACCAGCTGCTGCTTCAGGGGGGCATGAGTCTCCCCAACAACCTGTGCTAGATCTGCCAGATCTTTTGGATAAAAGTGATGCCCATGGCCACCTAAATGACGCTAGATGCCTACATTTAGGCAAATGAATCTGAGTCCCATTGACTCTGACAGGATTTAGACACTCGCTCACATGTGACCATCTCCACTATCAACAGACACTTCTGTTCATTGTCTGAATCTAGAGCTGCATCACACCCACCACCCACCTTTAGGAGCAATGTTCTCCTAACTTAGATGTTTAATTACTAAACTGCTTTGCAACCTAAAGTCTTGATGTTACAATATTCATATACCTGATATTTTTTTTCTCACTTTCTTTTTATTACTTAAAATTGCATCTTCCTAAACCGTATGAATTTCCTGAAGTTGAAAAACCTTCAGCCATTATATATTATTACTATGCTGCTCTCTCTTTCTTACCACCTTTCCTCTGCAGTCACCTCTTGACAAAGCTGTGCACACCTTACTCTGTCCCCACAAACCAATTTTGTCTCCTATTGTTTCTATCCAGATTATTTCTGTTGTTCTCTAAATTTCTCCCAGGGTCTTTTTAGTAATGTGAAATTCAGAACTGAAACAATATCAGCTGCCGCCAACAAAGCTGCGTAAAGTGTTGTTTATACCTGGGAACTCTTCCAGGGCAGAAAACAAAATGCAGGAATTAGAAGTGACAAAAAGCTGATAGTAACTGATGTGCCAACTGTATTGCAACCATCTGCGCTCAGCATCTTTGTCTTTCCAAATTGGTAAGGTCTACAAGAAAGTGAATTTCATGCCTAAGAAGAAGAGATTGCCTTAAAAGTAAGTTGTACCTACTCTCTGTAGGAAATCCATTAATTAATCTTTATTCTGTTCAGAGATAATTTTCCCAGTTTCCCCCAGTTTTGTTTAGCCTCATAAACTGAAATTATCTGGCATGGCAAAAAGACATGGCATGTATTTGATCACTGCCCCACAATCTAATAAAATATCCAAGGTAGAATTTCAAAAGCTTGTAAATAAATTAGAAACCAAACCCAAATGCTCAGAAACTAATATGACACTGCCAGTATTTCAACACAGGGACTTAGACATTTAGACACAGGAATTAGACACAGACGCTCAGTGGATTTATTAGAAATTGCCTAATTTCTCTTACTTTCCATAGGAATTCAGAGCTTCAAGCTTCTGAAAACCCCAGTAAATATGAATAGTCCCATGAGGTAATTTACAGCACCCCCTTTTGTATCAAAAGGCCTCTGCTTCAAAAAGAGAGATTCTCTGCTCTTTGAAACTACTGTGACCAGACTCCTTTTTCTAGCTATATTTGGCTAAGATGGAACCATCTTACCTCTGAAATGACGACCACAGCTCTCTCTCAGCATTTCTATATAAGAATGTTGCAGTGAAATCTATCTGAAGTCACACATTTAGAGATTTAGAGTGAAGCTACAGATCTTAGAGATTTATTTTTAAATGCTCTCCCTGCTCTTGTCAAGGGGTTGGAAGATCTACTTCCAGGTGAACTTTAAGATAATGCTTTTCACCTGTGCAGCCCTGCTTTGTCTTTTCTACCTAAGTTTTCCCAGGACACATTCTTGCATTTGACACCCATGTATACCTTTCATTTCAAACAGAAGAGATACAATCAGCATTTTCTCTTCAAAGATAACTTCACTTTGGAGTAAATATCCTCCATTGGCCCAGAATAACTGGAGACTGTGACTTCCTTCTGTTTAAGGCAGGCCTAGAGTAAGGAATTACCTTTAGACTTTGCTTAGCAATAATTTTTCATTTCAAAAATACCAGCTGACCCAGGAAACATTTTACCACTTTGGCTCTGTGATTACTCCTGTACTGTGTTCTGCACATAAACAATAGAGCTAATATTGGAACTCTTTTAAAAATGCAGGGAAATGACTAATTAATGTGTCTATTAATTATTTGGGAAAAGGTGAAATCCAAGGTGGCATATTCACAGATGTCAAAATAATTTAGGTTACTGAAAACCAGGAAGAACTATGTGGAATTCCAGAGGCACTTTAAAAGATAGACAACTCTGCAGCCTGACTGCAGTTAACACTCCATATTAACAAAGGCATGTTAATGTACAGTGGGAGGTAAAACATTCAATATGATCTGAGCTGACGATACACCTTCATGAGCTCTAAGTGAATGGTAACCATTTGGGAGTCAGGCATAGGAGACAATGAGTCATTGTTGGCATCTCCATTAACATATTTATTAATTGTTTGTGGATTTGGGGGACTAAATTTTAGAATATATAAAAAATTGGATTACAATAGTACCTGAAAAATTATATAATGCCATGATCAATCAGATTAGTTGGGTTTGCATTAACTGCTCATAAACCATTTTATTCCCTTGCATACTTTTCCTTTCCCATTTCTATAATTTATTCACCTTTTTAATATCTGTTTTAAAATTTGATTGGAAGATCTTCCAGCCAAGAGCTCTGTGTTTGCACAGTATGCAGCCTAAAGGAACTTTATACTGTCTGGAGACTTATGGATACTAACACACTACAAGTTAACACACACTACTACAGACTAGTTGTATGCTTTCATTTGAAAATGAAAAATTGCTTGAAAATTTGCTTCATTCTAGTCACCTCATTTAAACTAAATAATAGAGGGCAAACAAAAGGTGTTCACAGAACATAAATGCAAATATAATGACAGATTTTCATGAAATGAAAGCTTTTAAGGATCAGGATTCTTTCCTTTGGAGAGAAAAAAATGTAAGAGAGAAATAAAATAATGCATGCAAAGGCAAGACCAAATTATGAACTCTTATCCATCTCCTCATTGCAAAAAACAAAACAAAACAAAAAAACAAGGAAAGTGCCAATAAAATTAAAGGAAAATTAACGACCTAGAAAAGGAATTTCATCCTCTCCTTGTGTGAAGGGAAGCAGAAGAACTTGCTGTGATAGCATACAATTGAGAGCAACAGCTCAAAAATGAACATACTGGAAGGGGGTCATTCAGCTGCCTGAACATGGCACGTAGAGACATTTAACAAGATCTAAAGTATCCTAAGAGGTTCGTGTGGCAAATATGACGGAAAACCTACAGGAGACTTGCACTGTTCTGAAAGCAGGTGGACACCAGTGGGGACACTCAGAAAATCTCCATAGAATAAAAATTCCTTAAGGATGGAAACCTTCATTCTTCAGTGAACAAACCAAGAAGTGTCTGACTAAAATTAGAATAGACAATTACCTTCAAAGAAGGTTATTCTTACAGATTGCCATTAATTGAAGAGATAATGAACAGGTTGTTCTTGCAGTAGCACAGTACTCATGTATATGTTTCTTGAGTTTTACCTGAGCCCCCTGTATGGTTTGTCAAAATTCATCTGGCTTTTATTGCTTATCATACCTCATCATAGGATTGTGCCCAATTTGTTGACAGAAAATTGGACAGTTATTTTTCCGAAAGGATAGTTAACTTAATGTTGCCATCGAAGACCTGGGTGCAGATCTCTTTTTGAAGCCTACCGGCTAGAGTGAAACTGCTTATCCTGCAACACTGCCAGGAAATTAGCCTTAGGCTCTTACTACAGCAGAGACTGAAAAATTGAGTGAGAGATTTCAGTATCAGGTAACGAAGTGTGTCTCATGGTCTTTTTTGTTATTATTCTTTATATATAATTATGGATATGGTTTGGTGTCATTGATCGTACATAGAGACATCTGTTTCTTGGAGACTGGCATCTCAAATTCTACATGGTCAGAAACCTGGTCAGAATTTATCATGATTATCAAGTCACCCATTCCTGATACAGTAGCCTCGATTCTTTTGTTATTAGATACTGAGCGTACTTTTCCAGTGAACGCCAGCAGGCAAGAATCATAGCATGACATTAACATGTGGCAAGTTCAAAACAAGCAAAAAATAATACTTCATACAGCGTATGCACAAGTGTTGGAACTCCTTGCCACAGGATTCTGCAATTGCTGAAATGTAGAGCAAGTAAAAAAATTATCAGAATCAGAAAAAATTAATGCAGGGGAAAAAAAATCAGGGGCTACTAAATACATGTGTTACCTTTATTGCATGTCCTGCTCTGAGAATGGCTGGAGCCTGGGATAACATCACTGTACTCTTGCCCTGCCGCTGTACTTTTGCATAGGCATCCTCTGTGAACCTCTCAGAAACAAGCTGTGGATGGAACTTGGATCTCTTGTTAAGGCTTTTAATTTCTTTTTAAACATTTAATTTTCAAAGCTGCTCATAATTTGAAAAATAAGCACAAGTTTCAGGCAAAATAGTTTAATGTATATTTTTCAAATAAAAGTGTTTCATAAAACCATTTTACCAGATGTGTTCAGTCTTCCCTTTCGTGATCAACATTTGCTCTTTTTTCTTTTTCTATCCATATCCTTTTATACTTTGATTTGTAATCGGTCTTTTCCTGAAAGTACTTATTGCTCACATTGTAAATCTTTCATAGTTTGCACAAGCCCTGTGTGCAGGCAAGCCTTGAACTCTCTGAAGTCCTGTAGGCATCTGAATTTGCATAGCAAATGACTGATGGTGACAAAACATGATGTCATATTGGCTTTTGTTTTCAAACTGTGAAGTGTTCATGCAAGAGCTTTGAGAAAAAATGTTTCAATTGAAAAGAAAGAAGAAAAATCTCTAAATAGTGCATCAGCGCTGTTCTTATTGTTTGATAACAGAAGCCCAGAATTTAGGGAGAGATGATAAGCATTGCTTACAAAGAGAAAGTGCAGTGAATTTTACCCTGCAAAGTCTCTTGCCACAGGAGAATCCATCTTGATATCTTTATAGGAAGGGCAGATAAGGTCTTGCAGATACAAATCCTTACTCTAACAATGACCTCAAAAAACTGGACAGCCTGATGTTCTCGGTGGTTAGAAACAGCCTCTCAAACAGATATATTTTTTACTAAAAATTGCAGCAATTCCTTTAAAAGTGTTGTACATGATTTGGGCCCCATGGATGAAAACAATTTTCAGCCAGTTTTAAGAAACTACAAACTTAAAATCATGATTATGCAAGTGTTTCAAGAAATAAAAAAAAAAAATCTTGTTATATCACTTTATAAATCTAATGTGAACCAATATGCTGAATACTGTGTGCAGGTCTGATTCTGTCTTCCGTCTCGAAATGATGGAAAATGTACTTAGCAAGGTGAAAGAATCATCAGAGTCATTTCACATGCGATAAAAGGGAGAAGGGAGAACCTTCACGGCACCTCCCTGGCAATGGGCCGAGGCTGGGCAGGATGTCAGCCCACAGGTCAGGATCAGATCCAGTGACAGCAACCAGGACTTCATCATCTTGAACTCAGAAAGCCCTTGAACCATAGATTTCTGGAGGTTGACAGATTATTCTGAAGAAAAATCTCTGTATCCTCCTCCTGTTCATACACACTCAGCAGTCAGTATCTGCCACTATCAAAGACACAGGACACCGCCCAGGACAGACATCCTTACATTATGTTGTTATCATGAAAAAAAGATGGAGAAGGAATAGAAGTTGAAAGCAAGACTCAACCCCTTGATTGGGAATGGCATGAGCTGGACTACACATCAGATGGAGAAGCCAGAGTCATTTAAAGAAGGCTGTCTGTTTTCCAGGTGGAAAAGACTGCCTTTATCTGGCACTGGTGCAGTAAGATGTTAATTTTGCATACTTTTAATGCTGAAGTAGTCAGTTGGTTTAACCAGGGTGAGGTGATTAACTAGAGTGTGAAAAGGTACAAGAAAGGGAAGAAGAGCTTCTTAAGCTGTATAATGAAGTTATCCATCACGTTGCCACATAGGACAGCTCTTTTACACCTCAGTATAAAAATTGGCTGGCTCTAGAGATATGATTTTACTTGAAGGTAAACAAATTAGTAACTCACTGAGATGACTGTAAGTCCTTTTCACAGAATCACAGAACCACTTTTCTATGGAAAGAATTATTTACTACTAATTCAATCTATCATAATCTCCTCCTCCTCCTTTCCAAAGACCATCTGTAAACAACCACTGCTTATTCCTCACATTAGTTAAATAACAGTTCCATGGTCTGGTGACGGGGAGTACAAATGACTCTGAGGTGCTCAGGTCTACCCAGAACAGGTCGCATTCAAACAGACATTCAAACCTAAATGTCCAAACTCAACTATGTTTGAGTTACTGTCTTCCTCATCTCCAGGAAGAAAAGGAGGCAGGAAGCAATGTAGAGTAGGAAACAGGAGGTTATGACAACAACAGGGTGATTAGCAAGCACATCCTTTTTCGAAAATTTCTCTTATCTTTCTTATCTCAGAAAAACACATCATATCTTTTCCCTAGCCTAAAAAGACATCAAAATAAATAGAAAAAGAAAAATCCTTCACATTGAGCTAATATAGCAATAAGCAGCAAGGAAGCCATATAGAAAGCAAATATAACCCCTTTATGTAATTAGAAAATGAATTATCTGTAGTATTTCAAACATTTGCTTGAGTATAAAGACATATTCCTCAAATAGAATGTGAATGTTTATACGTATTTTAGCAGCCACCTCTTAAAAGGCTTCACAGAAAGTCTCCTTGGGAGATAAAATAAATTTCCCCAAAACATTATGAAGCAATCACGAAGAAATAGATCTTGTGCTCCAGAACTGTTCCCAGAGAAAGTGGATCAAGGACAATTTCTAAATGTATTTGTTCCAGCTGTTTCATAACCTAAAAGGAAGGATCCTTCATTGAAAAGGAGAAGGGTGGTGCACTCTGAATCCAACTTAATCGTGACACCTTCAGGCTAAGCAAATGCATGTCGTTTGAGCAAGTATTGGAACTTTCACATATAAGGGAAACATCATCCTTTGTTATTGAGAGGTTGCTGGTCTACAGTGCTTTGAAACTTTTGTACATTCTGCGGCAAAGTAAAGTAGCCAAGACAGAAGCTTCACTTCTGTGCTTCCAAGTTGATAATTACAGCATCTCACTTGTCTAAAAATGCCAGTATCTCAAAATCTGCTTTTTGGTACTCAAAAGATGAGAAAGAACCATAACACATCCTCAACCAAGAGGCCCAAATGCTAGGAAACAGTTTCCAGAGTAGTCTTTTTAAATGACAGTAAGAACCTAGAAATCATGACTCAGCCTTCCAAAGAAAGGACAGATACAGCCTGACCAGGAGAGGGGTGGTAAACAAGGTTAATTTGATGGTTCTTCAGGACTGTAAGAAGTCTACAAACCCTGATGAAAAGGAAGTCTTGATTGCAAAGTCTGATCTGATTGTCAAAGAATTCTACATTGACAAAATACTCCTTAACTATGCAAGGTGGAATGTATTGTTCCTATCAAAATGAAAAGGGCAGGTTTGGGAATGGTTTATGTCACCAAACGAGCAGAGACTTAGTGCCAACAATTCTGTGGATAGTTTATCAAAGTCTTATTGAACAACTTTCTGCTTTCAGTGGTAATAACTCTGGGCAAGATAGCAAGCCATATTCCAGTGGTAGAACTGAGTGTGCTCTTGCCCAAACAGGACTATGTGTCTGGCCCAATATTCAGCTAGATTCTTAGGAGTCAAATATTTTTGGTGTTGAAATGTTGTAAAAATAGATGCCATCTGATATTAGGCATTGTTCATGAGAACTTCCAAAGAGCAATCATTCACATTTAGATGGATTTAAAGCCACTCAAAGGCTTTCCTTTCTCTAGAAATTTTAAAGTACAATCTTGCTTTTTGCAAAAGCAGTTTAACACAGCTATTAAAAAACTTGCAAAAGATGAAATAGCATTGTGAAAATTACATATGCTGTAATGTAATACATAAACTTGGTGTGTACAAGAAGGAAAGTAGAGAAACAGATAGTCCAGGAAATCAGAATTTCTCTGACTAAAGAAACTGGAATCTGTAGAATGGTATGTCTATGTCTAGAGAAATTAAGGTCTAATGGCCATGACTACATAACCAAATGATCCATAACAATGCCTGGGTCAGCTGTTGAGATTAAGCCTCTTCTCTGTGTATACAAATCCTGGGTCAAAGAATACAAGAGCAAGTGCAAGTAGCCAAAATTGTATTTTACCTGGTCTATTTGCCAGAGTGGTATAGATATATTCCATGCTGCTATGACTTAGTTAAAAAAAAAAAAAGGCAAACAAAAAAAAAGCCTAAATTGCAGTAAGCATTCAAGAGATTTTCCTAACCTCCCTTATAGGAGATTCTCCATTATCTCTGAAGTGGGCAAATAGATCTCTGTCTAAAATATTGGATTCAGATTAAAAACAAAGATTTAGAGGTTTTAACCATAGAAGCACCAGGTGTTAGAAGAGACAAGAGTTCAATTTCTATTTTTGGTCTTCTAGTTAGGTGCGTATCATCAGCCTGTTCTCATTTGTTCCCACTCCCGGTTTCTACCAGTAAATTGTCATTAGGTGCTTAAAGGTGCAAAAGAAGTTTAGATGTTATTTTCTTTTCTGGCTACTTACCAGGTGTTTCTAAGTTTTGAAGCATTTTCAGCTAAGCAATGTCGGTTTTCAGTAACTGCAAACCAGCTTTGCTTGTTTTATTCCAGTTTAAGGCAGATTATATTTTCAAGGAAAGATTAAATTTTCTGAGCATTTCAATATAAAGCTAATTGGCTTAAATTTTGTTGAAACAGATACATTCTAAAACTTTTAGATCGGTATTTTCAAACAGAGGGACAGGAGTCCTTCCTATATATGTGTGTATGCATATGTACATATATTTGTATGAAATCTCTTAATTACGTTTCAATTTCAGAAAAGAGAACCTTTCTGCCACATACCTCTTCACTTTTCTTCTGTCCTTGTTCAGCCCCTGTAGAAGTTTATAGAGTGCTTGTGCGCTCATCATAACTGCTGAAAATCAGGCTGTGCATATGTGGATTTAAGTGAAAAGTTCCCTGAAGGGACCAGTTTTGTTCTACTTCTATGCTACAGGTTTCTGGTATGTTCAAAACAAAAAAGGAAATTCTGCCAGAATTTGCATTTAGTACTGAAATCTGAGTGTTTCAACTGAGAGACATCATTGACATATGTTCAATCTGACTCACAGAAGACTTGAGTTCAGGTTTCTCTCCTGCTCCTTTAGTGCAGAATTTTTCATGACAAATTGCTCCCTCTTAAACGCATCAGAGAATACATTGCAAGAGGCTTTTGCTTTTAAATCTACTGTCTAAGTCACGAGATAAGGCCAATTCTTACTGTTAAATCTCTAAATGAAATTTCCTTCCTAAACGTGACTTTATGCCTCCCTTTCTGCAAACGTTGGCACAAGGAAATGAGTTCCATCCCTTGATACATAAAAGAGTTAAGAGCTTTCTCCAAAAAGTGACCTAGTCAGAGACGTTGAGCATCAGCTGTTACTGACCAGAGTGGAAGTTACTGATGCTCAGAACCTCTGAAAACTTATTTAGGTTCCTAAATATGTATTTTGGCTCCTGGTTTGGCTCAACAGCTAAGGAAAGAATTAACACTGACAGATTCCCAAGGAGATATTGCTGCCAGAAGGACAATTTCCTCTAAACTGGTTAGCAGAAGTCCAAATAAATCTGTCTTCAATGAAAGTTTTAAAAACAAGACCATGAGCGGTGTGTTGGGGTAAATATCCTCAATAATCTTGGCAGTCAAGAAAGGAGAAAGAAAAGCTGAATCTGGAAGAAATATGGGAATGCCTATTCTGAAACAGAACTACAGTCCATCCATCAAGTATCCTATTTCTAATATTGACCAGTACCATCTGTTGCTGAAAAAGACTATAAAACCCTCTCTTAAAGAAACTCAAGTTCATCAATTGGTTTATGCCCTAAGACATGCTAGTTTATGTCTTTACTAATCTTGGGGGCAGATAAAGCAAGAGGAAAGATTCTGGGCATTTTATTTACCATAGAATTACCCTTCTTTTCAGGAATCCTGCTAAATGAAGCTTCAGGTATGAAAACTGGACTGCTACTTATGTGTTTAAAATGTTTTGGGGCAGGCAGTTTAACCACATTGTCTTACATATTTCATCCATTGCAAACATTACTTATGAAGCTAAAACTAGTAGAGGAAAGAAAATCAGATTGGTTATATACACAGAACCTGTACCACTTACACATATCTATATAGTACTAGCATAAACCTTTCCTTCCAAATGAAAGAAAAATATTAGGTTTACCCAGGACCCTTGATGGGATTCAGCTGCACTGGGACATGGTTCTGCCGTGCACATGTAAAGAGGATGAGAGAAGGGTTTGGTGTGAATGTCCTGGGCCTTCATTCGTCTTGCTATTTTTCACTATAAACTTTTTTTTATCATCTTCCTGGAAACTCCTTCCAAGTTTTATTTCAGCCAAGCTTCTATATTAGGCTGCTTTAAGTTTAGTTCCCCTTAGCATTTACTCTGTAGTGTGATCTCTACTTGGGAATGCCGTCATTTGCTTGAAGGTAAGTTCTTTGAACTTGATTTTGAAGATAAACAATATTCTTCTCATTCAACTTTCCAGAGCATTTCAAAATAGCTTCCAGATCTGAAGTAATGAACAATTACTGTCCTTAGTGGAATTCACTAATTGCATGATTCATCTGTAACACAAGATTCATTCTTTATTTGTATTGTTACAACTGACTTTATTTTTCCTAGTTCTATCTATAAAATTTTCAATTGTAAATTCTACTATTGAACAAATTTACCTTGGCACATGCACTTCCATGAGAATAACAAAACTACAAAAAAGAAAGGTGGCATTCAAAACAGAAAAAGGTTTTATTATTATCCTCTTTCTTGGTGAGTTTCATGTGGATATTTTAATGCAACCAAGCTAAGCCAAGAGTAAACTCATATGAGTCACTAAAAGAAAGAAATAAAATGAAAAGGGAATTGGGACTGGGCTCCTGAGCTGCAGTCTTAATGTCTGCATTTTTATAAATTCATAAAGGTCCTCCCTGCCTGTCTCTTTTGGTAATCCTGAAGTGCCTTCACAAAGCCGGTCTGAGTGATTTTAAGTTCTTTAAACTGCAGGTGAGCAACGCTGGGGATTGTTAATCTGGCAAGCCATGCCATTTTGCAGTTCCAGGAAAAAAAAGACTGGTTAGGGAGCCTTATAAATTTATCGGTGGTTCCTGAAACGCAGATTAAGCTAAGTTTCTTAAAAGTAAATATATCGCATTAAATAGGCAAAAAAAAAAAAAAGAATTGTCTTTATTTTTTTCTTCTCTTACACAAGGGTCAACCATTACAGTCACATGACTCACAAACTGCCCCAAAAAAGCTATTTAGTGTCACGTATCACAAGGGCCAGCATAACACAGACCAGAGGAACAAGCTGCCCTCCCAACCTTCTTGCAACATTCTGTGCTCTCAGGAGTGATTGCAGTATCCCCCGCTGCCTTTTCCCAGCAGTTTAACTTACATAAAACATTTTAAATAGGAAAAATTCAGATTCATAAGTCTTACTTACATTTATGGAGTCTTCTACATCTAACTATAGCTTTTGCTTTTTCAGATCATCTCAGGTTTTACTCCACTGTGCTTTCTTTTTCAAATATTTAAGTTTCATGAAAGAGTAGTCAGCTGGGATTGACGCTTCCAGCAAGTCCTCCTCCCAAATGTTCAGCAAGATTAGAAAGCACTGTCTGAGGCCCAGGAGTTGACAAAGTCGGGAGATCTTTCTTTACACATCAGTGTAACATGGCTAACTGCCTTGTGGTAAGAAAATCTGATGAAAAACCACAAGCCAACAACAGTACCACAGGGAACCACAAAATAGATTTGGTAGCTCAAGGTTTTAGTTGGTTGAAGGTAGAAGTGACAGTAGGCAAAAAAGCAAGGGTCCAGCTGAGCTCCTGCTACCAAGTCTGGACAAGCCCAGGGGTTCCCTGCATATTGGCAATGCTGGAAAGGAACAGATTTTCTTACACTTGTCGCACTCAGACATCTTCATTTGGCTGACCACAGGCAGGCAACAGCTCGCATGACCACCTGGCCAAACTTGCAGCAGGCATCCTTTTACAGCTTGGGTGAGAGATGGAGTATCTTCTGGGAACGGCTGTGGTGCCACGGGCTGCCATTGACCTCTGGCTCCATCGCGTCACTTCAGCTGAAATTTCCTCTAGGAGATGCACAGTCAGCCACAGGAACCAGCTTCACCCATGTCACCGCTGGCTCTGCTGCATCCCCAACCACTCTGGGTTTGAGCCTGGCACCGACATTTTCTTGGTTCCTGGAGAAGCAGCTCTTGTCCTATTCTGCTCTGCTTCCACCTGAAAACTAGGCTGGCAGGGGAACGGAGCGCTGCTGGGAGCCTTGTGCAAGGCTTGAAATGTCAAACAGGACACGCTGTCCGTGGACCTGTGCGGCTGCAGGTATCTGCTCTTTATCTTTTACCTCCCACAATTGTCTCTGGATACGGGCAAAGACCAGAAATGGAGTCATCCTCCCAAGGGAGGCCTTCCCTCAACATTAATGAGGATTTTTGCAGAAATCCCTCGGCTTCCAACTGCCTGTGTCCTTAGGACTGGTAGCTCTACCTGCTGCGAAATCAGATGCTTGGGAAAGGAGGAGGAGGAGTGTTAACTGGAAAATACAGCACAGATGAAACATAGCACCTTACAACAAAGGTGACTACATTTCATATCTTGTCTGCACTGACTTTTTGCCAACCTAAAAATTAGACATATGAGGGGACTTTTTTCCTTTGATAATCGTATTTAACCTTGCCTGACATGTATTTTCAATGAAGTGATTCTACTTTCCAGACAAATTATCCAGGGTTTACCCAGCTTTAATCTGAAGCCAATATTCTGACTTGTTTTTTACTTCAGCCCTTCTATATTACTGCACTTCAACTGTTTTACCAGAGGTTAGGGAAAAAAGAAAAAAAAGAGAGAGAGAGACTCTTTCAATTCAAATATTTATTGATTTTCAAAAAAAAAAAAGGGGGGGAAATGCAGGAATGTCCTACAGTTTCTCAGAATTTATGGAGATATTATATACTCATAAATCCACGTGTTCCTTTATTAGACAAATAGCCCTTCTGAGATAAACCTGACTACACTCAAAAAAGGTCTTTTAACTGCAGAGTCCTTAGAAGAGAAAAGCTTTTGTAATGCTTGTGAACAGTGGGTTGGACTAATTGGTAGAACAAACGTTTAATAGAAAGTTCAGGCTTTTTTATACAAAATTGATTTGAATCTGGCTGCAGGTCACAGGTGCTAATTTGGTAGATGTGAGTCTGTTGTGACTATTATGGATATTTGCTCATAATATTCAAACTGTCTTCTACAGTCCACAGTCCCTGATTAAAAGAGTGTCATGGTTAGACTACTGCCCTTATTAAACAGAGTTCTTTGACAAAACTTTAGTCTTATTGATGTTTCTAGCCTGGTATTATATTTATTACATGCAGCTTTAAAATAACTATTGTACAACAGATGTATTGTCAGCAACTATTTTTGCAACTGCAATCAGCTGTGGATCTTTCCATTGCTCAGAGACTCCCCCACCTCGCACTTGCGGGGTGCAGAATTACTGCCTGGGGCTACAAAAAACTTGTTACATTTTCATGGCACAACCTCCGTATTAAATTCTCAAAGATTCCTAAGGTGCTTACGATTTTGAATGACCAAGGAAAAGAAACAGAAGGGATAAAGATGCATTTATCTCTGCAGCATTATTGTCACGTTTTACTTGGTTTAAAACAATTTAAACATAGAGAAAATGTTAGCATGCTGCTGAGAAAATTATCAGTGACTATTGAAAGTAGGTAGCCATCGGAAAATACCCTAATTAGTCTTCTATAGAGTATTTTCAATCTTTTCTTGGAATACAGTACCTTCGTATGGAACAGACACATCTCTGCATCCGTTCCTTCTGTGCGTGTGTGTGTGTACATGCCAGTGTGCAGACACGGTGTGTGCTTAATTCTAGTTCAACTATTTCTAAACTTTCTGCACCAAGGAATAGTATATATGCAGTTTAATTATTTCTGATCAGTGAATAATTGTAATGAGCGGCCATTTTACAAAGGGTAGAAGTTACCGCCTATCTCCATGGTGTAATGACTGTGGGTCTATGATCTGCTTTCGTGGCCCGGGTACAATTAAGAGCATGGCTATAGATAGAGATTGCAGAGGGGAAGGAAGAGCTGCTCAGAACAGAGCACCTCTGCGAAAAAACAATTGACTGGTAGCGACAGTTCAGCTTCTACATATTTCTTAACGCTTTCCTGCTGTTGAGTCATGCTGTGTTATAAAATGCCCTTGAAAATCAGAAAATTGTGGTGGTTTAAACATTATAATTTTTTTAAAGAACAACCTCTATTGCTCATAAAGTACAGGCCAAATGCCAAGGTATTTATTCACAGAGTCAGATCCTACTGGGCATTAGCCGGCATACCACCGCACAAAAGCTACCCACAAAAGCGGAAGGTGTGCTGTGGCTGTTTGAGATGTTCAGCACCTTGCAAAGCCATGGTTGTGTTCAAGTTAGCATGATTAGGCCAAAGAGAGGAAAAGAGAGGGGAAGAGGGAAAAAAAAAAAAAAAAAAAGAAAAAGAAAACCGGTGTTTTGGCCCACAATGAGATAGCTGGTCCAGTACACAGCTGTATACAATACAGGTTGGCTTTAACAAGGACAAATTTAATCCCAGAACCTGAAATACCGCCATGCGCCAGTTACATTTCAGTATAAAATGTCTAAATGTATGTTTTATCAAGACACTTTTATGTTTTCCTGGCCCCTTTATCTTGTGTCAACCAAAAATTCATAATAGCAATTTTGACTGAAGGCTGGCTTTAATTACAATTTCTTTTACAGGTCTCAACTGCTTTTTGTATCCTGGGAAATGAGAGCAATTCTTTCTATCATATTCAGAAAGAAAATGAAAAGGTTGGTAAATGTATAAGTAATTTTAACTGATTCATTGATCTGAATACTTTTAAAGTAATACAGTAAGTATTTCTGTCACACTTTGAAGTTAAGCTTGGAGCTCAGTTACATCCCTTAGGGTTATTTTATAGCCATTAAGAATGTGTACCTTTTATCTGGTGCCTTCAATTAATTGAATTTCAAAAATATTCTCAAATGTTTTTAGAAAATCATTTAGTTCCTGGAGGACATTCCTGTGTGATTTATTGTTACAGTAATTAAAAGCAGTGAGTATTACACTGGTCACTGTTGGAACTCCTGTCTGCCTTTGGCTATATTTTGGTTTAAGTTAAAACATATAGTGCACTTGAGAGACTTGTGAAGGGAGGCAAGAAAAAAATTAATTCTTTTCAGATTGCTTCAGAATTTTGGCACACTTAGAAATAACCTCTTAAAGTGATCACAGTGATATTTACATGATAATTATATGCAAGCACAATTAAACTTCTATATTAAACAATTAAATAATGCTTTTCCTGCTATGGTAAATTATTCCTGACTACCCATATTAGTATTCTGTAGTTCTAATCAGTGCCATAAATAATTTTCAGTTTTACACGTTCTGCTCTGAAGCAATTATTAAGAGCTCTCAGGAAAAGTTAAAACAGCTAATGAAAATAATTAGCAGAAAAAAAATGTTGGTTCATCCTGCATTGAAAGATAACCCTAACTGAAAACTACAAATGCTGCTTTAATTGCATCTTTGTTTTCTGAGGCACACACGGTTCTCTTCTGTAGCCCCCTTTGTGCAAGAAGTCATCACTCACGAGCAGCATTTCACAGAACTACTGACTGGTGGGACGTTTGGTGGGACGAGACCCAACATCCTCTTCTCTTTAGTTGTATAACATGAAGAAAGGAGCTCGTCCCTGCGTTGCTTCCCTGGAGCTCCACCTCAGTAGCATTGCTCACCTGGGCAAGGTCTGCAGGCTCAGGCAGCCCTCCCCGCTCCACCAAAGCTGCAGTGCAAGAGGCAGAACTTGGTGCTGCTGACTTGCTTGGTATCTTCTGCCTTTTCAGGGTCTTCAAAGAGGCTAAGTTGAGATGGCTAAGCTTTTAAGCATTTAAAATGATGCTCTTTTCCTACTAAAAAGTAATTCTCTCCACTCATCCATGTATTGAGTACACTAAGGCAGCCTTAGCTATTTCTCTAACCACGACAACATTTTTTTCTACCACAGAGTAAGTGTCTTCTCAAAATCATGGGCTCACAAGTGGAATTATGGTAACACTTAGAAAATTATTTAAAAAATAATTATGAGCCTCTATCGTTGTGGATTACAGAAGACCCACAAATGATCACAGAGAATCTGAAAGGTGTTTTATCAGCTTAGGTGCGCATTTATGAATAAAAGTATAGTTGTACAGATCAGTACAATGCAGGTCAGTACCAGATAAACATTTCACATTTAAATGTACACACTGAAGTCATTGTTCAAAGTAATAACCTATCCTTTTAATAAACCATCCTTTCTACACTGAAACGCCTAAAGGTTTTCTAATGTATATCAGTCTTTTGAACATCACATAATGAATTTAATGTGAGAAAAGGAAAAGAAATGTACCTGTACAGATCCCTGCACATTAAGATAAACCTTGTTGCTCTGAGGCTAGCATAAACCTTGGCACCCAAACCAGATGAGGACAAAAATAGTTTCAGTAAAAATCTGATTCCTATCCATGTATTTACTACATTCTGAATTATATTGGCTTTCCTGTGAAATTATTCCAGTTACGTAAATTATCTCAAAGGTTTCATGATTAAGCTAATGTGTTTCTAGGACCTTCATAGTGTGCATGAGTTATGAGACAAGCATTAGTATATTATTCCTTGACTAGGTGTGATTTAATAACCTCTACAGGAAAATAAAGGAGAGAAAAAAAAAAAAAAAGAGAACAAGCTAGTGTTTTCTCCCATCTGATCTCTCAAAAAGTAGGTCTTCCAAGAACAGCCAATGTGCTGCAGGAATTGACACTGGCAATTAAATGATATTCCCTTTCTGAATGGAAGTATGTGGTGCTATCACCAGTACTGTTTGTCTAATGACATTGGAAAATTAAGGGTTTTAACCACTTGGTATCATTTAATGATGGCCTTTTCACAGCAGAGAGGGCATTGATCTACCTACAGAAATGGGAAAGAATGCCAAAGAATGCCAGGGTAGACAGGCCCAACACTGTGAAAAGAGCACCATTTAATATTTCAAATATTAAAAGTGGTTGAAACCTTAGTATTACCGGTAATTAAAAAAGAGAGGGAGAAAGAGAATCTGCAACAATGTCATTAATAGCATCAAGCAAAATCTACAAATGCCCTTGCAGCCATGGGCTGTGGCCCATGATTTTTTGGGAGCGCTTCCCAAAAGCTTTTGCTGTGGTTGCAAGCACCTGGTGACCTGTGTTCCCTTAGTGGTTGTGTCCTTCAGGTCACTATGGTTGGCTTGCATGCATGTCTGCTGGGATTTCAGCTCTGCTCAGTGCCATCGCCCTCCTGCCTGGCTAGGCCCCTCTTTGTCAGAAAGCCACCATGCAAAGGTCAAAGTGGCAATGGGTGGCAATTTCCAAGGTGTGCAGGTCGACATGAGCAAATTGGAAAAGACAGACTCAAGAATCTGCTCGCTTCCTTTGACCATCACTGAAATAATAATTTAAAAAAAAAAAAAGTTGATGTCATGGAACTGAGGTTGTTATATTACAAAAGGTACATATCAATGTGCTAGGTTACCAGCACATTAACTAGGTTACCATGTGTTACTGGTGGTAGGTCTTAACGTAACAGATGATTTTTTTTGAATGATGCCTCCTGCCCTTGAACACTGTAGCAAATTTCAGGGGGGGGGCTGTATCCATCAGCCACCTCACCACCGCAGTTCCCCCTCTCCTGCTCTGCTTCCAGGAAAGGGGGCAGGTCGGCAGCTCCCCGGACACTCGGCCCCCGGGCACCCCCCACCAGCGGAAGCTCCGGACCGGTGGGAAGCTGCGGGGTCCCGGTCCCCCGAAGCACATTTGGGCGGGAGGGGAGATGTCAACCCACCCTGTAAAAGAGGGGGTTCGGTGGGCGGCTGGACGGGGCGGACGCGGGGGGGTGTGTCCCCCCCAGGGGCGGCGGTTCCCGCCGCGGGCACGGCGCTGCCCCCGGGACCCTCGGCCCCGCTCCGCGTCGGGCGGGGGCGAGGAGGCAGCCCGGGGCAGAAGCCCGGAGGCAGCGCCAGCGGGACGGGCCTTCCCAGGGGAAGGAAAAAGCTCAGATCGGCGGGGCCGGGTCGGCGACAACGCACACGCCCCCCCGGGTGATCTGGGGAGGGCGTCAGTGTCCCACGGGGGTGGCCGGGAAGCGGAGCGGTGCCGCTGTCCCCATCCACGTAACCCCCCGTCTTCCCTTCCCGGCGGGCAGGCCAGCCCCGGGCGGGCAACCCCGGCAGCCACGTCGCTGTGGGTTCGTTACTCTGCTTTAAAATGCAAAGGCTCGCTGCATGATTGGCTTTCTGTTTACAAGTGCAGATGGGGGGAAGGCTCACGTTTTCTTTCTCCGTGTGGTTTCCCCGCGCCTTGGAAGCTGCAAGGGCAACCCGGGGAGGGAGAAAGGGGAAAGAGAAGAGGATCTCCCCGTTTCAGCATTCATCAGATTTACCCTGTCATTGCACTACAAGGTGCAGCGTGTGTCGAACATTACGAGCACGGGCCCATGCAAATGACACAGGCATGAAAGAGCCCTGGCAAGAATAAATCTGTCGATGTACAGATGTTCCCTATTAACGTTATTGTTCAGCCTTGGTGGTTACGGTGGGAAGACACCGGATTAAAAATTCCCATTGCCACCCCAGCTCTCCTGAACCTTTCTCCCCGCACCTCTTTGTCTTCGCTTAATTAGGTAGGATATAATATTATCTTTTTTCTCCTCCTCTGTCTTATTGAGACGTCTGCCCAGGCTTACGCCTTTAAACAGGAATGATATTGATCCCTCCTCCCCCTTCTGTCAATCCCGATTTGTCCCTTTTCGCGCTGAACAAACAATTAAGACAAGAAAGTACCGACTGCGCCGTAAAACTTAGCATACGGCCGTCGGGGGGGGGGGGGGGGGGGGGGGGGGGGGGGGGG
>JAOXNO010000013.1:92479433-92529289 GCA_028565335.1 Limnodromus scolopaceus | reverse complement strand
GGGAAGCATCTCCCTCCCCCCTTCCCCGAGAGGCGATCGGACGGGGTTCGGCCCCAAAGGGCCGGGCTCGGCCGCGGAGTCGCCTCCGCCGTGCGCGGAGCAATTGATTCACATGGAAAATTTGATCTTTTAAAGAACCGTTTTAGCTTCCCAGCTCCTCCGCCAGTATGGAGAATCGCTGATCCTCCATGAATATTTCAGCACTTCAGGACAGATGCTTTACCGTTTTGACATTAAATAGAGTGCAGCCAACAAAAAGAGAGAGGGAGAAGAGAGCGAGCGCTTTCGGCGTGTGATTCAGGAGCACTCGCAGCCAATTTACCACTTAGGTAACAGACGTTTAAAAGATTTCCTTTCCTTCCCCGGAACGGGAACAAACTTTACTGATCCCCGGGCCGGGAGAGAGCGAGAGCTGCTGGAAAAGGAACTGCTATAACAGAACCCGTCTGACCCAGACCTGCCTCACCCCCCTGAGCCGCGGGGGGAAAGCGAAAGAGCCCGAAGGACTGAGATGCTGGCACCGGACAAGCAGAAGAGCTTTTCTTGCCTCCCACCCTCCTCGCTCATCCCACCCCTGAGGCCCCCCGCCAGCCCTCCCCTCCTCCCCCAAATAAAAAAAAAAAAAACAAAAACCAAAAAATAAGAATACGATGCTATATATATATCTATATCTATATGTATACGCAACGATAAACGCAACCGAGACGGTACCCAGCCAAAATATAACATACTCCAGCCCGCAAAGTTTCTAGCAAGACCTGTTAGTGCAAGGACTGAATAAAGGAATCCGGGTGTGGAGATCAGATCAAGCCCTTCCCCTCTCCGCGAGCAGCCGTAATTGGATTGTATCCAGTCATATTCCCTGTCATTGTATTGACTTTCGCTCTCTTGGATGATATTATCGAGATCACTGAACCCCTCTGCTGATCTGGCTGTCAAAAGGCTCAGACAGGAGCCCCCGGCCTGGAAAACGTGCATCAGCCAAGATAATTTGAAGTGAAATTTTCATTTTGACAGTAAACCCCTCAATTTCTAAAGGCTCTGCACCCGGAGAGCTCGGTGGCAGGGGGAGGCTTTACAGAAAGCCCACGTCTTAAACTGAAAAGGGCAAAAGAACTCGAATTAGTTGTAATAGATAAAAGGGCAAAAATAAAGAGTCAAGGGTACTTGACAGTAATAGCGAAAGTGGAGTCTCCGGGGAGCCGCGATCTCAGCTCAAGGCTGGGCCGGCAGGAATTTTAATGCAGCCGGGGCGGCCGGCGAGCTTTGCCTCTGAAACCCTTTAGACAAAGCAAATTATTTTCAGCCAAACTAAGGAGGTGGGGAGGAAGGAGGCGAGAAAGAGGGAAGGGTGGAAAGGAGGGTGGTCAGGCTGCCCTCAGCCCTCCGGCGGGGCCAAGCGGGAAGCGGGGGAGGACACCCGCTGCCTGCTGCGACGGCGGCTTTAAAGCCGGGAGGGCTGTGCGTGCGAGCCTCGCTGTGTCTGCGGGGACCGGGCGGGGTGACACCGGCTCTCCCGGTGGGCTTCAGCTTCCCTGCGACAGAGGGTCCGGTGGGGTGGGAGGGGACTTCATTCCCGCTGCCAACACGGCTGCAGCTGAGCGTGCACGTTTGCGTGGGGGGAGAGGGCTGCTCCGCTGAGCAGCCACAAATCTCCCTCAGCCGAAGTGCCCCGGTTCCTGGGGGGCGCCGAGCACCCCCACGCCGTCCCGGGCAGGCGACTGACAGGTGGCACCGCACGCAGTTCCACATCGTTACTGACCGGCCTGGGCTCGGTCAGGAGTCGGATTTGGTCAGCTCGTCGTTTGGGAGGCAGCTCCCCGCCCCCTCCCCAGGGCTTAAAAAGAAGGTGATAACACTGTGGGCGAAACACGGGCGCACTGAAATGTCAGAAGCCAAAAGAAAAGCCGATCAAACCTTTATCCCTTCATTTGCGTACCAATGTCGCTACAAAACAAGTTTGAGTAAGTTTACATGTGTGTTACACAAGAGCAGATTTCTCCGGACCAGGGGACTGCCCGTGTGTTAGACCTGGTAGGGGGGTGTGTGTGTGTGTGTGTGTGTGTATGCCCTCACACCCATTAAAATATTGCCGATCCCGAGCTGAGACTGTATAATTTACGGGGGAGGGAAAACAGTTTCCTGCTCTGGTACACGAACGTTATCTCTAGATCAGCCGTCAAATGCAGTGGTCTTTCAAAAAGGTTGGGTTTTTTTTTTCTTGGTTTTTTTTTTTTTCTGTTGTTGTTGTTTCTGTTTGTTATTTTGGGTTTTTTTTTTTAAAGTGTGAACAAAAGAGTGTGAGAAATTAATTTTGCGATTTGATTCAATGGCACAAGTCAAAGATCAAGTCCGGCTGCTTTAGAGGAGGCTACGGGGCTGAAAGGGAAAGCCGTGCCTCTTGTATGGTTGTACAAAGCAGAAATATATAGGCAGACTGGGAGAGAGAGAGAGAAAGGGGGGGGAAATCATAGAGAAACGGCTTGAAACTGAGAGACTCTAAATCATTCAGCCATGGCAAATTCAAACACACAAAGGAGGGGATGCTAAATTAACAGTGCTTTTTACATAGAGCCCAAATAAAACTGTAATCAGCGACGCGTTACTTTTCATTAAGCGAGTTTGACAGCAGCATATTCAGCCTCGACAAGGGAACAGGAGCGAAGAAATATACGGCTCTCCCAGCCCGAGTCATAAGATAATTCCTTAAGCTCCATTAACAACTCTTAGCCGCAGGAAATGGGCTCCCTGAAAACATCTCCAAATCTAAAAGCTTTATCGACCTCTCAAACCTCTGCTGATGGTTCTATTTTTTTTAAAAAACTTAGAGGCGAGACGTCCAGCAAGGTAATAGACTTTGACACAACACCTTCTTAACTAGAGAGAGAGAGGCAGGGAAAACGAGACCTTAAATGATATTTAAAAGGCAGCCAATTAAGATTTAAAATGATTGTCTCCTGAGATTATGCATGCGATTTATGTCATCTACTTTTTTTCCCAGGCATGTATGCAAAATTGCAACGGGGCATATTGCCTGTTCCTTTAATAACAATATTATTAATAATAATAATAATAATAGAAACAGTAGCAATTAACAATCCGTAACCATCTCACATAATTGCAAACGTTAATTTAGGAAAGGGATGGTGTTTAGGAAATCTGATTCTAGAGCACCTTGCAACAGTCAGCTTATTTACAGGTGCCTAACCGAAAGACAAATAGGTGAAATGGTACACACATTTTCTATCAATATTTAGGAGCACATTTCTTTTCACCCTGAGTGCATATTTGACTATTTAAGTCGCATAATCTTCACAGTTACAGAACCCAGTGTAGCAGCTCCTTCCCATCAGCCACATGAACAGAGATGTTTAAGAAGACTTTGTCTTGGCAAGACTTTGAACATTACATATTTTAAAGATATAATGGTTCAGAAGGAGACTCTGACTTACTACAGTCTTTTTGATATACATTTACCTTTTCCATTTAAATCTGACCTTCAAATAATACGAAGGCTTGAGAGTGCAAAAGTGTATCCAGCTAAATGCCAAGAAAAGAGTTAATGCTCACGTTGTACCATTTCACGCAGAATTCCTGGAAAATGCAAGAAAATATTACAACTCATTGATTTTGTGAGGGATCAAAAGCTCTTTCAATGAGTGGGACGGTAAGTGAATGGGGAGGAAAAGGATCACCCAAACACCACTGTGTTTTGGCCAAAGTGTTTAGTTCCCCTCGGATGAAGTTAGTACCGGCTATAACGCGATGAGCTTGGATCTGTCCCACGTCTCTTGAGGTTTGTGCATGTAACTTCGCACATACAAAAGTGAAGAATGCAGAGATGTTAATGTTCAAATTACACATTTTTATTTGCCTGATTAAAAAAACCTAATAATTGTGCTTCCCCTTAAGGAAGCAGCTATTTCTGATGAATTAGCTAAGCGTCCAAAACACAGATCCCGAAACTGTGAGATCTGGCATGTTTTAACTCACATTGACTGTCAAAGAGGCTGTGGGGTGCTTAGGACTTGTGGGAACGGCTCTCTTCATACTCCTTATGAAATGGCACCACTGCTGAAAATAATTCCAGATTCGTAGGCCCCCAAAAAAACAGTCAGTTTTAACACACACACCAACTGCATAGGTCTGGGGTCAGTTTAATACACAAGCCATCAGTCTCCAATACCATATGACGATATAGTAAAATCTTAATTTGGCTGAAAACGTGACGATACATTTAACATTAACCTGAAGGACCGAGGGAAAAGGAAACACTTGGGAGCAATTAAAACACAAAAGATGCTAATCACTTTCCAGTGTCTCCCCACCCCATTGAGAAATGGGTCTGGGTTCAGGGGGGAAAGAAAGAAGCCCCCACACAACCTAGAGGGAGTGCATATAGGCAAGCCCTGCTGGTATCCTGCTTTCCACAGTGAGGAATGTGGTCTCGGTATGAGAACTGCAATTGACCTACTTACAAGGCTCAGGAGCTATTTCTTGACCATCTCAGTTTAAGGAGAGCATGAAAATGAAGGAAATATATTGAAGGAAAGTGTTCTCTTAATATTCTTTTTTTTTTTCCTGACACAAATACATGAAAAAATTTTTCTCATTGATTTGGCTAGACAAAAATGAGGGCATAAAAATCTTTTTCTTCTCAGTTTTACCTCTATTTCCTTTCTCCAAATCAGCATGTCATTATTTAAATTTTGAAATGGATGGATTTTAGTTGCACTTTGTGAGTATTTTGTCAGTGGTTTCCATGGGATCATAATCAGGCCATTTCTCAAAGAATACCTCAGAAATTCTTTCTGAAATACTGCCAAGGATGACAGTGGCGATGAAATGGAACGGAGGAAACACCTCCCTCCAACATTATTTCTTTGATTTATATGACTCCTATGGAATGTCAGAAATCAAATAATTAAAAAGAACTGTACTTGAGATCTCATCAAATACTTCCCTTCTGTTGTGAAACAGGATTAAAACACTTGCTAGAAAATACAACAAAGCTGAATAACCAACATTTTAGCTATGTCCTTATGACGGGAGATGTCCTACGTCAAGGGCTGACAAGTCTTCTAAGGATTTGTCCTCTCTCATGGCATCTATCAATACTGGGCTTGAAACAGTCTGACAAGTCATTCAGAGTAAGTTCCGTTGTCCTCAATCTGAAGGTGCTCAGCTAACTAACAGGTTAATTATGGTAGCATTTTTGCCAGGAATAAAACTATTGGAAAGGTAGGACAGTGCCCAGGGAGTGAGCTGAAGGGGAACACTTACAGGTAGGAGAAGTGGCCATGAAATGAGTAAAGGGCAGAGTGCTTGGGAATCCATTGTGAGTGGGGTTCCTCTTCCTTTCTTCCTGGGAACAGGAAAAATGTCCAGCCAGGCCCTTATAGAAGTTACGTAAAACACAACATAGCGTTTTTCCTTCTGGCCTGGTTAGCTTACAGCACACGAAGAAGAGTGCTGTATGTGACAGTGATGTCATATAAGTCAACTCTGATGACATCAGTTGTTGGTAGCCATGTGGATAGAATGCTTTGGTTTTGAGCCTTCATGCCATTAGGATGCCCTCTTTCTGCATGTACCATCATCTCACCGACCTTGGAACATAAATGGCTGATGGTACATTAAGCAGAAGAGGCAGAAGCTGGGAGCTGTTGCTGTCACTGCAAGTAAAGGTGATACATAACTTTTAGTCCAATGTCACATCTATGATAAGTAGAGGTAACATCATTTTTTTGAGTCTTATTTGCCATGAAGTCTGGTATATGCAATTTAATTCTTTGGCTACAGTCTTCACAGAGAAACAAGTGACAACCTGCTCACGTAATGGAGCAGTCTCATAATCTTGCAAGTAAAAGTCAACCGGATCTGAACCAGCCTGGACAGTTTTGTAGTTAGTTTACCACAGGTTTGGCCCACACTAGTAGAAATAAACAATGACTAAAAAAGTAAGGTATTCATGTTGATTTTACTGAGAGACTAAGGCAGGAAAGCCCCACTATGACAGAAGACTCACCAGAGGAAAAGGAGTAGAGGATGAGAGGTTTTTAGACAGGAATTAAAGCTTTTTATTAAATCCGTGCACCAACCCAGTACTGATTTCTGCCTTCATTTACATCAGATTTAGTCAGATTAACTTCATTAATGGTTCTCCGTATTTATGATACCATGTCAGACAGCAGGGAGGATCCTTGTACATGAGGCTGACTTGGGTAAACTCTCTGCTGACAGTTCCTGCATGTAAACCTGGGGTCTAGCAACACTCACAATGTATATGAAGGAATCTCACACTATGTAACTGGTTCAGATTAAGGATTTTAGTCACATAAAGGGAATGTATTACTGAAGTGGGCCAGTTCAAGCTATGTTACTTCTGTATCAAACTGAAGGAAATGGAATCAACAAATGTGGAGGCCAAAAGTCAGATTCCCAAACTTGTTGCCAGGTTCACCTTCAAACATTTCCACTAAGCCTCTCTTCTCTGACAGTAATGTGAGAGAGAAACATCAAGAACTTTCCCCTCGTCTTCCCATATGGAGGAATGGAAAGCCCCTGTTGGTTGACAGGTCTGTGAAGGAAAGAAGGACATTTGCTCTTCTCCCATGTGCTGCTACACAACCTATTCAGTGAAAGGTCTTCAGATACAACAATTCTCTTGCTATGCATGAATCTTTGCTGCTGCTCTTCCTTTGCCTGAATTTTCCCTTTCTAGGAGAAGTGATGAAAGAGAAATAAATACCAGGTGGGAAGTAATGTCCTTCACTTGAACAAGGAGTTACAGATGCAAGCTCATGCCTATCACTGTGGATAAGGCTGAATTCTGCAATTGTGAGCAATCATGTAATACAAAGGTATTCCTGGAAATAGCCACCACACCTCCATTCTACACATCTAATGAAATAAAACTTTTCCAAAATCCTAAAGTAAGACTTTTTAATTAAAATGAAGAACCTAAAGAACTCAAATTTTTTTTTTTTTTTTTGCTCAAAAAAGCAAGAAATAGTGCCAAACATGCAAGTTGATTGAAGAGTAAGGGACTTATCATAATAAAATGCTCACCTGATTCTGAGAAATGAGCCTTGTTCCATAGTAAAAGCAAAACAAAATGACATGGACACCAAATCCTGATCCCAAATTATGCATGAACAATATGCACAAACCAAGCCTACTACACAATGTCCCATCTTTTCTTGCTGTGAATCTCTGTTACAAAAAAAGGGTGAAAAGCAGGCAAGCAAACAAACAAGACAAACTGAGTTATACATCAAGAAAACAGAATTTCCTAGTTGCTGGAAGTGACTGACAGAAGTCTGGGAGAATGAGATTGGACACTAATAGTAGGATGAAAGCAAACATCATAAACAAATAATGCTGCAGACATTTGAAACATGGCCATCAGTGCTTCCTGCAGACACCAAATTCCTGCTTTTTGCTATTGGAAAGACTCTACTTAGCGATTCCCGTGCCATTCTTCTCCAATCAATAACAAACAAACAAATAAGCTTCACGTGGCATGCGCACAGCAGTACCATAGAACCAATTTATAGCTGCCACTAATACAAAACTGTAGTTCCTTAATCCTGAAGAGCATAAGTGGGACAACTTGATCACTGAAAGGGCTCAGTTTTTAATAAAGGCAAACTGTATTATAATATCAGTCTGGAAACCTGAGTCACAGTGCATGGGCAAATCAGTTTATTTACTTACTGTCCTCTCTGATCAGCCTCCCATGAGGATTACTGTGGCTGAATTTGAGCTTGGTGCTCTGCCTTTCAGAGCTGATCTCCCAGCTGACTATAGCTAAGTCAATATCCCAACCCTTCACAAACAAAACCCCCAAGCTCTTCACAACCTAACTTCGGGCTTGGACCCTGAAGACTGAAAAGGGTTGGTACTCTTGAGTGTGAAGGACCCATAGGGAGAGGACAACGTGGTGCGTCTTGAAGTCTTCTAAGCGCCGCTCCCAGACAGCTAGAGAAAGGACATAGTCCATTCTTGATCAGCTGTGAGCAACTGCTGACATCCTTTTCTCTCTAATCCCAACGGTAGGACAGACAGTGACAGAGCGGATCAGGGACATTTTATTTCATGATGCATCATTTACAGGAGAGTGGTGAAATGCAATGTTCTGTTCACCACGAGCATGTTCCCAAATTTGATACAAAGTCAGCTGAGCACAGGAAGAGATTCTGCAGACCAAGACATAACAGCAGCTTGTTGTTTCCCCATGAGTGACTGCTGTGTGAGGCTATGTATATGGGATAGCCAGAGGTACAGGTGAAGAAGGATTCTTGCAAAGATAGCTGCAGAGATTCCCCTTTTGGGCATACCTCTTTTCAGCTGGTATGCCCCTGGAGTTGTTATTTTTAAGCAGTTGGGACTCTAGATGGCCAGGAGAATGTGACGGGAAGTATCATTACAAGACCTTGATTGCTGCTGTCACAGAGGTAGCTGGCTGGTAGACAGATAGCTCTACAAATAGGACAATGCTAAGAAAAGGATGTAAGGAAGTGTTTTATCTTCATTCCATTGCTTTTAACTACTATAAATTCTTCAGACACTGAGATGTAAGGAGACAAGGTTTTCAGCCTTTCTCTTGACTTACCCTGATTAATGCTCTGCCAGAAGGAAGTAATATATTAATTGTTTGTGATCTGGAAAAGGATAAGTCCCTGACTTTGCATATGTTACCAAAACTCAGTCAGATAATGCTGTCTTAAAGGCAGGCTTTGGCACAGCCCTCACCAGTGAGATTTCCTGAACTAAAGAAGGATGTGTGGCCATGATTATTGCATCCAGCTTCAAATAAAGGATACTTGCTTCTTCAAAGCTGGAGCAAAGAGACTGAATCCACTCCACATGCAGATTCATGTGAATGGAAGATACTTTAGTGTAGCATACCCCACGTCACCAAATCTTTCTGTGGTAACAGTAAGCCCATTAGAGCCATAATTTAAGAAATAAAGACTGAATACACTCAGTGAATGCACTCTGCACAGAAACAATATATGCTCTTAATCAGTAACATATTTTCTAACAGCTTCAGCAATGACAGGCTGCCACATGTTTTGGGGAGTTGAATTAAAGGCTAGGCACTTCTCTGAGAAATTGAGTTAATCGCTTTTGACCATTTTGCTACCTTCACTTCAGAGCTCTATCTGCAGTATATTTCGCTGCATGCTGCTGATGCACTATGAAGTAGTTAAGCAGGTCCTTCAGCCTTCTAGATCTGGACTTTAGCACTTGCATAAATAGTACTGTGGAAAAACCTTTGTTCAGACTAGACTAGGGCATCTCTTCTCTTCTTTGTTCCTCTGCAAGGTCCTGAAGCTTCTGATTCAAGAAACTGGCAATTATGCAAACTGTATCTATATGGTCTTTGCTTAAAAAGCCTGGAATTTCAATATTTTGTTCCTCTTGAATGCTTATTTTTCCCACCTGTTGTTCCTGCCCACCAGATCTTGGCCCTGCCCTTTTGAGGAGCATAGGAAGAAGTAAGGACCACAGAAGCTGCTCTCTCTCAAACTGTGCCCCATCATACATGTAACTCCCTTTAAATAGCATGGGAACTGAGCTTGCCCAACATATGCATACATAAATGCACACACACACTTTAAATCATGATCTATACTTTTTAGCGTAGTTTGCCGATATTAAGATTACAGGCTAGGAAAAAGGTGAGCTAGTAATTCAGGGTGGCATTGTTGCATGATAGATCATGCACAGTACTTTATATCACCTTATCTAGTTTAAGCAATATCAATTTCTTCATTATCACAATTATTTATAATTATATGAGGAAATAAAACCACTTGCATAGTCTCAGATTTTTGCAGGTACATACCTCTGCAAGTAGAAATAGAGGTGTTTCTGCTGGACACACTAAATCTTCAGAATTTTTTTTCCCATTCTTTTAAAATAAATACTTGAGCTTGGTCCCTAACTCGTACATGTCAGCAAAAACTAAATGAATATCTGAAAAACTGAATGAATATCAACTAGTTAAGCTGCATGTTTTAGCTGTGATAAAATTCAGTACTTTTCATTTATTTTTAATAAATTTAAGTATGGCATAAGATAAAACTATCTGTATACTTTAATACATATGGACAGACACATACATTTACAAAGCTTGCTTAAGTAGGCTTCTCATTTTCCTTCGAAGTCCCCCATGGATTCAAATGACATATGGCAAGAATTCTTTTAAGGTAATCACATAAGAAAAACTGAGGAGATGGAAATACATGGTTGTTGACTGTAAGATCAAAGGTCCCCAGTGAGCCTGTGAACACTCAGTCCATACTGAAATAGGTTTTTATTCTTTCTAACCTGTTTTCTGCATTTTGTACGAGATGTGTGACTTCCATATTAAAGTAAATGTGAAGTAAGTGCACATTGGGTGATAAGATTATTGGTTTTGGAAACAGAGTTAGAGTAAAAATTGCTACTTTCAAGCTTAGGATCATCTCTTTTAAAATAATACTTATTTTTCTATGAGCAACTCCCAAAGTTATAACTGGAATACAATTTGCATTTAATCACAATAGTCCTACCTAAGGCAAAGACACCAGCTACTTCAACTGAAAGTTGAGGGTCTTACTTTTCACAACTGACGCACTCTCTTCCTTTTGAAAATTCTTTGAGGATATAAAACAATAAAAAAGCAGATGGGCTTTTATGCTGCCTTTTCTAGTAATTTTTCATTCTTTAGTGCTCATGTTTTAATAATTAGCACAATTCAGACATAGTGATGTTTTTAATGCCTCTAGGGAAGAGAATATTTACGCTAAAAAAGTTTTAGTCTAATTATAATGCAAATAATCAAGAAACCATTAAAAACTCATATTATTTTCACAGAAAAGCAATTTTACAGTGGACCAGTAATACCAGCAGTTCCACTATTATAATTTAAGGGATTCATAATGCAACACTGTGACCAAAATCTTAAAGATTATTTACTCTTTAGACATTTTTATGCAGATAAGTGATTCATAGTTAGTCCATTTCTCACAACAAGTTTGATTTTCAAAACTGGGCTCTCAGTAATTGCCTGCAGTTTTACTAGGAGTTTTGCTGAAACCTATGACACAAGATGGTGCAGCCATCAGCAGTCAGACTACCGTTTTGATGCTACAGAACAATAATCCTCATTAAAAGATTTCTTTGCATCCTGGCCCATCTTTTTACAAGTGCAGCCTGATAAGCTGGTGCACTGCAGTTTGTGAATCTGAGGAACGTGAGCATGAGAGAAATTCAAGCTTTATAGAAATTAGCTGGATCCTTATATATGTTGTTGACTTTCCATTACATATGTTGTTGGTATTTGACAGTTACATACTGTACATAATTAATTTAGTTCTTTTCCCCGTAATGTACATGACCTGATTGTAATTTTCCCAAATTAGATCATTTTTCATAATTATTCATCATATCATTTTTGTGAACAAATGTCAGACTATGGTTTGTCTTCAAATGCAGAGCTGCATCTTCCACTATGTATGACCGACCATGTAAATCAACTCCCCCACCCCTCCTCTGGATACCCTTAGCTTTATAAATATAAGCAAAGCCAAAAAGTATTTCTAAGGCTTTGGAATTTTAAGGGAAAGCAGAGAGCACTTTAAGCAGAAAATGGCAGCAGGCACAGGAAATTTAGGACAGCTTATGCTTTTTCTATCATTATTTGTAAAACTTGCCTTTTTGAAAGGATTATGTTTGATTACACTCATGGACAGCAGGTTAATGAATAGTTTGGTTTCTTTTTGACACATTGAAGTCAATGGAATTACCTGATTTTAAGCATTTTAAAACCTCCAGGCTACTTTGTAGTAACTAAAATGGTAATGTAATTGTCTCATCCTAAGCCAAAGGAAGTATGTGGTTTATTGCCTGATCTTAGATTCTTATTTTTAAAGCTTCAGCTTTTTCTCTGTGCCCCACAGAGATTTTGTTCCTGCATAATACGAATGGCAAACCCAACTGCAGATGAGTTAGATATATTTATCCATGATCCATGATGGGATCCAATATCCATGATGGGTTAGAGGAATCCCACTCAGATCTTGCTGTGAATTTAGGCAAGTACTTTTCAGGGCCTTCCTCTTCACTAGCTGGTCACTGGCTGTTAGTTCATTCTAATGTGTTGGTCGGGGGTTCAGATCTGACAGAATGCAGGTCTATATATTTGATTATTTTTAATAATGTCTTGAAGGAAGTCCCAGGAGCTGACCTGTACAGGAACAGGAGACCTCGCTTGCATTTGTTGACACTAAAGCTTTGACTGAACTGAGGAACAGGCTTGTTCCTTCACTCTCACAGTCCCAGTCCGTTGACTACTCACAGCAGGGGATTGCTGCAACAGATCTTGCCTCCCTCCTTGCTTGTTCAGGTTTCCTTCAAGCGCAGAACAAGAAGCACAGAAGAAATGGTGATTACTGGGGATTTGTCTTAGCATTCAGCCAAAAGCAGCTATTGTGGTACCCTAACCTGGGGGCCAGGACAAAGCACCCGGGTAACGCAGACCGTCTGGATCTTCCTCTCTGCAGTTCCAGCAGCGCTGTCAGACTTCCCTTAACCCGAACACAGAGCTCTCAGCACTGGTTCAGACAAAATGTCTGAGTATGAAATAATCCGGGCACACGATGGCTTCTTCTCTGTCTCTCCCTGAACAACGGTCTCTGTAGAACTGGTTTGTGTCTTTTGACCTGGACTTTCCAGAAAGCAATAGTTAAAAGGGAACAGCACTAATCTTCATAAGTAAAGCTGGGAGCTAAATATTGCACACACCCATTGAAATAAGGGAGACATTGCTAGCATACCTCTCCATCCTGCAAGGCATGCTATCAGCATCATGCAAACCTAAAAGGCAAGCTGCTACTTCTTCCCTTTCCTATTAGCTTGCAGCTGCGGTGGCTGCCCAGGCTCTGCGATACAGTCTTTGCTTTGATACAGCACAATAGGCTTCAAAATGGAACATGCCACAGAATTAGGAAGGGTGGATTGGTTTCTTCCCTGCGTCATAATCTTCTCTTTCTTCTTCTCCCCCCTTCCCCATGCCTCTTAACGCTCATCCTAGTTCTGCACTGGCACTGTTCCCACTAGCCCTGCTGTTTTTCTTTCTTCCTCTCTCAGTCCCTCACCATTACTGTTTTGTACCCTCTTATACCTAAACCTCATTTCCAGCTTCTCTATTTTTTTTTTTTTTAACTTGAATTCCATTCAGTCATAACAGTAGGTAGCTGCAAATGTCTCCCAAAAGCTCCAAGTGACTTCTCAGACATGTCCATTTCTTTAAATGGCCCTGGAATAAGGAAGAAAAAAATATATTTTATGAATATCTACCCTGTTCACCACCTGAGGAAAAGAAGTGCTTTGAACCTGACATAAGGATAGCTGAAGGCAAGCAGTGACAAGTGGGAAAACCCGCTACCAGCTCCTGACTGGCCATGTTCTCTTGTGATAACGCATGCCTCCTACTCCTCCAGAGTGCGTAAACAGCCATCCACTGCTGTTTATTGTCCACAAGCTGCATTCGTTCTGCAGACTGAGGCTTTGGAAGATTGGATAGAGCTTGCTCTGGGACTTCTGAATGTGAGTAGATCACTTCATTGATTTCTGGGAGCTAGACTTGGTTCTTAAGTCAAAGAGTCCTGATTTGTCGACTGCTCTGTGCCTCCTTGAAAGGCAGGGATCCTCTGTGAGATCAATTCAAAAGGAACAGAAGTTAGCTGAATACTGGATAGTAATGAACAAAAGCAGAGAGCTGGGAAAAGGCCATACTAGGGCTGAGCAAGGAGCACTACTAGGGATTTTTACTTTGCAAACCAGAATGGCGTAGGAACCCCAGAGTGGAAACAGTGACAAGAAGACTCCAGTGATGGATCGTAGTACAATGCTGAAACTTGCAAAGCTGGCAGAAATATCTGCTGTCAGAGAAGTCCAAAACTGCAGCTCATTGGCCACTGAGGAAAACAACTCCATCAGCTTCTCAGGTGAATGATCACTGCACAGGGGAGCTGTGATGAATCCATCCTGACCACCTCCCCTTATTGCTTCCACCACTCTGCTTAAGCAGCAGTGCTGTTATTCCGAATGGCTGACGGCAGGAAGAGCTTAAGTTCAAACATAGTCAAGGATTTTATCCAAAACAAGGGCTGAGCCCATCACCATCCTTCAGGTGCAACAGAAGGAGCAACCAAACCTTGGTCAGGCAGTAAAAGGACAAGAAGCAGGGAGCAAGCTGCCCCAGCCTCTTCTCCCAGTTGTGCATGGGGATAGATGTGTTTTGCCTTAGCTCAGCTGTTTCTGTGCAGAGATAAAGAGTGCTTCTGCATGAGGCAATGTAGCCCACCAAAATGGCAGAAGAGTAATAAATGGGGAAAAAAAAAAAAAGGTGAATATTCTTTTAGCTGTTTTAGTGAGCTGTTGTGAATCAGCAAAGGAACGAAGAAGCGCAAGAGCAGACAGAGGTCTGCAGCTGGGAGCAGAGACAGGGAGGAAGGAGCAGGGGAAGGAGGATAGGAAGCAGGGATGGGGTGCACCAGATTTCCTCCTTTTGTCTGCAATTAGACGTTATAGGCTCGACTGCCTGTGAAACTGCAGCCTAGATGTGAAGTTATACGCACATTTCAAGCTGATAGAATTGTTCACTGCTGCCAGAAGGAAGTCCTTCCAGCTCCAAGGCCCCACCAGCTTTGCCAGATCCTGTCACGCGGTTGCTTGTAACTCCTCCTTTCCTGCACATTTTCTTGTGGTAAACTAATTTTCAGAGACCAGATCAGAATGAATTTAATAACAGAGACTTTCAGAAAAGGGTTTTTGTGGAGGAGGTAACTTTGTGCACCCAGAGTTAGTAATGACTTAATAGTTCTGCTTTGTTTGCTTTGCAAGGAACAGACACTGACAGAAGATGACCAGTAAGGGAACTTGTAGAGAAGTCAGAAGGAAACACAAAGCCATCACTTTAAGATAAGAGCAAAAGAAGGTACACTGGTTTTGTAATTTAAATGGAGACAGAGATCTCCACAGTGATGATACAAGGTGGGTACCATACAAACATTATCAAGCTCTGTAGGGCATCTTTTTCTTTGTCTTTAAATCTGGGAATCATTTTTGCAATTTGGATATCTGTCTGTGTTTCACTGCTTTGTAAAAGTCTCTATGGTGTAAGTCCGAAAAGCGAAAAAGCATGAGAAACATGTGTCCTGCTCCTACAAGATGCAGTCCATGGCTGTGTGCTTGTTTCTGGTACTGGGCCAGACTCCCTGATGCCGCCAAGTTCCCAGGGCAGTCAGGGAGCTGGTTATAGTTTCCTGGTTATCTGAGTCAGCTGCTGCAATGTATATATACCAGATGACAATCATCCCACAAGGGACTGTTCCCCTAGCTAAGAATAGCTGGAGCAGTGAAAAGAGGGTACTATAAGGGAGGAAAGCTGTCCTAGTGTCTGCGCTAAATGGACCAGGTTGCAGCTTGTACAGTTTTATCATAATTAATAACAAAAGTGATAGGGCCGACAGCCCTGTAATCTTGGCAGCCCTTCAGCATCTGATCAGCCTCGTTCGGTATCTTTAAGTAACTCAGATCTAAAGCACTAGAGCAATCAGGCTCCTGTCAGAGGTGAAAGAGGGTGTTTCTGAGTCTGATCAGATTAAAAAGCTTGGGTCCTTGGAATAATGTCAGTAAACCCACCAACTTCTGAGTTGGTGGAGAGCCCACCACACCCTCGAGGGTGAGCTCAAAACAAAGGCTCGCACTGCACTGTTGAGACCCTTGAAAGAAACACTCCCTTCCCGAGCCACGGAGGACAGAGCTCAGGGAATTCTTCCTGTACAGGAGCTTTCCTGCTCACAGTTCCCACCAGCACTGGCAATACCTTCTCCCTTGCCAGCCAAGCGGCATGGTGCTCAGGCAGCGCAGGCCACCCCATGGTGCTGGGAGATGCCTGCTCCTCCTGCCACCAAATCCCTTTCTTTTGCTTTTTGCTTCAGTGTCAGGAGGAGCTGTTAAATTGTTTTAACTCTTTCAGTTAAATACCTGAAGTAAATATACAATTACATTCAAGAAGCTTTGTGGTAAGGGTCTGCTATTTTTTCTTGATCTCTTTACCACTGTGATTTAGCTCAGTAGAACAACATGCACCATATTCAACTCTTTGAGTCATACTCAAGTCTTTGAGTCACAAATACTTCCATGCCCTCTATACTTTAGACAGCATAAATCGTAATGCTTAGTCTTCAGCGACAATGATCACCTGGGCAAGACAAAACAATCAAACTGTCATAAGGCTACTAGTTAGAAAAGGCAAACTTCCACCTACTGATTTTGCATTCACTCAAAGAGATTTGCATGGCCAAAGTCTACTTTGAGCTCTGATTTCATTCTGTAATTGTTGCGTGACACATAACAACTCATTTTCTTCTTTACCATTCTCAAGTCGGCGGTTGAGTACAAATACTTAACAAGCAAATGGCAAGGCCATCTCTCCCACACCTCTTTCCTAGGTAGCAAAGCCATCAACTTTCATACTAAGATGCAGCTGAAGTACAACTATTGCAGGATTTCTAATCCACAGTCACCTTTAATTTTTTTTTGTTACATAAGTACTATTAACTATAGACTAACTTTTTGTATGGCTACACACATTCTAAACTGTCCAAAGTTACAATGCCTATTCTGAAGAAATTTATGCCTTCACAGTGTATTTTTACAGAATTACTTATGAAACATGTAATGTGGCTTTTTAAAACTTGGGGAGCAAAGTAAGCATTTTATAACACATGTTCTTACTACGGAGGGGCTATTCTCTACAAAAAGCACAGGAGACAAGTCTGAATAAAGACTGAATGGAAAAACAGGTAAGATCTCCTTTGAAAGATGGAAATTTTCAACTCTGAGTGCAGATTCAGGCCTGTGGCCATTTGTAAGCCATTAGAGGTTTGAGCCCTGAGTTACAGCCTGGGTTATGAAGCCAGTCAGCCCAGAAACCTGGACTGGCCTTCTGGAATTAAAGTCTAAAAGTGTAAGTCAAAATATATTGATGCATATGTATTTGAAGTTGGAAATCTGTTTTTCTTTACATATCCTGAGGTGACTCATTTCTATCTGAGTAACAGATAATCTAGGTTTCAGTTTTATGGCAGCATAATGACTTGTTTCTTTGTAAATGTATGCTATATGCATATTATATTAAATATCTTCAGTAATTTAGACATGAAACAACATACTTCCTGTTCCTTTGAAATAGCTGCAATTCTGAGTCCTGTTCTGATCTGAAGGGAAAAGGGTCTTGTTCTCCTCTTGTTAGCAATCAGCTAGACTGCTCAATTTGTATCCACTTGCCAAAGTTAATATTTGTGCCCAAGATGATCATTGGGTTATCACATAAATAGACTGTCACAGCCATTCCTCAGAACAGCACAAAGACTGTGGAAAACATCTGCCAACATACTGCTCCTTCTGGAAGCAGAACTCTTGATTAGTCAATGGACTTTTCACAAGGGGTCACCAATACATACGAATCAAAATCACCAGCACGTGTGTTTAACATTTTTTACTTGACTTCCCTCATAATTCAGACTCCCTTATTCTTTTCAATAGTTCATTATACTTTTCCTTTTTCTTTTCATGCTTTGGCCTACCTTTCACAGATTTCCAATTCTGTCATGTTCTAAGTGGAAAGTAAATACAAGGACTTCCTTGTCCTGCCTTGGAAGTGCTCATTAAGATGAGAGCACACTCATTTTCCAAGAGAAAAGAAGATTGCATTTTAGTTTTGATGTTTCCAGTGCAAAAATCTCAAAGTGTCATTAACGGTTCTTCCAAGCTCACAAGCAAGAACTATTAACAAAATTTTGACACTTCTGCATTTTCTTTTGACAATTTCACAGTTAATTGATCATTAAGGCAGAGATCACACTCGTGCTCTGTCCTTGTCCCTCACAGACACAGATCTCTCTATGGCACCAGCCCCCTGAAGACACACATGTGCGCGCACACACACACGCACACACAGAGTCTCTTCAAGGCTCCTTGATCCCCACAAAGGTCCACGCTGGCTGAACCACCAGCCCTGGGGCAGAAGTTGCCCTGCCCTCTCTGTAGTAGCCCTTGTCTTTGGCAGAAGGCAAGGACCACTTAGGAACTCCAGCTGCCCCAGTGGGCCAAGCTGGATGCCACACTCCAGGGGACCAACAATAAGGCACTTAAACAAGCACTGGAGCAAGGGCTTGCGCCCTGACCTGTCCCAGTGTCAAGCAAGGAGCCCATGCCATGGCAGGGTGCTTCTGCCAACAGTGACCATGTGAACCCTCACAGACAGAGGGGATGTGATCTATTTCTTACACCTGGGTATGGGTTTGCAGCACCAGCCCATCACAGGACCAAAACATAAGCTTTTTTTTCCGCAGGTTAGAATCCTTTCTTTCAAGAGAAGGTTATAGTCCCAGTCCCTTTGTGTATCCAGGCTATAGTTTTCAGAATATCCTCCTTGAGGACAGATAAAATTGTTACTGTGTCTTCACCCATCTAAAGAAAAAGCTCAAGGATTAAAGGCACAAAATGAGCTTTCTAGCATTTTTCATTTGCATCACAGCATATTTGCGATTTAAAGTTCACAGCCATATAGAGAGCTGTGACGACTGTCATGTCTGAGCGTGGCTGCGGTGCCATTGTCAGCCACGCTAGTTTGCGGCGGTTAGGATATGGCCCTGTGTTTTGCATGCATTTGTGTTATTTTTCACATGAATGCTTCCTTTTATAACTATTTGCAGGTTCACACAAAATGTACATGGACATACTTACACACACACAAGCCAACATGCACAGATGCATATATATAAACCCTCCAAACACCTAAACAAAATATGTTTCTTTTAAACAAACTATCATCACTACACAGGCACAGTATTTTCTGCACAGTCAATGAATATAAAATATCAGGTTAATGTGCTGTGTGCTTTACCCATTACCATGGATTTGACAAATAGGTTATTTCCACTGTTTTCGTTAAAACAGCACAAACCTAATTTCTTTGAAGTCTGTATTTTTTATGTTTGGAAGTAAGTATCCCTTAAAAACAATCACCTTTTGCAATAATCTTATTTCGTACCTTCTTACTACTCGGTGGGATGAATTGCTCATGCAGCAGGCAGCATTTAGCTTTATGTTTGCATACCCAGCAATGTGGCCAGGTTTCATAATGCTGTGAATACCAAACCATAAAACCGCTTTTCAAAAGCAAATTCATAAATGCACTCATGCATACCTTTTTGAGTTATGAGGTGGCTGCAGATTTGGCAGTGCTGACTTGATGCAGTTTTGACAGGTTAGGTTAAAGGATTAAATCTAGTCTGTCTTCACTTTGCCCTGGCTCTGACACACTCTAAAAAAAGTTGTAGGCTGGCTCTGTGCCTAGTATGACCTCTACATCTCCTCAGAGTGACAACACTTCCCTTTAAGGCTCTCCAAAGGTCAAGGCAGATAACTTGTTGAGTCTTCCAGATACTTTCTTATCTGTGGCTCTTCCTCCTAACCTCACACAGTGGAAGAAATATGCAAAACCTTGGAGAAGAATAAATCAGGCTTCATAAGGAATAACTTGCGTTAGATCAAATACATCTATCAACAGTGTCTTTACTATACAATCCTTATTCACTACAAACATCCAAAACCACAGGTCACTAAAATCAGATACGTGTTCTATACAAAGAGATTTCACCGCCCCTCTTCTTTTTGCCCTGGCTAATTTGCAATTGAAAGCGACTTTCAAGCACTTAAAATGAGAGTGCTGGCGAAATAATGATATGATGATAGAGGAGTTCAGTGGCACTAAAAAGCCTGTAATATTTGTTTAACAACTGTTCACCTTTGAGAAAAAAAATAATGTGAACAAATAATAACGATAAGCACAGCCTTTTATTCTGGCATTATGTCAAAGACTCTTACAAAGAAGAGTTGGTGTATGCAAGATTCATAGAGGTTAATATTTTTTTAAGACCAGAATATCATCTGGGTTTCTGCATGATTTAGTCATTTATTTTCATCTGGTATTGAGTTTAAGAACTTGTGACTGACTGCAAAGTATCCTTTAGGAAAGAGGGAAAAAAAAACACATCCAGTTTTGATATAAAAGTTCAAATTAAAAAAAAATAATGATCTTTCTATACATAGTGTTATCGCTTTGTATTCTGATGACTGGAGCTGGTGCTTTTGTCTTCTGAATTCAAGTGCCCTATTAAAAGAAAGCACTTTCAGTAGTTAGAGAACTATATACAAGCCACATACATCTCCTGCAGTATGATTCTTTAAGATACACTAAAAACTTTAAGCTTCCTGTTGGATTGGTTCTAAGGTGGAATTTCCTGTCTGTAAAATCATTCCTGTAGCTTTTCTCTGAACACTCTCCAAGCTTTTACTATCTTTTTTGAAGAACAGATATCAGACTGCATTTTGGCAGTGTTGTCAGTAACTTTGTGGACAGAGATAATACTGCTCTCTCCCCCTGTTCCATGATTTCTTGTTTATAAATCCACAGATTTACACTAATTGTTTCAGCTGAAGAACCAAACGACAAAATATTTCCACTGAAAAAGTGTTACTGCCTTTTCAGGCCCAGTGTTTCTTAAAGTATTGTCTCTCTAGTGTTAAATTTTGTACCTTTTATCCCTAGGTGTTTGGCCTTGCATTTGGTTATATTAAAATGTGTATTATTTCTTCCCAGTTTACTAAATGATGGAGAGGATACTGTACAAACGACCTGTTGTCATGATTGTTTTACCATTCCATCTGTTTTTGTGGCACCTGCAAACCTTATCAACAATTATTTTATATTTTATGTGCTTTTGTCAATGATTTATGGCTGCACTGGAGCAAGAACTGGTCTGTGTAAGACCTCAGTGGAAACATACTTGATTATGATTCTCCAGTAATTACTCTGCTGGATATTTGTCATTCGTATATCACATATCATATCATCTTATGATAGTGAGAAATTTGCATGGTAATATGTGGAAAATTGTACAGACATTCAGTCTGATCAGGCTAATAAAGGTACTTTTAATCAGCCCGTCATCTCTTAAGAAAGGAAATGAGGCCAACAAGAACAATTTTATGTAAAAAAATATAAAAAATGTCAACTGAAATTAATTATATTCTCATCCTTTATTTTTCATATCACTTATCCCATTATTTTGGTAGACTCAGTGTCATTTTTACAGGTTTCTTCTAATGGCTGTTTTAAAATACAAATTTACTTGCCATCCTTTAAACTTCCCTGCCATTCTGAAATTTTACAATGTTACCAGGAACAACCCTCACAATTGTTTTAAAACTCTTGTATTCAAGTAATCAGGACTCTACTTTTTTTTTTTTTAATATAGAAAAGCCTTATAGTTGTCTAACTTGTTTCTGAAGCCTGTTTGGTTCTAGGAGTGCAAATGACTTTGTGACCACTCTTTTTCTGTTAAAGAGGACCTCAAGTAAGAAGTTATAAACCAAGTTACCAACTTAGAATGTAGCTATAAGCTAAATTATTGACATGATGGATTCCTCATATATTTCTTTGAAGCTACAAATCAGTGACCTCAATCTCAGCCCAGTGTGGGACTGGCTTTCTGTCCCTTTTTAGAGGAAATTCAAGCAGGAGAGGGGGGAGAAAAAAAATCCCATGAGGTTCACCTTCTGTGGTTTGCTTTTCTTTTATTTTCTTTTTAAATTTTTTTTAAAAGCATTGCCAAAGATGACGGGTGCTTCATGAGCTGCAGTACTGTGGGGACAAGAAGGTGCCAGCCAGGGCAGGGTCCTTGGACAAGAACGCCCCTGTCTGCTCACAGGGCAGGGACACCTGTGTGCCCTGCTCCCAGGGAGTTTGGGAGCCGTGCTGCCTCCACTCACTCCTCAGCAAGGGGTAGAGCCCAAAAAGCCCAACATCTGCAAATTCAACTTCTTGCCCTTTCTATATGTGTTTATCCTTGCATAATTTAATTTTTATTTTTATTTTAATTTAATTATTTTCTTCTGCCTCCATGTATAAAAACAGGCCCTTATTCCCTTTTAGTGCCAAAACATACAGTTGGTCATCTTTGGCAGAGCCTGAGGAGATTTTGTGCCAAGAGGCAACCCAAGGCACTCCAGTGGCTTTGCCGCAGCACCCTGGCCTGTGTGAGCATATGTACCAGCTATAGTACTATATGCAGACTGTCCTCATAGTGTAGAATGGTTCCGTGAGTACATTTTATAGTCACTTCCTAGCACTTACATAGCCATTTAGTAAAGTATTGAGGTTCAATACCGTATTTTCTGCTCTTCAGTCCACATCCAGAAAGACTAAGAGTGTGAGATTTAAATTTTCTTTCTAAAGAGCCTGCACACCCTTAAAGCTAATTGCCTATGGACCTGAAAAACAATTTGATGAACTTAAGTACCCATCGACTGTGATTCTAGAATAGTTTTAAGTGGGCCAATTTCTACACGGAGTTATTATCCAACATGCATTGCTGAGTGTAAGGAGGACAATGGTTCAACAAGGAATAAAACGAATTTCATGTTTTAACATTAGAGAGAGTAAAGAAGATCATGTATTAATTAAATAAAAGACTAAACAGGACAAACCTTTGGAACAACAGACATAACATTTAAGAATAAAATCAACACGGCAGGGTAAAGGTCGGAGAAGATCAAGTAAGACGCTAATAGTTGTGCTTTTTCCATTTTCTTATCGATCAATATTATGTTTTTCCCAGTGAAAATGCAACAGCAGAGTTATTGCTGACCTTTTCCTCACCCTTCCATTGTGTATAAAATCACAGCAAAATAACAAACAACTTCATAAGCTGCAGAGTTTTTCCAGCCAAAAAGCACATGTCCAGAAAATAATTGTTTAAAACATGCAGAGAAAAAACATTTTTTTCTATCGTAAGAAGTAAACTACTTCTCTCCTAATTACATGCGTAAAAGACTTTGTGCCAGTTTAAAAGTCAATAATTACACATCTTTTTTTGGAAAATTCAGCAACAAACTTTCTTAGTATTTTAAATAAATGACAGGCCAAATACATTCAGAAAGAAGAAAAAATATCAAGTATATATATAAATAAGGAATAAAACTGGACATGAACATTTCAGTTATTATAATATTTTTTCTGAATTTTAGTTTCTTCCTTTTCACTTTAATGCACCATGGATCAAAATTTTATTTATTAATTATCATTACACATATCGCCATTTTAAAAACTAAGAAAAAGCTTTTGTAAGAACTTTACAACATTACTTGCTTATAAGGACATGGATGGCCTCAGTGAGCAATTCAATAAGAAAATTGTGTTTTCTGTTCCAGCAAAATGACACTTTCCATTTTCTGCCACTACCACCAGGAAGAATGACACAGAAACTGAGGGAAAGAATAACAGAAATAATAATAAATAATAATTAGGAAACCAGTAATTTACAGTGATTTGACTGATTTCAAAATAAATAAAAAGAGTATTTTATCCCTTTTTATATTTTCATTTTGATCCACTTAAAATAAGATTAGGAACAGAATAAAAATTTACATGCGGAAAGCTGAACTGATTCATTATTGTGAGTGTCAGCATAAAAGACAGAGATGTTATGACATACCATAAAGAAACACCCCTTTCAAGTGAAGGAAGAAATGTTTATATTTTTCTACTGTAAGTAGTACCTGCAGATCCATGTAGTAGAGATAATAAAAAATAGCTAACTCATTTATTGAAAAATATTCACAGTTGTCCTTTCAAAAACATACTGAAAACACCGTCAGAAGTTAATAGCTGCCTAGTAAAAAGTTTATTGCCATTTCAAATGTGCATGTAGTGAAGATATAATTGCTTTACATACAAATTAGATAATCACAGGATTATCTACATAAAGTTTAGCTTGATAAACTCTGTGCTCTGGTGCTCAATGGTACAGTAAGGATATGTTATCCTGCAGAATGTTACATGCTCACTAGGTGTCCCTTTATGTGACATACAGGGTGTGGTGACTTTTGTAGACAAAGGAAGACTCTTTCATAAAAATTATAGCTGTTTCCCTTATTAAAAGCCACCAAAGAATAGAAGCATATAAAATATCCAAGCATCCAAGAAAATCTCAATATTACATCTCAGATTTCAAAACCTAGACATTGGCTACAAAATATTCAAGATATATGTATATCAGAAGCTTTGCAGGAGACTAGAAACCTTGCCAGCTCTCACGGCTTTCTCTGGAGCAGTGATATAGTTGAAATTTACTTGGAAGCCATGAGCTACAAAGATATGTGATTATTGGGAAATCTCCACCTTTGTTTAGAAAAGCAGGTTGCAGCCACCCTGGCTGCACGAATAGGTTTGAGAATGGGACCTTGTCGTGTTCCAGGAGTATTCACAAAATGCAAATGGTACATGCAGAGTCCCCAGCTGCATTATTTATTATCAAGTCTCATAATTCATTTAATGATTTAATTGTTTTACAGGCCTGAGTCGTCATTTGTGAGTATCTGAGTGTAGTGACATAGAAACTAACCTAATAAAATGTCAGTGTGGTGCTTTACTGCGCCACAGCAATTACTGTAGGCGGCGCGCAGCTCTCCTCCTGCTCACTCTCCTTACCTTCTGCACTCAGTTGTAACTAACGCCGCCTGAAGTTACAGAAAACCTTCAACAAGGTTTTCTCTTCTATTAACCCAGCAGTTAAAACATTCCCTTGAAGCCCTGGAAATGGGCTGGAAACTCACAGAAACTCTGGAACTCCAGACTGGTTCCAGTAAGATCTGTGCAAAAAAGAAGATACCTGAACACAATAAAACACTATGATGGAGACACAGGAAAACGCAGACCCTTCCGTACTATTTTTCTGCTATTTTTTTGCTGTAGAGTTACTGCTTCAACCCCATTTTTCCATATTTTTAACAATTGCTAGTACCCCACAGCAATTCAAAACTGAAATGGAAAGTATGTCACAACCTTCTATCTGGTGAAACACTGGCTTTGTGGAGGATACTACAGTTTGGGTTACCAAATTCCCAAGGTAAGTATTTCCCATTGGTAGGCTTCATACTGGTTCCAAAATGGCTCTTTTCCCTCACAAAGGTTGCTGTTTAGGGACACTGCTCCTGGGCTGCTGTGACTTTGGAATAAGCACACTTCTTTTTCTACTGATCAAGATGCATAAAAAGGGATTTCCACAGCAAAGAGCTGCACTATTTCTACTGCAGTAGAAGACCTTTGGGTGCCATAGGATTGCACAGATTGCAGCTCACTCCCCTGCATCTTCTCCTTTCTTTTGGAGTGTTTTTAACTTTCATTCCCTTTCCTCTTCCTTTCTAATTTCCTCACGTGGGTCCCCTCTCTGTTCCTATGCTCTTTTCATTCTGCCTCTGCCTGACTGCCTCTCAAGCTTTTATTTTTTTCATCCATCTTCCACTTTTTTCCCCTCAGCTTGACATAATTTTATCGCAAATATGGTGATACACAGCAAAAAGTAGCTTGGACTTGTGGGTCACACATTTTCCCTTATTCAAATCACTTGTTATCTCCCATAATTTTCTGTGGGACTCAAGAAGGATCCTGTGCAAGTGACTATATTCTCCTTACACTTTTTGGTGACACTGTAGATCTCAGCTGCCTGGCAAAAAGATGGCTTGGAGTTCCTGGTATTTCTGCCTGAAAGGAGTCTTGAAAACACAATCACATTTGAGGAATGTGTGTAAGAAGCTGAACAGATAGTATAAAGGAGAAAATGTTTGGGTTTTTCTAAGTAGAGGAAGAACATGGGAGAAAGAAAAGTGTGTTGCAAGATATTTGAGAAATAGAGCCTCAGTAACAATGAGGAAAAGTATACACAGGATACTGTTTGCTCTTTATAGTTTTCAAAGATGTGACAGCTGGACTCTATATCCAGAAGTCTTCACAGGGCATGGACAGTAATCATGGAATTGATCTTTGGTGACAGGAGAGGGCAAGGCAGAGCATCACTTGAGCCTGTGAAGTTGGCTCACGATCCGACTGGACCACAGATCAGACTGGACCCAGCTGGGCGACACCAGCTTATTTTCATTATTCATTTTTCTCCCTGCAGTTTAATTAGATTTGTGAATACAGTAGAAAGGAATATGAGGAACTGTGCTGTTAAAAGGAGCCTTGGCCCTAGCCAAACTATGAATTTGTCAGGTGGCCCTGCAATAGTTTTCCATATTTGCATTTGTGCAATTTTCTCTGTTATTTTTGTGTAATTTTATAGTTATGTGTTGGGGCTTTTTCCCCAGATGTATATGATTTTACATTTTCATGGAATTCCCACCACTTTACTGAGAAGATCACTAGGAGATTTAAATTCCCCAAATTCTGAAGTGAATAGGGCTTTACTGGGACCCTGAAACAAGCATTTTATTTTGAAAAGGATCCCTTGAAATAATTGGCAACTCTAAGCTCTTATTACTGCTGGTGGTTTCTGCCGGAAGGGCTAAAGTTTGGAAGAGGAAAGTCACAAAATGTATCTTGTATTTAAACTTCAAGAATAAAGAATAAAAACTCATATCCTGGAAGAAAAAAAAAAAAAAAGAAAAGCAAAAGCATTTTCCAAGAACAGAAAACGCAATGTAGCTGTTTGTGGGCGAGAAATCTAGCACAGTTGCTGTGCGCCCATCAATCAGTGGCTCAGATGAACCCATTTGTAAAAGTTAATAGAGCAAAGTATAATGAAAGACAAATTGGTGTTATTAGTCTAAAGTTTATGGTTCAATTAAACTAATAATATGCAGTAAAGCAAAAAGAATAATTAGAAATTATGATAAATATACATGGGTTTGTAAAAATATGACAAAACTTTACATATTTTGTTCTTCTTTTTGAATATACTATCTTTTTGATAGCTTTATACACAGTTGCCTTGGGGCATACAAGAAAACTGCAACAGTAAGATTTAAAACAGATAATTACTTGAAACCAAATAGTATTAAATATGCAATATAAAATTTACAGTGGGAATTATCCTGAGAGCTGAACCAATTTGAGATTTAAAAAATAAAAGGACATTTTAAATTGGTTTTATAAAATTACTTGTTTATCAGCTTTATAAATAGATAAATTATAAATATTTTATAGCTAAGGATTATTATTCCGTTCTCTGAACCCTCTACTATTTACAAAATACATACGATAAACTGATCTATCTACCATGAACCAAAGCCTTTATGTCCTCAATACTCCTCTTCCTGGAAGTGCATAAAGGGAAAACTCTTTGTCACTTGGCTAGCGCTCACCACTGTCCCTCCCCTCCTTGCAGCGTGCCAGCAGGTTGACCAAGGAAACTTCTACCCTCTTTTTCCCAGAAACCCAGGTAGAGAGGTAGGAAGCCAGGCCAGGAGACTTATTGTTTAAACCAACTTCTTCCCTAAGCCCTCTCAGAGGTGCCCAGCAAACTGACATGATCCTGCCAAGCCTTTCGTCTCCACCAGGCTTTCCAACAAGGCATGGCTCTGTCAGCAAGTACTCAGCCTGGGAGTGCAGTGCAGTTCTGAAAAACGATGGGCTCCTCAGGTCAGGAAAACACTCCTTACTTAGACATTCGTATCTTCGACAAGAGGGCAGCTTGGGCACTGCAGCCATCAGCACAGACTGCACAGACATGGCCGGAATCAGCAGGAGCAGCTGAAGTTGTGACTTGGATTGAGAGGGTAAAACTGTACAAACATCAGCCCGGTCAATGTTACGCTTACCCTCTCAGCCTCCGAGTCTACAATACAATTGGTTTAATTTTATTTTTTTTCAGGTTACTGGGATGCCAGCAATACATTTTGGCCATTGAAAGATGGATCGGGGATTTGGATGAGGAGAATCAAACACAAATCCTCTGCAATAGCCCTAGTTTTAAGACTTACATTTAATCTACACCTGACTCAACCTGCAGTTGGTGGAACATCAGGCTTTCTTCCCCCTGAATGGGGAAGCGCAACACTGGAAAGGTGCAGCAGAAAGGAAAGTGGAAAATAAGACAGTAAGAATTTCAGGTTCATAAGAGGACAAAAGTCAGGTTTGAAACATGGTGTGAACAGTCCTGTGGGATTTTGTTAAACAGACAAAGAAACTAAAGATAACAACAGAAAAATAATTAAACCAAGTAAAAACAAACCCCAAGAAGAACTTATTAATTAAAAGTTTTCTGACAAAACCAAGCAAGCCCAAGCCTGTACAACAAGCTATTTTGGTATCTTTTATAGGCTTTGAGCACAGAAAGGACCATCTTCTTGGGGAAGCTAAATTTCACACATCCTTAATCAATCAAATACTTTCCCTCAAGCCCAAGGGCTGTGACATTTCAGTCAGTCAAAGGCAGAGGACAGCAGAGACCAAGACAGTTCCAGGATGGGAACCTGATTAGATGTACACTCAACAAATACTCCATTACCCTCACAGCAAAGAATTGGTATTGTATTTCAAGAAATGATGTCTAGCTTCAGTAGGATCTCTGGAAGCTTTTGTCAACAAGATCGTAATCCCCTACTGTCAGAGCTTTTTCCACTATGAAATTCCTGTTGCCAGTGATCAAGTTACATCTTGATCTTATTTTCAAACAGGCTGAGCAAGATGAGCTCTGAAAGCCTCATACCATTGTGCTTGAATATTTTGATCTCACATGGGCAAATATTTTGAAAGATAATGTCCCAGAAAATTTTTTTCCACATTTTCCCAAAACACCCTAAATATAAAAAACATAACTTCTGTGAAAATTTCTTTGGACCAGATACTTCTAACCACAATTTAGCCTAGAAAGAGGCAAAATGCTGCTTTTATTCAGCATTTACGTTTTCTTGCCTTTTAGTTAAGTAAATTAATTGCAAGAACTTGATCCCTACTTATACTCAGAAACTATGTCTTTCTCTTTTTTTTGGCATGTTTATAATTTGAACTTTTGTAACAGATTGATTAAGCAAAGTTATTTCAACCTATAGAGTAACACTTACCTACTCCAATCAGTGATTCAAATATTGTCTCACTCGAAATTCTCATTTCCATCTATCATTGATTACTTAAACATGAGAAGATGTTTGGGTATTTTTCCCCTTCCTATTAGTTGAAAGACTCAAATTTACAAAGAGTTTCCTGTAATAATTTCAATTAGAACTGAGCAAATAGTCTCCACCTAACAATTCAGAAAATGCATTATAATCTTCTTTCTTGCTGACTCTCTGGGGAAAGAGCCACAAATAAAATGGATGTGTGGCTAGCAGGAGTTGTTCTTCCCGTTTTTCCCACATACAGATTACAGATCACACAGAGTTCTCTGGAATATTTATTGTTCAGAATTCAAATCTTTTGAATATTCTCACTAATTTTCACAATTGTATTATTATGCTGAATTGCTTGAACACATTAACCAGTAGGGCCTGCACAACCAAAAACCCCATGGCAGGCAAACCTTAACCAGCTTTTCCTTCTTTCTGTTTGCTGCACTTGCACAGCAGCAGAGCTTGATGAGCACATATTTGAGATGACACTTGTCATTCTCTCTAACACAAGGCAACTTGCTTTTCATGCCAGCCTTGGTCTAAAGGATGACGGTCATTTCGGACACCACAGTGAGAAAAAAAAGGAAGTGAAGAAGTGAAAGCAATTTCTTTGTCTGCTTAGGCTTGGACAACACAGAAGATTCTGTCTTGCTCATTCCCAACTAAAAAAATGATCCCTCTCCCCAGACTGTCAGTCCATTTCTGCTCTCACTCATATTCCTTTATCATGTCCTCAGTGCTCCCACTTATTCAAGCTAGGACGTATCACCTTTGTGGGAAAAACACTAAACATAATACAGAGGTAAGGATAAAGTGAACCACAGATGTGTGGGAAGGGGAAGATTGAGCCTAGAGAGGGGGAGCATCCCTGAAACAGAGTTTTTCCTGCAGGAAGCACTGGCTACATTCTGCCTCTGAATTCATTCATTTTAATGAGATTTTGATTCTGCCTTGGAAGTTCTCTTCCCCTTCCCAAATTTCCTCTTGAAGAATCCAAGACAAAACTCCAATTCTCAACCTCTTGCTTATCTGAGATAATACAGGCACACCTGCCTCAGCCTGGGAGCACCTGAAAGTCCACAGGCATCTCGTTCACATCTCTAACTCTATCCCCACTGCCAGTCATATCTGAGAAAGCTCTCATGACTTCTTTGAGGATCTCTGAGAGGCTTCATGCTATATGGAGAAGTGCCTCCACCAGATTTGTGCAGGGCCAACTCCGCCTTCTGTTTACACAGCAGGAAGAGCACTCACTGGTGGTAGGACAGACCAGGGTTCAGTGGTGGCTTTCCCTCAGCTACCAGGAAGCTTCCTAAACGCCAAGTTCAGGGCTATTCTGGAGCAAAACCATCCTGACCTTCCGCTTGTAGAAGGGGTCAAAATTTGAATGGTGGTAACATTAAATCTGAATTTAGACACAGAGTAGTCGGTGTGACAGCCTAGCCTAGTAGTCAGCGCACTTGGTGGGCAGAAAGGAACTCCTGGAGTATATTTAATGGCTGTTTGATTATTTAAAATGTTTATTCAAGCAGAAGCTTTAAACCATGCCTTCTCTCTCCGTGCTGAATGCCCCAGCTCACAGACCCAGGAATATGCCTGGGTCATCATACACCTTTTCTGTCTGATCCAGCAGAGTTCTTTATTGTACAATTCAAAGCACCAGAGCATAAGGGGGAAGGTATGGGCTGTGCTACCCTCTGCTCGAGGGAGTCCACAGCCTCCTGCTGAGGGCTCTCAGGTGCCAACTTTGATTTTCTACAGGCAAAAGAAAGGCTTTACACCAGGCACCCTACAGACTCGGCCCCCAGTCATGCCAGAAACTGTCAGAAACTCCTAGCTTGAACTAGATGAAAAGGAGTGTTTGACAGGTAAAGAAAACCACAGTACATTTCCACAGCCTTTCCTGGTGGATGCCTCTGGCAGGTCCCCTCTCCATGCTCTGGTTGCTTGGTGTTCCCTCTGTGGTGCATACCCTTCCCCTTGGTCATGCAGGAGGCTCAGGGACTTGCCCAACCTCAGACACAGTAACAAACTCTAGCTGTGGCATGTAGCTGCTCAGGACTGCATGGTACCGCTCAAAGAAACAGGATTTCAGCCAGTGCTGAAATGCTTTCCAGCCTCAGAAAGTCAGTTGCTGCTTTCCCAATGGGCGAGTATCCTGAAGTCTGTGGAAAGCCTGTGTAAACACCGTAACCCAGTACTTCTGAAGCTTCCACAAATTTAAAACAGCTGAGAGAAACAGTGGGCATGCCTTGAAGCTGGGCATAAAAATGTACTTTGTAAGGGCTAATCTTCATGTTGTCCTGCACGTCATTCCCTATTCTTTTTCTACATTTCAGCCAGAAGCTGACTCCGTATGTCTTTTCAAATAAACCACAAATAATTTTCCCTCGTGAATTTGTTTGCCATTGTAGCAACGGTATTTTACAGCACACCAAGAATTTCCTGAGGTTTTTTAGTACTATAACAATACCTCAGTTTTAATTACTTGAACAAAAGGGTTTCAAGTCCGTCAGAGTGCCTTTCAAGGCCTGCGAAGATATTAACTGATTCCATAACCAATTACCTACATTTTCCTTTACTTATTGCAAATGTGACCTTTTGTTAGAATTTGATTGCAAGTTTCCTGCTGTGAGTATATAACTATCTGTGTGTCTGAGAATGGCTACCCTCCACTCATGTGATGACTGCTGTTAATTTTAATACACTTTGATGGCTGGAGAACAAATAAGTGTCTGTGACACAGAGCAGAGACATTTGAAGGTGGATAAACTACCACTTTAATGAGTAGAAATCAGCAAGTAAAGGGGCCTTCCAGTGACAAACCAGAAGACCTTCAACCTAAGCAAAGCAAAGTAATTTTCAGTCTGGAGGAGATTAAAAAAAGACATCTTACTTTCTGTATAGAGGTAGAATAACAAAATACCCCATAAAAATGACACAAATTAGAGAAAAGAGGAATACATAAATAAATGCTCTTGAGAGATAATCTATTTCTCTTACAAATTAAACTGAGAGAAAATATTTCAGAGAAACTATTGCAGTTGTATGTTTTTATTACCTGTTGATTGTAATTTTCTGAGATACAAAAAAATTGGTTTGTAGACCTGTTTTCTCCATACTGGCACTGTATTATTGTTGTTTGGACTTTGTGGTTTGCTTTTTTTTCTTCACTCCAAAGACAATCCTCAGGCTAGAATCCTACCTCTGAAGAAAAATATACTCACAGATTTGTTGGAGTCCAGAGGAGAGCAAGAATGAAAATTAGGAAGCTGGAAGGATTGGCTTGCAAGACAAGATTAAAAAAAGTTACTTAACATGACTAAGTAATGATCAAGGTGAGACATACTAATTCTTTATAAATATTTAAATAGCGTGAATCCTTAAGAGTGCAAGGAATTAATTAACAATAGGTCAAGGAGTACTGGGATATTCGAAATGTTGTAAATTGTCTAAAAAATATGTAGATTGGATTATTTATTGTACAGAAAAAACATACAAATTCTTCAAAGAAAATAAGGTAAAAATATTGCCTGCTTATGTAAAATGTTATTGGACTAAAGTTTGGCTCTTGAAGCTGCTTTCTTTTCTTTACTGTTATTTCCACTAAAAATGTGGAATTGCACAGAGAGGTTCCATTATGCAAAACAAAGAGAAAAGAGACAAAGAGAAAAGCCTTGCACCCAGGCTCTTTTTTTTCCTTCCTTTTCTAGTTTTCCTCCACAGTCTGTGGGTGTATTCTGAAACTTAAATACTAACTTGTTATCACTAGTGGAAGAGTTTGCAGAGCACAGCAACATCTCTGATTACATGTAAAAGAGGAGCAAGCTGAAAAGATTCTCTGAAATGATCAATTATTAACCTACAGAATTATCTATCCTTTCTCTAATCACTGATTAGAGTCTCATTTATTTGCAGAACAAAATCAGTCTTTATCTTGTTGCTCCCAGAAAGAAATCCCATCTTCACACTGACTCCAGAATCTACTACTTGCCTGGACCCTTATTCCCTTACTAAACACTCCACACAATAATAAAAAAGTTTCAGATTTGTATGGGGACTTAGGGCCCTCTACAGCATTTTAGTTTCACAGCCTGGAGCTGACTTTTGTTTTCTGTTATCACTGTCAATTAAATAAGCAGAGGAGGAGCATTGCCTTTGTTTAAGATGCAAAATACTTCCCATTACAGTAACAATTTTTGCCAATCTCTCAACAGTTTGGCATGATATTGCCCATGAGGAGTCAGATCGTTTTATCCTAGTTGCTGGAGAGAATTTCAGCAGATAACACGGCTGATTTCAAAAGTCAGATGAGCAAAATTACCATGCTGCTTATTCCCGCTCCTCCCTTCAGTGACGGTGTCAGAGGACACCCTGCTGCAGCTGACATTCTTCTCAGAAGGCAGGAAAAAGCTCTTGGCTGGGCCCCCATCATCACTTCTCCATCCTTGCTAAGGTAAATTTTAATGATCACTTGATGGTGTCAATACCATGAAGTGGTCCCACAGCTTACTGGGACTTGCACTGTTGGCACATGCCATCCACACAGTTATCCAAAACTCAGGGGGCTGCTCTCCTTTTTTTTTTTTTTGTTTCTATAGAGGTCACTGAGAGAAGGCTTTGTCCCTTTACCTGAGTAGCTCTATGGCTGGTAGGTAGCTGGCTTCCACCAAAATTTCCCTTCTACTCTTCTGATGTCAAAAACCTGCCACGTGCAGCTATGCAGCTACCAGCTAACCTCTTTTATTCTACTAACCCCAGGAGTGGTCAGCAGCCACCCATAATCTTCCACTATTGCCTTGCCAACTAGTCAATGAGCTTTCTAAGTCTCCTACCTTGTGCATAGGTTTCCTGCTAGCAGTAAAGTTCTGTGTCAGAAAACGGCTTTTTTCAAGGCATTAATAAATATTTTCTTTCCTTTAGTGCACCAGACTGGAGCCCTCGTGATACCTGATGCACACATGGCTGTTTGGAAAAGAAAGCAAGTTTCCAAAGCAGTAGTGTAATGGCAAGAGCATGAGGGCAGGCAAGGCCTGAGCTGTCAGAGTTATGCTGGTCGTAGGACAACACGTGACTGTAAGCTCATTGCCAGTTTGTCCCCAGACTTGGCCACCTTCTACATTGGAACACACTAACGCACTATATATCATTTCGGAATACAAATTGACACACAGGCGTTGAAAATGATCCAGAGGAGGAGGAACAAGGTTTGTGCTCAGCAACAAGCTCAAAATGAAACTAGCTCATCAGTCAACAGACACGGTCAAAAGAGAGCTGGCACGCAATTCAAAGGCCTGAATGGCATTTCCAAGAGGAATGACTGGTAACAAGTAGTTCCACACAACTTCTTAAAAAATCAATGTTGAATCCATGTTCACACTGAATAGAAACTATCCGTAAAATAAAGCACTTTGTAGAACATTGTTCACAAGAAGGTTGAGTCAGTCTTGCCTTTTTATATCAGAGTGAACTCTGAATATTTATTTCTGGTTCTCAATAAGTATTACTGAAGCAAGCAGGTGGGAGGAAGTGTTTATATTACAATGGATTTTTTTTAATAAAATGTAATTCATAGCCATATATATGTCACTCAAGGTCATGAATTCTAGGCAGTGAAAACCAGTTAAATAGCAAATCTTACCAAATCTGCTTATAACAAGGGCAAAGAGCATTTCAAATATAAGACAATCAAAATTAATTAGGAACAAGAATGATACAAAGTGGCAAAGCTGCATGTCTTTGAGAACTAAAACTACTTGCTATCGGCACACATTATATTTACACATCTTGCAGATTGTCCCCAATCTGTATCTTTCCCCATTATCATCTTCCTTGTCTTGTTCTTTTCATCTTATTTTCCAGTGAGAAGTTATTTATACATTTCAGCCTTTTTTGACCTTTCAGAACTGAATTTGCCATTTTTTTTTCTTTTTTACTACATCATAACCTTCTATGATAAATTACAATAATATATATAAAAAAAAACTGAGTAAGAAAAACACTAATAACAAAGGAAATTATGTATATCCAATATACACTTATTAAAATGCAGTCAGTCTTTACAGACCACATCTTAGAAGCTGTACTGTAGGCTGTGAAGTTTCTTTATGAGCAGTAAAAAGGAAAGCCCGACGCTTTGTATCAGTGAAAAAGTGTTACTGGAGCAGCTACAAGATGACAAGGTTTTCAAATCGATTTATTTTTTGCTCCTTCCTCTGCAACAGCAGAACAATTTTAACCACTGTGTAGATTGAGATAGATTGTCACGTTAGTAGCCACTGGTCTTGCTGGTGAAGCAGGATGTCAAGAGGAATTGCACTGCTTTCAGAGGCTAGAGGCATCTATCCTATGTGCAAGATGGACAGGATGTGTGGGATTCAGTTGCCTAAACATTGTCACCTCATGCTATCTAAGATGCCCCAGGGCAGTCACAACATCTGTATGGGGCTAGCAGGTCTAAGGTAGGACTTCAGGGAGATCCACTGCCTTGCAAAACAGCAAGTGGAGGCCAGGCAGGCTTACAACATCAGGGCCGATACCAAAAGCAGCACTTGACACTCCTGTTTAGGCAACTGAATCTTCCCCTCCTCCTTGAGTATTCATTAGCTTGACGTCATTGGAGTGCCTGGGGGCTGTAGCTCACCTTTCCCTCCATTACTACTGGAAAACAGAATTTCTCCAGAGATTCTATTGAAACTAAACCTTGCAACCCCAAGATTTTGATTCCCTAATATTCAGCTGGGAAAGAACTGGAAAAAAATTAAAAATCTCTGTTTCCTTTCTTCCTTTTCAGGAATTCAGAGAAATCACAGGGTGCACTGGGTCCTCACACCTCACTTCTGGCACCATGGCGGAACACAATGGAACCCCTCCTGGAGCTGTTAGGTTTGGCAACATTTTTCAATCTCTTTTCAAATTAAATGTTTAAGACACATGACCTCTCACAAAATAAATAAAAGCTACTGAAATTTTTTGCCGTTGTTCAGTGGTGAATGGTCTCAGTTAGTAGGTAAGAGACCTGCTCCGAGATACCCATTAATTTGGAAGCAAGGAGTTCAACCCAGTTCTCCTACCGGCCAGGAGACCGCCTGCAGCTGAAAACCATTGAAGAACTGCAGGTGCAGCCTTCCCAGGCTTGACAGAGCTGTTCCATCTCATGTTAATAATTAAATATTCATTGGAGCATGGACCAGAACCTGACTCTCCCACTTCCCAGGTGATAGCCCTAATTACATGCCCATGTCATCAATCTCTGTCTCTGCTGTAATGAATTGTCATTATTTGTATATACTGGAAGAGTTTTAACAGGAGACAGCTCTCCTCCCTCTTCCCCTCCCCTCTGAATATCTGACAACCAAGAGGTTGCAGCGCTCTTTCTGGCACAGATGAAGAACTGGGTTCAAGTCTTTCCTCTGAATTACATGGAGTAACGAATCTGAGAAGAGGTGCACAAAGAATAGCCATAGCCACTGCAAGGTAGCCCGTAGCCCTTTGGCTAAGCAGAGGGAGACTGAATCTGGCAGGAATTTGACTGAGGTCATTATGAAGAAGGATCCTGACCATGCTGGCCGTGGGTATGCATTTCTGCATGTCCGTTGGCAGCTGAACTAAGGCTTTAACAATCTTGCTAGTTCCTTAAGACTAGAATTATGCACCAAAAGGAATGCATGGATGCTTAAGTCTCTTTGTACATCTAGCCCTTTTTATCTACAGGAATACCTACAGAGGTATACATTGCTTCAAATAGTTTTCTAATGAAAGACAGTATCAATAATCAATATACTGGCTCTATGCTCCTCTCCCTTCAGGTGTAATTACAGAGCCCTTGCCACTGACTCAAACAACATAAAGATTTCACATTTAGACTCACACAAAAGATCCTTCAGACTCTATAATCACATATTGCCTCTCCAGGGCATTTTCTACAATGCAATACCATATTTTCATATCCATTACTCACATTCTCTGTAATACTTTCAGTACTAACACTGTTGAAATTACTTGTGCAGGCTTTAAATAGGTTGTTTTTACTACACTAAGTAGGTGTTTCCCCAGAGTTTTCCATAGCTAGATGCTTTCTGAAATGCAACACAAGAGAATTCATTTATCACAAGCTAAGAGTCTATTAATGCTTACCTTTCTTTAGGAAAACAAATGAGATTCAAACTGATACACTTAGCACTATTTATAAGACCTACTAGTTCTGTGCATCCTCTGTGTGTGCAGAATTACTAACTCCACAGTGTAGAAAAGCTTTTTGTATTACACTCTGGTCAAAAGAGAGCATGGATTTTTTTGCATGACATCTTTACACATTAACCTCTTTAATACTGTACTTCTTTAGTCCTATTTAGTCCTATTGTAGTCCTACTTAGTGTTTGACTACTTTGCCAAATTAAGCTGCAGCAGACGCCAACGCAGTCCCTGTATGACTGGGAGAGGTGAGGGACAGATGAGCTTTACCCCTCGCACACCTGATAACATATTGGGAGATAGTTCTTGCCCCACCATACACTAGCCAGGACAAGTCTTCCACACAGCAGCTGCATGGTGTCATGGATCCCCTTCAGTGACCTGCATCTGCCTCCTGTGACCAAGATGCTAAAGAGAAACCACAGTGCTGTGGATACACAGGCTCCCACAGGCTCCAAAGGAGCTGGAAATTGGGACTACTGTGCTGTAAATCTGCACCAGCAAATACTGACTGAACTCTATAGCAGATAACATCCCCATAGCAGATAACACCCCCATAGTCAGTTTTACCATCTACCTTTGGTCTTTCCCTGTTGAATCTATCCCTTTTTTTTTTTTTTTAAGTAATTACTATGTAAGCTGGCAGTAATTAAAACATTGATTTATAAAATCCATTCAAAACTGTAATTTCTGAAAATGGTGCCATGTAAACCTTTTGCACTACAGTTGTGCTTTTGCTAACAGCAGTTACAACAGTGTCACCACAGTGAGTTATTTGGAACTACTCTTAATTTCACCGTAACAGAGGTGACAGGAGAATCAGGCTTTCTGAATCAGGCTTAATGTGCTCAGAGGGAGAAAAGCACTGAAGACAAAAGCGAATTTTTGTTTTGTTAGTGCCAGCATTCAAACATCATGCCCTCATCCCAGCATGATCTTTGTGAAGCCAGAGAGATGTGCAGAAGGACAGCATATGTTGATTCACAAGGTCTTACAGGACCAAGGAGAAAGTTTCAGCTGCAGTTGGGTATGAGGGAGGGAATGGTACACTGCTAGAGCTTGGATCATAGCATTTCTACAGCAAGAGAGATGGGAAAAGCAGTGAGAACATCTATTAGGACTGAAGTGTGCTTTCTAAAATACAGCTACAAGCACCGTAGATTTCAGCTTCTTGTGTCCATACAGGAGAAAGACAAACTTTACTTCTGCTTATCATTCCTTTAATAATTAAGAATCTAAAAGCCTAGCTGGGATCTCCCATATATAGGCCAGAAAACACGATGAAAAATATGGAGGAAAAAGGGAAAGGAATAATGTTGGCTGAGTTGACTTGGCTACTGTACAGAACATACTCGTATACCTGCCTTATCACATTATTATTATTGTGGTGGCTTGCCATGCCATCTAGCAGGGACTCAGGGAACTACCAGTTCTTGGGAAGTGAAAAGGCAACACAAAAGCAAGACAAGGAAAAAAGCTCTGGAATTTATATTTACCAAGAGTAAATATAAGCATTTGCATATATATAAAGAAATATCTTTTACCTTTAATTCTGTAATACAGACTGAGCACTTTCACAAGTTCACTATACACTGTGCATGAAAATATTTTTCTTCTACATTTAAATGTCTTGTGTTTGCTCTTTTTTTCTAATATCAACAAAGAAAATCTGCGGCTGGCTTTCCATACATCATGCAGCATTACTACTTTACCTCTGTTGTGTTCATGTTCTTAATCCTTTCTCTGAATTTTTTTCTGATGCTTCTTTAATGTGGAATCCCTCATGCTTCTGGACCAATGTTAAGACTGCACTCACAGTGCTTTGTGAACACAATGATCAGATAAACTACACACCAACATCTGTCTAATGTAGTTGTGCTTTACTGCTTACTGGCATGAAAAAAAATGGCTTGTTAGACTTTTTTCAAAGGAGTAATATGTCTTTTTTAAAGTTAATTTCCTATCCAAGAAACTACTAATCCCCACCAGATACACCAAATCAAAACAGTACATTAAGGCAAACTTCATGACTTCAGCTTCCTACTTGAAGACTGTGTTTCATATTGCATGGATAAAATCACATTTCTGTTCTCTTTGTCAGCATTTTCTGAAGCAGGAAAGTTGAATGACAAAGATTTTATTTGTTCTTAATATAAAACTACAACCATTCTCTCACTTGGCCACACAAGGAAAGCCTTTCCCAACCTGTATGTATACCAGTACTATGTTTGCCCCAAGCAAGTCTTAAAGGGACATGATAATGCCCCTGCTGCTGCCCCCGGGGGACTGGGGTTGCAAGCCTCTGGCATTCTGTAGACATTGATAACTCTGACATTTCTCTTTCATTCTGCCTCCCTCTTCCTCAATTTCTACTGTAACTACCTTCCCTCTCTAGCATGAACACCTTACACTCCACACCTTTACCCCATATGCCTTTTCTCCTCACTTTAGCAGTTTAGCTTTCTCTCCTGCAATACATAGCAGATCCTACCACAACGTGGTTGTGACCTCTCCTGCAAACAGAAGCACTTCAGCTGCATTTTTGCCATTGCAAACCACCACCACAGGCAGTCTTTGGACAAGTCAAGATCTCTGCTGTTGACTCCACCACTGCGCTTCCTCCAGTCCCCTCATCCAGCACTGCTGGGAAGACTTTATTGATATCCATCTCTTGTTTATGTGCTTTGGACTTTTTAGCCTTGTTCCCATCCTTCCTTTTTCAGTTATCTTCCACAACAGCCAGTTTATTGTATTCTTCTGTAGCCCTGTACCATGTTCTCTCTCACTCATCTTTCTTCCAAGCCAAGGAGTTGCAGTCTGTTTAGTTTTGCTTTATGCATACCTCCTGTACCTCTGACCAGTGCTGCTATGAGATGCCTTGATACAGGATTTTGCAGATACTGTAAGTTTACACAGATTCAAAAATGGACTGAACAAAGTGAGAAATAAAATCTGTCTAGTGTTACTAATTACAAAGATATGACACCAGGAAATCCCTGAGCTATGCAAGTGAAGCACCACTACGCACAGTCTAGAATCTTTCTTGGGCATCCACCATGCCCAACTGTCAGAGACAGGTTACTAGGTCCTTGATCTGTCCCATCAAAGCAGTTCCTACATTTTTATGTCTTACTCTCTACTTCCTCCATCTGTATTACATCTTTTCAGAGAGGAATGGGCAGTAACAATAATTGCTGGCAGTACTCCAGAGACAAGTGCATTATATTTTATAAGAGGTCGTAGTGATTTTTCAGGTTTTTTTCCTATTCCTTCATTAATCATTTTTATGATTATATAAAATCATGAGCAGCAATGATTTTATATCATATGATTCTGCGATTCTATAATTACCTACTTAGCATCACTAAGCGCATGATCAAATTTTTAACAGAATTATCCACAAGTTCAGTGTTCTTCCTTGCATAGATTCCTCCTTTGCCTGCATTATTTTACATTTACCAATGTTGAATTCCTAAACCATTTTACAATTCAGTTAATCTGTATCTGAAAATTCTTCTGTAACTCTTAATTGTTACTGCCCTCAAAAATTTTCTATTGTATTTTTTTCACAATAGTTTTTATTTTCTTTTCCAGAAGATGCATGCATACGCTGACTGCTATTACAGATTCCTGATGTATCTTGTCACAAAAATTGACCTTTTACTAACATAACTTCTCCTTTGTCTTCTGGACAGCCATTAGTATACAAGCGGACCACACAAAAACTTCATTACTTCAGAGGCCTGTACTGATAGAACCACTTGAATGTCCCTGGAGCTCCTTTAAAAGATGCGTACTGCACTACTTACCTTCCATCTCTCTGCCACCAAGGACAGGTGACATAGGGGGACTACAGAGATGCTGTTTGCCACAGTAGAAAGAAAATTCCTGCAGCCTAGGCTTGATTAGAGTTCAAGCTGGCCAGTACTGTAAAGGACATCAGAAAGGGCTTTTTAAAACATGTTAACAGCAAAAGGAGCCTCAGAGATAACATTGATCCATTCCTTGATGAGGTTGGTCACCTCACAAATAAACAAAAAGTAGACAAAATAGAGACATTTAATATAGACAGTATTTTCCTGCCACCAAAACCTTGCCATGCAAACCCAATATGCTGTATCAAAAGTTCCAGAGACTTTTCCAAGCACATGTGTTTTTATTCAAGCTGTCTTATATTTTATCATTTGTTACCTTAAGGACCATGCTAACACAACAACAAACAACATCAAAATCAGCATGACTAGCAGGTTGAAGGAGTGGATTCTGCCCCTCTACTCCACCCTGGTGAGATCCCATCTGAAGTTCTGCATCCAGCTCTGGAGCCCTCAGCACAAGAAAGACAGGGATCTGGTGGGCCCAGTCCAGAGAAGGGCCACATAAATGACCAGAGGAATGAAGCACCTCTCCTGTGAGGACAGGCTGAGACAGTTGGGGTTGTTCAGCCTGGAGAAGAGAAGGCTCTGGGGAGACATTATTGCAGCTTTCCAGTATCTGAAGGGGGCTTATAAGAAAGATGGGAACAAACTTTTTAGCAGGGCAAGTTGTGAAAGAACGAGGGGTAGTGGCTTTAAACTAATAAAGGGAAGATTTAGATTAGACATAAGGAGAAATTTTTTACAATGAGGGTGGTGAAACACTGGAAGAGGTTGTCCAGAGAGCTGGTAGATGCCCCATCCCTGGAAACATTCAAGGTCAGGTTGGATGGGGCTCTGAGCAACCTAATCTAATTGAAGATGTCCCTGCTTGTTGCAGGGGGGGTGGACTAGATGACCTTTAGTTCCCTTCCAACCCAAACTATTATATGGTTCTCTGATGAAGGAACTAAGATACAGCTTTGTAGACAGATGACAGCCTGTTGACTACATGTATGAAAAAGTAAATTAAAGTGTACCAGTGGAAATTACTATGACATAAAAAAACAGTGGTTAATGGAATCAAAACCAAGGAACTGAAAATAATAGATATAATAGTTTTGATCCCATTTCTTCTCCTTGAACATCCAGAATGCTTTGTGGGTAGTTGTCTATGGCACATAGAGTTGGAACTTATGGGTTTTTTGCCTAGATTCACTTCCTTTTGTCAGACATATTTAATCTGTTTAACATATAACATATAGTTATACCAGGGTCTTACAGAGAGGGACTATTAACTCTGTTTTCCTTGATCACAGCTCAGCACACCACTACTCTTGAGCTTGCCACTTTTTCTGTATCATCTGCTCATAACTGCAATTTACCTAGGAAAGGATTTTTTTCTGGGCAAATTCTATTTACATAAAATGTTCATTTTGACTGTTCATTTATCTTTTCTGATAATGTAATTTAAAAGATGTATGAAGAATGCATACAATTATCCTTCTAGGCAATTCTGAGGCATTTTCCAAGTTCAATCAAATTTCCAAGTTCTTCTATTTGTACCTGGTATTGAATGTTTTCTAAAAATTCCTCCATGTAACATGTATAGATATTTTCTGTATTAGGAAAAAAAAAATCAGACAAAAATGTAAACCAAAGTTTGCTGCCTCTGAAGTCCCATCTTTTCCTCAAATACTCACTAGCTCCCATCTTTTCTTCACTACTTCTTTCCCTATCCCAGTAAGTCCCACTGCTTCTAATTTTCCTTTGTTTCTGCTTTTATGTCACTTATCAGTGGCTTATGTCATGACTTAAGTGTTTTTAAGATGGAGCAGATTGTAATGAAATACAAGTTAGATGATTTACAATACTTTTTCTTTATTGCCATTGTAAAAAGCCACAGAAGTATATAGAAGATACATAGAAGCCATAGATATATATAGAAAATGTATATATCTATAAGTCTTTCATATACCCAGACACACACATTTTTCTTGGCATTTTGTATTCAAAAGTAATAAAGTTGGACAGAAAGTATTTCACAGGTGACCTGCTGCCAAGAAGAATTTGAATTGTTTTTGGTCATTTTGAGTTATGAGGTCTCAAGATAAAAGAAAAGAACATTAAGAATAAGCCATTAAGTCACTTAACCAAACACTCCTAGAGGAGTTTACTGCTGAAGTGAACCACATTTCACTGTTCCTCTACCTGCTGTAATGAATGATACATGAAGCACTTCAGATAGTACCATGGGGTTCAGAGTGATGAGCTGACAATGTGACTTTCCTCGGCCACACTGGCAAGCCACCCAAAAAAAGTATTAAATCATTGTGGGTTTGGTTCCTGTCCTCTCCCAACGTTTTCCAACAACCTAATACACACATACATATTTTTACTTAAGTGACATAAGGCTCTTTGCCCCCACCATTCATAATGTAGCAAGTACTGCATCAGATTTGCTTTGTAACTAAGTTAAGATTTACCAGCATGGAATCCTATCCATGTATTTGTAAAAATAGTTCACAAATACCCATACAGTGAAATCCTCATGCAATGAATATGAGTCAGTGAAGACAGTACAGAAAGTAAAAAGTAGCGATAAAAAAAAATATCTAAACTTATACTCTCATACTGATCAGCTTGGTTTTGTTACATACACTCCAATTCTACATTTTAAATTACATCAAGTAGTCATAAAAGAAAGGAAGAAAGAAATATTATTCTATACTTCTTTTAACATAAGACCTATTAGGAAAACTACACCAGGATACAGAGGAACATAGCAACTACAGAATTATAACACATAAAAATCACATGCCTAGGTCCAAGACCAGAAATCACAGTGCTAATATTTCCTACATAGAAAAAGATGAACATATCAACTTTGAAGACTTGGCATGACAAGAGCTAGTGAGCTAAATCCTTAGAGCTGAAGACAGACAAAAAGAGAAAAGAGGCGGGGAGCAGGGATAGAAAAATGAAAGGGCTGGGGGAAGTCTGGATTCAGAGCCCAAAAGCCACCATTTGTGTTTCTACCACAGTCATTATTACACTAACTGGAATAACAGCCAAGTTGTTAGAATATTTGCCAAGGAACAAAAGCTCTGATGCCTGTGTTCATTACTTGAAAGTTTTTACTGTCAGCCCTTCTGTTACTAAGAGCACCCTATACAACAAAGTACTCCTACTGTAAGAAAGCAGTCATATCCATCGTTCTGCTAACATTTTGTTATCATCCAACCAACTCAGCAGAAATTCATACACTCAGAAAGAAAACAGGCAAGAGGAAAGTAGAGGCTAGTTTAAGAGACTATGACAGTCAGCTAGATGTGAAATGGTTTAGGATTCCAGTTACTCTTTTTAGATTGATTGTTTTACATTAGATGATCCCTGGACCAGAAAAATCCCCTCCACCAAACCAGACATAGTCTGGAGAGCAGAATAATCTATGGATGATAGAAAGCAAAATGAAATAAAACTGGCATTTCCTGCAATTCATGTTATTATTTTTTTTCCTATCTCCAGAAATACAATTCATAGAAAAGGTTATTTCTTCAGAGGTTGATGTACAGATCCTTAACCGGTCTATCAACTCCAAAACCAATGAAAGATTCAGACTAAAATATTTCTACACAACCTGCTTTCCCACACCATTTTCACTTGACTGTGGACATAGGTTCCCACTTAATTTAGCATTAATTTGCTTATGGAGCTCTGTCTCAGATGAATTATCAAGAGAAGTCATCATTATGGGGTTACTTCAAAGAGTTTTATTTACTGATCAAGTGATGATAAAATGGTAATTAATCAATGACTGAACGAAGATCAAATGGCAATCAAATAGTGATTAAGCAATAACTGAATGTCAGTTAGTGATGTAGACAGTGGTCAAACACTACACTTCTAATAATTAAGCTATATCTGAATATATAAAAAAGTCGCTAGCATATACTTCTAGCTTAATGTAAAATTCCACTTACCTCATTATAGATGTCAGATGTCAGATCAAGGCGCTGTCAGCCTCAAGGAGCAACCTTGAGAGGCTTCCTTGCCGAGGAGGGAGATCGCTGCCATGTGGCCTGCCACCCTACAGGAGAGCTCCGTGGGCTCAGGGCAGGCAATCAATTTTTACAGCATAAAGTGTTTGAATCATAAAATGGTTTGGGTTGGAAGGAACCTTAAAGATCACTGAGCTCCAACCCCCCTCAGGTTACTCAGAGCCCCATCCAGCCTGGCCTAGAACACTTTCAGGGATGGGGCACCCACAACTTCTCTGGGCAAGCTGTTCCAGTGCCTCACCACCCTCAGATTGAAAAATTTCTTCCTGATATCTAATCTAAATCTACTTCTTCCAGTTTGAAGCCATTACCCCTTATGCTATCACTACGTGCCCTTGTCAAAAGTCCCTCTCCAGCTTTCTTTGTAGGCTCCCTTTAGGTATTGCTGGATAGCCACTATAAGGTCTCTCCGGAGCCTTCTCTTCTCCAGGCTGAACAACCCCAGCTCTCTCAGCCTGTCCTCATAGGAGAGGTGCTCCAGGCTGGCACTGTCAGCTCCTGATAAGAGATGGCCCAGGTTCCTCAGCTCCTGAGGTGGCGGGGCCTAGCAGGGCCCTCACAGCAGGGCTGGGTTCAGTCAGGTCTCCTTGTCCGTGAGGCCTGAGCCAAAGCGTGCTGCCCCCTCACCCCTCACAAGCTCCCAGACACCAGCCAAGGCCCAGGTAATTCAAAATAAAGGTGAGAGGTGAAAGGTAAACCATTACATATTACCTACATACACGTAATTGGATGGAATGGCCCAAATGGAGGTAAGCAAGCAGATGGAGTCTGTGAAATACTTTTTTTACAGAGGTGTAGAAAAAAGGAATATTGAGATCATACTAGATTTATCATATCAGATTTTTTTGCGGCTTCCAAATGTACTGATTTTTATCAAGTTGTGTGAAAAATTAGAAAAAAAAAGGGGGATGTTATACAAAAATAATAAATAGAATAAAATGGAAATTCTAAAAAATATCAATAAGCTCCCTGCCAAGAAATGTTGGCTAATAAGATGATTTGCTGTAGCAAGACAAGATTTTAAGCATTCAGTATGAAGGTTTGTTTCCTTTTTGAAAGGAGAAGAAAACATTTCATAGGTTCTGACCACATAGGCCATCAGAAGTCAGGTTACTCATAATTCTGATCCTTGATGAAGCACAGGCAATTTGAAGACAGCAAATTTGACATGCTTACTCCTCTTTGACTTGAATGGGTACAGCACAGTAGACCAGGTTTCATGCTTCATACATTTGATTTCCAAGTATTAGTTTCTGTTCCAACTTACAAAGCTCATAACTACTTCAAATGTGGAAGGGATAACTTCACCAAATAAAGTGAACAACTGTAGCAACCTCAAGAAACCAACTATTTTTTTGTTCATTAAATAATAAACAGAAGTGTTACTAGGACTGTTGGAAAAGCCCTCTTAAAACATGCAGGAAAGGTTGAAAAAAAATTCTTAATGGAATGGGACTTCTTTTTCCCAAAATACTTCCCTGCTTTACAACATATTTTTCGAAAATTAAGATAGAATTTGAGAACTGAAAAACTCAATCACAAGCTGGAAAGTTAGGGGTTTCACTTGTCATGAATTAAAAAACAAACAGATAAACCCTGGTTTGGGTGTTCCTCTCACCACCACAAACACAGACATCCCAATATTTACAAAGAAAATAATCACAGGGGGAAAAAATATCATTCTGCAATTTCAGCACGTTTCAGTCAGCTAAGAACTGAGATAAGAGCCTGCTTTAAGAGTGAATAGCAGATCATAGAAATAACTACATACACTATTGATGTGCGTGATCATAACAAAACAACTGAAATAAAAAACAGTAAGAAGGGGAGAATACAGAAAATGTTCTACATAAATTAATCAAAACTTAAAGAACAGAGAGCACTAGGAAAAATCCATAGTGTAAAAGATGTAAGGCCAGTAAATATTTTGAGTACATTAGGGAAAGTTTTATGCTATTGTTGTATTTCTATCATTAGTTGAAATTAGAAATTAGCTAGGTGGCAGATTTCAAAAAGTTGTTCCAAATGATGAAATCCTTGTCAAACAAGGATGTTTCTTGTTAGGTGAGGCCTGACACCAAGCAAAACTGCTATCCAGAATTAGTAAGAAACACAAAACCATGTCTGATTATGCAAATATTTGCAGAGAAGTAAAAAAAAAAAAATATGGAGATAGAACTGCTTACAAAGTGATTTGAACCACTCAGCTGAGCACATCTAAGCTCAATGAAATTTCATACAATCAAGTGCAAAGTCACACAGTCAGGAACAGAACTAGTATACAGAACAAATCTGTAGCATAGGAACTGCTGTGAGTGAAGATCTGGAGGGCACAGCGGATAACTAAGTCTGCGTAAGCTTCCAGCACTATGCTATCCAAGAGGGTGAATGCGTTCCCTTGTATTAAAAAGGGGATTCCCTCCCTGATGTTTTATTTCTGCATGCAGCAGCAATGTGCTTAATGCTAAGTTATTATATTCACTGTAGCTAATAATATTTTTAAGAAGTTGAAAAATTGTTGAGTGTTGAGTCACGAAAACCCCTCATTCTGTGCATTTTAGCAAAAGAAAACAAAGGTTATAGGATACAATAGATAAAAGCCTTCATGGAGGTGAAATACCAGATGCTGGTTACTCTTTCTTCTAATTAAATAGAAAACAGTAAGAACAAGCAGCAAGATGCTGCCATCAACAACTATTCCATTTAGTATCTTTAAATATTACCATATTAGCTTTCTTGCAGTTTTCTGAAGGTTTACCTGGGTTCCAAGAGGTTACATCTGTCAGTATCAGTGACAGTGAAAGGCCTTCAGACAATTGTGTTCAATGTTATCCAGTCCTGCAAGTCTAAAAATCTTTACCAGGAGTATATACCTAATATCCTTTCTGTTTACTTTTGGAATAGAATATATTTCACCAACATTTAATATAAATGTATCAGATTTTTTTAATCACAGGACACTATTTATTAAATATTTTCTCTCTTTTTAATATTTCTGGTATTTTTATCTCTTCAAAGTAGACCACCGTCAAGAATTATTGTTGGGGTTTTGTGTTGTTTTGGGTTTTTTTTTAAATATTATTTTTAAATTCTTCCAATCACACTTAGCATTAATAAAGCTAGATATCTCACTAATATGTCCAGGTTGCCCTAATACTGTATTAGGCTCCCCCAAAATGTCTCAACATTGGCATAAATTTCAAGCATTTCATGATTAAATAGTAAATGCTTTGTTCCATGACTGTTCTTGAGGAAGATGCTGTTATCCAACAGGTAGGAGATGATGAATGCTAGCTAATTCATCAAAGCCACAGAAAACCTGAGTAGCCATTGTAATCCAGAGGGTAAGCAAAGCTTGGAAAAGTACAAGTCTCTTCATTCCAGAGTAAGGTATAGTATCAAAAGCACTACAAAAGCAATAGTGATAAAAAAAAAAATAAAAAGTTACAATAGTCTTTAGAAGCTGGGACCTAATTTTGAATGGGAACAATCCTTTTTAGTTATCATCCTAAAACGTAATGCAGATTTCACATATGTTTTGTTAAGTGAGAAGGTGAGAACCGATATGAAGTCCTCTAACTCTACATGTCCTAAAGCTCTGAATTTTTTATTTTAGTTTGTCTGGGGTTTTTAGGCACCGATCAGATGATGACCATTGCTCATCATGAAAAACATCAGGATTTGAGGTTTGGTCTTTTTCCACATTGCTACAAAGCCAGAGATTCTTTTGCAACAGAGAGTTCAAGTCCCTATCCCTCAGACTACTAGAGTATTTCTGTGGGAAAACAAAGTTCAGGTCCTTTCTGTGCCTTATTTTAACAGCACCACTGTTCAATGGAACCAGTGTCTCTGGCCTGATGCATATTTCATTTCTACAGATTGAGAATAGACCACTGCAGTGATCTAATTGCCTTTATAACAGTACATAATGGTTGCCAGATTCCAGTCTTGTTTCAATTAACACATTTTAGAAAATACCAACCTTAAGAATATACTCGGCAATGCTGCAGAATCTACTGCAGTCCTTGGTAAATCACACTCACTGTGAAGCCTCCTTTCCCCAGGTCTGCATCTGCTTGTCTGTAGCTTCCAGCCACCAGATCTTATCTTTTTTTGGCCAGACTAAAGCCATTGTCAAGGTTTTGTTCCCTGTGTTTGTACTGGTAGACCCTAATCAAGTCATCCCTTAACCTCATTTATAAGGAAGCATAAAGATGAAGCTTGTTAGACTTTTTACTACACAACACATTTTCTACTCTTGTAATTAGCGCCATGGCTTTCTCTGAACTTTCTCTAATTTATCCATATTAATTAATGAACCGTAGACCTCAAAGTAGATAGAGTATTCAAGGAACAAATGCACTCGTGCCAAATTCAGAAAGATATGCCTTCTCAATACATCTCTATTTATTCCTCCAAAGCTCATAAAAGTTATTTAAGATGCGGAATCGAACTGGAAACTCATAGTGATCTGATGATCAACAAATTCCCCTGGTCAAATGTAACAGTGAAGGTTTCCTGTTACCTGAAGTCATTAAAGCTGCTATTCACACAGGATAAATCACTGAATTTCACTGAATTTCACTGAATTTTTAGAGTTGGAAGGGACCATAGAGATCATCTAGTCCAACTCCCATGCCGAAGCAGGATTGCCCAGAGCTGGAGCATGTTACTCAGGACTGCATCCAGGCGGGTCTTGAAAATCTCCAAAGAAGGGGACTCCACAACCTCC
>JAOXNO010000013.1:92458200-92479333 GCA_028565335.1 Limnodromus scolopaceus | reverse complement strand
GGCCTCACCAGTGCAGAGTAGAGGGGGAGGATGACTTCCCTCGACCTACTAGCCACACTCTTCCCTATGCAGCCCATCACAACTCAGCTGTTACAGTTATCACTTCACAGAAATACATTTTTTCAATAAATATGGACAGCATTTTATTTTCCTGTACAGTTCATTTCACTGAAACACATTCAGCTTTGTGCCAGCCTTGGCTGGCTAAGTGGCAGCAAATGGTATCACTGCTGAATCCTCTTCCTTTATTTAATGCTTCAGCTTTTCAATCATCAGCAAACCATCAGTAGCTGTAACATGAGTTTTCAGGACAGTGATAAGAAGCTAAGTGCCATAGGGTTGAGAAAGGATGCCATCAAGAGTCCAAGAGGAATGCATCTTTTCAGCAGTGAGCCTCATTTTACACTGACATTTTCACACCTAAGAATTAGCTAGTCTTTAATGCATGTAAAACATGTGAAGTGTTGCTGGTTGATTACACAAGACTTTCATTTCTGAATCAAAATACGGGCTACTACCAAGTCTAATCTTCACAGAAATCAGAAGATATTACATTAACACTTTTAGCTTTACCAACCACTACTTCTAATTTCATCAAAAATACATCAAGCTAGCTTGACATGGTCTGGTTTTCCTATAACTCATGTTGATTGGCACTAATTATACAACACTTCTTTAATTCATTATTAATTAGGCCCCTTATTATTTTGCCCAGAAGTGATGTCAAGCTGACAGACATGTAATTATCCAGGTCATGCCTTTTACCCTCTTTGAATGTTGGCACATTAGCCATTTTTGTCCTCTTTCTCCAATATTTCAAAGCTTATCAAAAATCAACATTAATGATCCAGGAAGCTCATTGGACAGCCCTGCTGAAACTAATTATCTGGGCACACCAATTTAAAAAAATGTCTAAATTTAGCAGCTACTAAAGAGCAACCCCTTTAGTACCTATTACTGGAAATTATTTCATTGACTTCCTATTATACAATTATATAATAAAACAGATACATCTTTTAATTTTCCTATCTTTTTACATCACTTAACAATTTCACCACATCCCTCTCACATTAGACCAATACACCTGTTAAGACTTTTTCTGATTGTAAAGTAATTCAGTGCTTCTTATCAGCCTTAGTTATGCTCACTATCGATCTTGTTTCCCTTTCACTTTCTTTATTTTCCTTCAGACTTTAAAAATATACGTATTTTTTATAGCTCCACTAGCTGAACATGGGGATAAGTTTTTAATCCATGTGGCCTCCATGCCTTCATTACACAAAAGGGATAATGGCATTATCTTAAAATTTTAAATGGAAAGCAACTTTATATTAACCAAGATATCTATCCCAATATGCTTTCCTTATTTACTCATATGCTGCTAAAGAGGTTATTTTTTATGCAATCTCACTACCCACACAAAGCACTCAAAAAAACAACCCAACCAAACAACACCTCAGAGTTGTTTATCAAAAAGAAAGTTCCTGTCTTTACTGTTTCAAGTCAGAGTTCAGGACACAATTTAAAAGGTAAGGTTAAGATTTTGGACGGTTAACATGAAATCTGCAGTACACATCGATCACATCAGAATTCTCCAATACAACATTACCTTTTTCACTACAGATCATGAACAGATGCTTCGGGCTAATAATCTTGTTTCATTTCATCATTTGAGGTTTTCTGCTACAGTCACTGTCACCCCAATTTGTTTATAAATCCATTTTTAGTATCTAAAACACATTTCAAACAAACATCCAAAACACAACAGCTGATGCTCAAGAACTGGGTTTTATTTTGTAAGGGGGAAAAACTTTCACAGAGCACTGCACAGTCCAAAGTACTTCCATAAATCTAATTAGGTAGTAAATCATAGGCCTACTAACAGTTGCAGACTATTTAGAGAGGAGGGAGAAGATGCATCTTGTGCTCTTTTCTCCTTCCCTTAATCAACAATTCCTTCCTGGAAACAAAGATCCAGTATACTTGAAATTTTCTTGAAACTGACTCTTTCCTACAACAAATCAAAGTTTAGTAGAACAACATACATGGCCAGAAAAATCTTTAATTAGAGTGAGAGTGTTCCTAACTACATCTTTTGGGAGGAAAAAAAAAACAAACCAAAAAAAACCCCCAACCAACCCAAAACATTCTGTCCCAATATACTACTCCAGGTTTCTACGCTAATTTTCCCCTCTTCTTTGTATCTCCAATAGAGAAAACAGATTTCAATCTTAGAAAGTTATTCATGCCAATGAAAATCAGTGACTTCAATATTTAAATAAAGTTAACACAAATGGAAATTAGTTGCTGTTAACACAAATCATAAGTGAAGACCAGCATTGTTTATGCAATATTTTAGCAGGTTGCTATACTATAAAGTCTCAAATTCCCCTAGATAATTCTCCTAAGTTTGTAATTAGTCCAAAATAAAGAGATCTCATTTTAATCATTAATGACTGTAGTAAAAGCATTCTGGAGTTCTTGATCCACACAATATTAAGAGAAAATCTAGCTAAGTGACTGCCCACGTAGATCATTTTTTAATTTATGCTTTAGACCCAGTGACAGAGTTTCAGAAAAACAGGCTTTTGAGTTAGGCACCGTTTTATTGAAGTAGGAGATAAGCATTACAGGCTGCTCCAAAGAGCCAGATTTATTATAAGATGAAGCATTGCTTTATCAAAGACCTAGTCCTTAATAAAGGGACTGGGGCAGGAGGAGAGCAACAGAAATGTGGAAAAGAACAAGTATGAAAACAGAAAGTAAAAAAAATTAAAAGAGAAACTACATCCTAAGCCTAATGTTAAAAAAGGTGGGAAAATACCTATAAAGCTGCAGCTAGCTTTACAAATTCTGTAACATTTAAACATATTTTCATTTCATGATCGGATTCCCAATGCTTAGGGAGGAGAACTTTTTGCTTTTATTCCAGCGCTCACTAAAATGATATCTCCACTATAAAAGTGCCGTTGACAGCATTTGTCCTGGCATACAGTTGCCAGGACATCAACAAAAATGGGCGCATAGCAGGCTGGTGGAGAGGACTTTCTAAAGCAGGATGTTGTATCAGCAGAAGGTGTATGGATAAGTGCAGTTATGTATATACGCAGAGCATTTGTATCACGCTGAGGGAAACTAACAGCCCCTTTTTTCAAGAAAAAAAAAAAGAGAGGGGCGTTAGGGCAATGTTCTCAGTGCTTCATAGCATCATTTTCATATTGCACTGGTTCCTCTGTTGCACTTCCATAATCTGTTCTTCCACGTGGCAATTTTTGCTTTGTCAGCTTGACTTCGGACACCTGAATACGGAGGATTTTGGATGGTGATGGATGGCAATGTAAACTTGGAATAATCAATAGTGACTGCATAACTTTCAGGTACAGAAAAATTATTTCCTGTAACTGTCAGTTAAATTCACCATATCTCAAACACCTGAGCTCCATGAGCTCCTTTACACATGGTAAAATTGATAATCCTGTTGCTTGGGCAACCCCCCACTGCAATCAGTCAGTAGAAAATGGCTTGGAACCTGGAAAGCCTGGAGTGAAAGCTGTCACTAGCTGGACATGCAAGTCTTCAAGGCATGTCTTGTTGCACATGCTGCTAACGCTGGACAATGCTTGACAAAAGCCTGTGAAAGGATGATCATCCAAATCAGTGACATTTACAGCAATGATACATACCCCGTTTGTAATTCTACTTTTCTTGCTCTGCTATATTGCTTCTGATTATGAAAACTGAAACTGCTATTCTTCTCTAGTTACACAAGTCCTGGTGGACCTCTGGAGAGGGAGACGCATTATAATTGATGCCATGAACTTTATGACTAGCAGAATGCAGGGTCCTTTTTTCTCCCCAGTCAGTCTATTCTACTGGCAAGACTGAATTGCCAGATATGCTCCTCAAGAATCCCTGTCTTTAAATTTAGACTACATACTCTGAGAACACCACAGAAAAGTGTCTCTCAAACCAATGTAGACCGATAGCAGGGAATACACCAAAGAACGCCAACAATGCGGATATTACAGAACTAAACATTTCTACTCCTGTTACAGCATGCCACATTTTATCTGAAACTTGCAACAGCATCAAATAAAAAGTGCAAGTATTGCTAGTGAATCGGAGAGTAAGAAGTATAGGGATATTATTCACTGATTCGGACAAGCCTGTTAGAAGAGCAACTTCTAGAGCACAATCAGATGCCATACAACTGAAATAAGTTTTAAAAAGGTGCACTTGCATATTATGCCGCAGTCATAGTAGTGCTTTGTGCTCTTGTGAACTAACAGAACTTGCTTTGTAAATTCATTTTAGTTACTTTTAATTAGAGTACAGGGAGCTACCAAGTAATACAGGGAGAAGGATGGACAGTCCTTATTTGTTTTGGAAGTTTAAATACATCGTGATTTTCACCAAGAAAAGCTTAATATATGTGGTAGTAAAGAAAGTAGAGCCTACCTGGTTTTAGTAGGTAAAGGCAAGATACAGTTGTTAAGACAAGCTACACATCAGAGTAGAATACTTCATATTTCCATAGTGACAGTGTATAAACCATGGTTTGTACCCTAGTAATCAGAGTAAGAGACTATAGTTCCAGCCTGGGATGAACTATCTACAAAGAACAGAAGAGAGACCGATGGAATTTAAGTCTGAAAGTTTTATTGCATATTGCTTTCTAATATGAATTTGTTGCCTGACAACTGTAACGCTGATTTGGTACTGATGTGTCTTAGTCTATCCACGCTTTGACTGTGATGTGCTTTAGTCTATCCTCATAGGTCCATTTTCACATGTATCTGCTTGTGACCACCACAGTAAAAGTTCCTGCTTTTCCTCACTTCTTTTTCCCGAAGATTAAGGCTGGCCTTCCACGCGTACGCGAATGGTGTGGCTCAAAGTGCAAGGCTTCAAATAAGCAGCCATTCCCACCTAGATATACAAACTTAGCACATAGAAAACGGTAACAAGCAAAGTCTGAAGTTTTCCTATGAAGATCACCAGAGCCAAGTAGAGACCTTCTTTGTTTCACTGGTGTCAACGGCTTCACATATCACAAATACTTTAGGGAGAATATCCAAGAACAGCATTCCATAGTTGAGACCAGTGGGATGGGATTTGTCTGGGTCCTCAGCAGATGCCATGCCAATTTAAACATTGTTAATTTATTATGAGCAGCAGTGATCCAAACAGATATATTATTCATAAGAAAATCAAAGGCCCAAGGAAGAGGACAACATACAATTACTTGTTTCAGGTCTCTTTGCAGAGATGATTGCACCATGAGAGGTCTGTGCCAGCCAAGAGGCTCTACAAACTGGTAGAGAGCCAGACTAAAAAGCAACTAGATTTATGCTTAAAGACAGACACTGCAAGTTCAAGTAATTATTTTATATTTAGAGCACAAGATGGAATTACCAGAAGACCATTTATAATGTCCCATTTATGCTCAGTTGACAGACAATTTGCATAAGGTCAGATAGGCTGAATGTGAGTTACTGCGTTATATGAAAGGATCCTTTGCCACCTTTGTACACACTCAGATGCCACTCAAAATGCAACATACACTAAGTCTTCTTGAGCTTGGCCACTGCAGTAACACTACAAAACTACAACCATCATAACAGCCATCTAGCCTCAGTCAGACCCTGGGTTTATAGACTCAGTGCTTAGTGACCTACACTGAATTTACAGTGCATAACTCTAGAATTACTTCCTAAACCTAGGTCATTACAAAGAATGAATTGAAGGCCAGTCAGAAGATCACTGAAACCAGCAGCAATGGAAAGGAGAATATAGAGAGGGAAGGAGGAAGAAGGGGAAGAGACAAAGGGAGGTTAAGCTCTTACAGGTGAAATGAATGTGGGTATACATATGAGTAATTGCAATACAGCCTCTAATCACACAACTTCTATAGACAGAATAGCTCAGACCTTGCTTTAAGCCTGACTGTGTTGGTTCAATGTCATCTATAAATTGACACAGGCAGGTTAAGCAGCTGTAGGCCCACATAACTCAGTTCAACTTGATACCACCACATCATTTTAACTAAATGTAAACAGCAATTTAACAATATAAACAGCAGGTTTAGAATCATGTCCTGTTAAAACATTGGCCAAGAAGCAGTTACTACCTGAGACTGTGTTCCATCACAAGCACTTAAAAAACAAAAAAGTCACTTACTGACAGATTAAAATGCTCTCTGGAGCAAAGACCAAAGCTTGGATCCTCCTTCTCCACACACACGCTGTTTCAGTCATCCTTATACGATGTAATGCTACATAAGTGAAATTAAGCAGGAAGGTAGATGAAGTCCTACAACCAGCCTCACACAGCCTACGTAATATTACACATTGGTGGGTGCTCTCATTGTCAGATTATCTGTATTAAAGGAAAAGCCGCTACCTGTAATGGAGCAATCCCTACTTTTGAGTCAGACAAGACCCAATTCGTAAAAAGCTTTTGAGAGTGTGAATCCCAAGCAGAATTGAACATTTACATTCTGATCCTCTCAACTGGAGGACAAATGCTGATGTACTCACTTTCACGTGTGCCAGCTTAGACAGCTCTCTAGCTTACACTGATTATCATTCTAAGGCTGTTTCTAATCGGCTGTTTCTTTAAACAAGTAGCAAATGTAGCTACTTAATTCAGGGATGACAATCTTGCTTCCAGGTGTAAATGGTGTCATGCTGAATATCATAATATCTTTGTGCTTCTATTTGTGAATCTAGCTATACATACTAAGCCATGAACAAATTAAGAGTGTCAAACAATGCCAAAAGACAAACACCTAGGATAATTAATCCCCCAGTAAACATTTACATCCAATTCAGTGTTGAAAAGAATACAAATCTACCCACTACAAACCAACCCTATGCTACAGCCAAGGGCCACTTACAAGCCTGCAACAAGTCTGCCAAACCAGGCAGGACGTTTGTTCCATGAAAACCAAATTAAGTACAAAGCAGGTACTGTAATACCATTCAGCTCTCAAATACTTGAAAGGCTAGATTTTAAAAAGGTACAGGCTGGACTTTCCATAGCTAAGATACACACAAACACTAAGCTTGGGTTTCTAAATACAGTGTTTATTTTTTGTTAAACGTTAACATCTGAACAGAAATCTGCAGCCACAGATGGATAATCTTTCAGTGATGCTTCTGTTTAAACTGAAGTCCGCAGTAGCCACAAGTTCCGGTCTTTGTATCTTTGTCCTGCAAAAATATAAAAATACAAGAGATGCTAGTTTCTCTTTATAAAACTTAGAGAAATTACAAATTTTATCTTATTTATATGCACCATCGGATCAATATAGCTGAAGCACAGAACTTAATCTTATTCGAAACACTGAAAGCAAGAACAATGGTATGAGGTTCATGCTTGATTTCTATATCGTACACATCTTCCCCTCTGCCAGCTTTTTAACTACCAGGCCTAATCTCAACAATATAATTTTGAAGTCAAGTCAAGTGATATCTCTCCAGCAATAAAGGATCCTCTTGCTGAGCTGGACAACTTAAGTCAGTTTGGTCATATTTGTTCCAATGTTACGAAAGGATTTCATAATTATTTTAATACAGAGTAGGATTTGGCCTTTCCCCCACCATTCTTTCAGGTATTAAGCAAATGTCAAAGTTTAGGTGAGCAAGCAAAAATGTTAAGACCTCTGCAGTCAGGGTCTGCCTGAGAACAGCACCTAAGCAACCGGTCGTCGCTGATTCCACTGAGGTCATATGACAGTAGCCTCAGTATTTTTACCCTCTAGAATACGCTGGAAACTATCACTAATGTCAATAGGAGGATAATAAGACATTTATTCTTCACTGATTCTCTGACCACAATTGAAACATTTAATCTTCAGAACTATCAAAGATTCCCAAAGACTGAAAGAGGGATTTGGTTTGTTTCGGTTTCCTCCCTCCCGCCTGTCTTTTTTCCTTGAACTTAACAAGATTCAAAATAAACTGCATATTCCTAAGAATATTGCAAATGTATCCTCAATCTACATGGGGGCATTTAAATAATTAGTGTCTCAAGACACAGCAAGCATGTTATTTTTTCCTCTCAAGTACACATTACTTCAGTTAATATCTTTGTTTAAAAAAATTGCTGTCCTATCAAACAAATCAAAATTTCAAAAAGAAACTTCTGTAACTTCAAATGAAAGCCCTCTAACTCTTCTGAGTAGAAATCTTACGTTTATATTGGGCACCAAATAAAATGAGCATCTCCAGTGCTTAATCCTCTTATTTTGTTAAACATGCCAAAGAGTAGCTAATCTTACAAACAGGAATTTACAGACAAAACATGCTATATGCAGAATGAAGACATTACCAAGTTTATGTATACTTTAGGATGTCCCAAAGCTCCACCACCACCATCGCATGATATCACTCTCTTTTCAACTTCACTCACAGGCTGCTCTGCTATCAAATCAATGGCAAAATTCTTGTTCACCTGCAAGAGAGAAATTAAACTTTCAGATACCTCCCCCACTCAGACAGAAAGCAATTGAAATTCACCACCTCCCCAAGCAGTTCCACCATAGCCATCTTGAGAAGTTCCTGCATGGATTTCTCCCCATCTCCTCCACCAACTCTTCAGGTGTGATCAGTGAACTAAGCATGTTAAACTCTGCAAAAGTAATCCCTTTCCCCTGACGCACAGGCCACATCAGTGCTCAGGTTTACAACATGACCTAAGCAGATTCAGCAGAGCAGTCAGCAGGAACAAGCAGCCAAGAACAGAAGATATTTAACTGACACTGCCTCTGTATCGTGCTTTAGCGACTACATGATAAAAATTGCAAAAGACTCACTGCTGATAAACTCAGAAATAATGGTGGGACAAGTAAGGTCGGAAGCGAGATAAAACAACTGCTGGTAATTTAGAGCCTCTCACCACGGACTTTATTCTATCACTGCACAGGAACCTCAGGATAACACAAATGTGGTGCATAACAACAGTTAGAAAGGCATTAGAAAAAAGAAAAACCTCTAAACATCACTGCCACTCCGTAAATCCATCTTCTATACACTTCCTGAATCTGTCTATCACTGACAAGCAGGGCTTTTTCCTGGAGCATGTCTACTTGGCCTGGCCAACATACCCACGTCTGGACAACAACTTGCACCTCAGCAGGACCTGCAGCACTCAGCCGCAGCGCTTTCCTCCCTCATCCATGCCAGCTGCTTCCAACCTGCTCCCAGCCAGTACTGCGCAGACAACCACCCCAACCTCTCAGTTTAAACATGCTCCAGGAGGGGACAGCTTTTTCAGAGGTGATGTTATACAGGCAAGAATGAACAATGGTTTCAGCTAGGATAGAGTTGACTTTCTTACTAGCAGCTGGTATAGTGCTATATTTTGGATTTGGGATGAAAATAGTGTTGGCAAAACACAAGTATTTTTGGTTGTTGCCAAGCAGTCAAGGTATTTTCTGCTCCTCACACCACCACACCAGCAAGTAGGCTGGGGATGCACAAAAAGTTAGGAGGAGACTCAGTTGGGACAGCTGACCCCAACTGACCAAAGGGATATTCCGTACCATATGGCATCACGTTCAGTACATAAAGCTGGGAGAAGAAGAAAGAAACAGAGGACCTTCAGAGTTATGGTGTTTGTCTTTCCAAGTCACTGTTATGTGTGTTGGAGCCCTGCTGGAGATGGGAAGCAGCGAATGAATTCCTTGTTTTGCTTTGCTTGAATAGGTGGCTTTTGCTTTACTTACTAAACTGTCTTTATCTCAACTCACAGGTTTTCTCACATGTATCCCTTCTGCTTCTCTCCCCCACCCTGCCACGGGGGCAGTAAGCGAGCGGCTGCATGGTCCTGGTTGTTGGCTGGGGTTGAACCATGACAAATACACACCCCCAAATGCTCCTTTCCCAATGCATAATTCAATGAGCAATTTTTTTTTCCTGGCTGTAGTGCCAGTTTGACAATCCCATTGCCATTTCTTTCCACCTACTCGCCTGTGCCAGTACATGGTCTGTGAAGCCGAGAGAAAACCAAACCTGGAACAGACTCAGGTCCAAAGACCCAGAAGAAAGGCAGGAGGCTACATTTAAACCAGACCAGCTCTGAGATCAGTTTCCCTCACAGCTTCAGCTGCTGCACCAGCCCAACAGAAAGGGTAGAGCCAAAGTGGGAAAGTGGGAATGGTGGTGTCAAAAAAGGTTCTGTGGTACCTTAGGGATTGTACGAGGGCAGGATGACCCTAGTCTGACTGCAGCAGGTGCAGTTTAATAGCTGCCATGCTCGGTTTTCTCACAGCTACTCGCTTTATACCCTTGCCAGAGAGCACCAATCAGCCAGTTCTGCACATCCAGTGGAGAGATCAATGATTTCTGCTAAAACACAAGGATTTCATTAACAATTAGGCTGGCAGAACTGAGAGGACTATGCCCAGGTACTCTGGGCCTATGCCCAGCCACTGCATGGAGAGACCACATGCAACACTCAACTGCGGGCCCATATGTCCTCACCAAGAGCACCTGCGTCCTGAGGCTGTGTCCCCAGACAAAAAAGCTGCTGAGGCTGGAATGGGCTCATGACAAGCCAGGCTTGACCACCAAGAGCACACCAAAGGTGAAGACAAGAACCATCTGAGAAAATACAGTCACCAATATTGCAGGCTGGCTTTAGCTTCAGAACAAGACAATGTTTGGACTACAGACATGGCTGTGAAACCTTAATACTAGCAGCTGAAACATACTGGGGGATCTCCTAGGGTAACAGCAAAGCCCCTACAGAGAGATCCCATTAATAAGCACAGATGAGGATTGTTTCAGTATTTGACAAGTAAATTTTGTTTCAACTTCACAATTAAAACCTAGCATTAAACCTTGCTCGGCAGACTTAAAGCTTGGCTTTTGCTGGAGACGGAGGAACTGGGCCGAACTGAACCCCCTGGATGTTCCTCACCACACAGAAAGCCAGTCCAAAATCAGCTGCTGGCAAGAGCACATCAGAGGGACCTGCGCCTTACAGAGAATTAGGCTCAAGGAGCGTTTCCTACAGTTACAGAAGTAGCACGGAAACAGGCATTGCATTTGGGAGAGACCTACTTTGCTACTATCCTCCCAGAAGTAAACTACTTCAGCATTTTAAGTGACATTTTCATTTAACTATTTCCCACGTAGAATCCCTATTTTTGCCACACAGCACACGTTAAATTGTATCCGTGATACAATCAGGTAAAGTCAATACAAAATCTCAAAAATCAGCATAATTAGCTCAGGTTAATGTAGGAAGTGAATAATTATATGCAATTACATTAAAAACGTACCACACCTTATACTTAATCTCTCTACTATACATACATATTTATACCATTAACAGTAAGGCACTAATCAGATACTTGGGCATTGAGGAAAACAATTTAGCTGAAACAATCTCTGCTTCTCTCCCAAAGGCCCTCAAGGAGCTGCTGCTTGATCATCAGAGAGAACTCGGTGCTAAGGGACTCGCAATTTCACACACTCACTCTATTGATAAGCAGCAGCAACAGACCCACAAGACAACTTCACAGTAGCACATCTGGCTGATACTGGTGCTATTAGACTTTGCCTTTGAGGCTTTGTTATTTCAGAATACTCAAAATTTTAGTTTTATTTGTTACATCACTGTTTCAGCAAATGCTTCCCAGGCTCTAGAAATGAAGTGTCTCATTAACAACTCAGTTTCAGTAAAAATCAAGACTTTAACTATGCAGAAGCAAATTAAGCTTCAAAACACACATTTAAACAGGTATATAGGTGCACAATTCAGCAGAGCATTTAATTATGTGATTTTTTTGAACATACATGACACTAGAAACACGGTTAAGTTGTTCTTAAAACACATGCTTAAAACAAAAACTGGTCCAAGTTTAAGATGCTCAAATGCCTGCAACTTCCACGGCCTAAATGTAAGCACTTAAATAGGTACAGGCAAGTCTTGAATTTTCCAAACTTGCCAAAAGCAGGGAGGTACACAGAAACCACTGTAAGCTGTCTTGAAGAACTGTCATCATAGTGAAAAAAATACTGAAATCCAAAACTGCTTGGTTTTGGGTTTGGTTGGTTTGTTTTGTCTTTGTTTGCATTTTTTCATAATAACAATCAGGCTGAAGACATCAGTATCAGATACAAAAGAGCCACAAGCCACCCCCTCTCCCACGAGTAAAAGTAGAATAAATTACCTCCTTTTGTCGTCCAACAAATCTAACTCTTCGATAATCCTTTTCTTCATATACCTAAAGTATAAAATAAACTCGATCTTATTTAAAAAGTAACAATCATAAGCAAAGAACACATGGGCTTCCAGCACTGTCAAAACAGAAGTTGTTTCTGCAGTTTCAAGTGCTGCCATCCTCTTACCAGCGTGTACGGCACAGAAAATGTAGTCTCCATTTCTCTCAAACAGGAAGATAAATTTTAGGTTGGAAAGCAGAAAAGAAAGGGGGTAGAGGGGGGGTTAAAGCCAGTAAACTGCAGTCTTAGCTCTGACCACAAAGGTGACCATAAGACTTATTACTTATAATGCTGTTCCTTGATCCCACACTGCCATCTGGAAGGTGAACCAAACTAGGAAATTCAAGTTTTGTATTTATTTACGTTCGAGTGAAGCGACCGCAGGGAGAGCCTTCCCACCAGCCCCGCACCCTCCCTCCTCCACACCCGCCTCTCGGCTGGCAGGCCCGGGTCTGACGGTAACGAACGCAGAGACCGTGGAGTCACAAAGCGCTGACACAAGGGCTCCATCCGGTAACGGCTAACGACCCCAGCCCTAATTAACAGTCGTTTTCATGAAACCGCGCCTACCTTTTCCCTACGCGTCACTCAGGAGCGTTCATCCCCACAACGGGCACCGCACCGGGCTGCCGCTCACAGTCCCGGCAGACGCGGCCCGGACACGGCCGCCCTCCCCGGTCAGCGGAGCGGCAGCACCGACCCCGGGCCGCCATCGCCATCCTCCTCCTCATCCTCCTCCCGCCGCGGTCCCGCCCGCTCACCTGCCCCGTGTGCGTCACCAGCTCGCCGGTACCGGAGGCCCGCACACCGTAGGCCCGGGCGGCGGCGGTCGGCAGCGGGCGGGAGGTCAGCCAGCGGCTCAGCGACAGCAGCCGGTAGAAGGTCGCACCGGGCGCCGCCATCTTGCACCGGCCACCTGACCCCCGCTGCGGGCGGGCGCGCGCAGGCGCAGCCCTTGCCCCGCCCCTCGCTGCCTCCCGCATGCGCTTCCGCCGGGTGCGCGCAGGCGCGCGGCTGAGGGGACGAGCGAGTGCCCACGGGCCGAAGAGGGGAGCGGCGGCGGAGTCAGTCGGTGCCTGGAGCCTTTCCTTAGGGCTGGGGGCGGCGGGTGGCGCGGCGGCGGCGGGGAAGGAAAGGAGCGGGACGGGTGTTCTCAGTGGTGCGCTGTCCCCGCAGGGCGCAGAGCATGCTCTCCCTCCTGGCTAGGGCCGTCGCCGGGCCGCTGCGCCCGCTAGGCCACTTGCCCTTCTCTTCCCTGGTCCCGTGGTGGCGGGCGGCGGCACTGCCCGCTGCGGTGAGCCGGACCCTGCTGCTGCCGCCGCGCTGTGGAGCGGCCGCCCCATGCGGCCTGCTGGCCCTCCCGCCGCTGGCCGGGCTGCCACCGTTTCCCGCGGGGCTAAAGACGAAAACGGTGCTGAGGAGGCGCTGCAAGGACTGCTACATTGTCCGGCGGCGGGGCCGGCTCTACGTCTGCTGCAAGACCAACCCCCGGCACAAGCAGAGGAAGCTGTAGCCCGGCGGCCCGGAGCCGCTCCCGGCTGGGGGAGCCGCCGCGGGCCCCCCACCCCTGGTGGTCAGAGGGCGAAGGCGGTGTTCGCCGGTCGGGCCTCGGCGTCCGGCTTTCTGGGACTGCGCCTTCCCTCTTCCCTGGCTGCTCCGTGACCGCCGAGAGCTGACTGCAGGGGACATAAACCGGTGACAAAGTTTCGTCTGAACGCTGAGGTGGAGCAAGTTAAATTTTTGGCGGCCCTCGCCGTGACTGCAGACAATGAATGCTTAGAACTGAAGCGGGAAGGAAGCCACAACTTTCGAGGCCTCTTGTCATCTTAACCGTGAAGCCTTACTTAAAATCACCTTACTGTTAAGTTGGGAAGGGCAAAGCTGGATCGTTGGACTCTGAGATCCATTTGTGTTTAATTAAAGCAAAATGAAAAGAAACGCTTTGAATTGTGAATTATTACAATACACTTACATAGGTGTTGAAAGCTGTGATAACAGAACCAATAGTTCCAAACTCAGGTGGACTTCTAGGTGGCAAATAATATTAAATGCTACATTGAAAGATGATGCTATGACTTTTGGCTTGGCTCATAGGTGAGGTAAAATTTCTTTTAACTGTTTAGTTGCAGCAGACATAATCCCATGTAGCTTCAGTAATGCCAATGTAAATAACCCTTGCTGCTTATCTCTGTGGGTTTTGAGAGGAGATGGTGGTATTTTAATTAGTGTAAAGTAATCAACAGTTTCTTCAAATTTTAGTGTTTAAGTTCAGTGATAGTATAATGTTATATCGACCATTCACAGTGTAGTTGTTCTTAGCCGCCTGTTCCTTTGGAGAAGTCCTCTGATTTTTCTGGTGTACCTATTATTCTGCAGTTCACTGGGAATTGTTGCATTTTGGGTGGAGTTTGTAAACCATTTTGTGTAGTGTATGCAGCAAAGAAGATGAAAATAGTAATTTCAGATTCCAGCTAATTTGCCTTAAGGTTCTGCCAAGCTTAAGGCTCACTCACATAAATCAATAATACTTTAGAATTACTGGGGTTTTTTTAATACAAATTTTCCTGTGTCCCTTGAAACATCTCTCTCATAGAGAGAGGCGTGGGGAGAATGACTGGGAACAGTAATGCCTCAGAGGCATTAGCTTGTGCATGTAAATAAAATGTAAGCAGAGAAAATTCTTGGAAAGATTTTACCCCTTTAACACACTTTACCAGTTAAGGAGTCTAAGCAACTGTAGATTTTAAAAGCTTTGGTTCTCAGATTAATCTGAGTTAATGTTATGCATTTGTAGGTGTGTGCTGCGTGTTTTGTACCACCAGAAGGAAAAGCCTGTATACTGTGAATCCCTGTGATACCTTGTGAGTGTAGCTATTAGTACACCTTTAAGGTGAAGAGTGTATGTCTGTCCAGAAAACTCAGTGATTTCCAGGCCCACCCACTTTCCTGGAGGATGATGAGGACTCTGCAAGGACTGAGCTGTGGATTGAATGAGTTGGCCATCTGATGAAGAGTCTGCAGGGCTTTCTTTTAGGAAAGGTAATTGGCAGCTGGTCTTACTGCCTCCCAAACAGTTCATCCAGCCCCTTGGGTCTGTCAGGGGACAGAAGGACAAAAGGGCAGCTCTCTGGTACGAGACAAATCATGCTGGTGGGTCGCTGGGGAGGTGTTGAAACCAGGGCTCGCTTGCGAAGGGCAATGTCAGATGGTGAAGAGAGAGACCTGTAAGTACAAGTTGCCAGGGCTAGGAGCAGCAGTCGATCTCTGGCCAGGCTTTTTGAATGCAGTAGATTTACTCGTGCCAGGGTGGTATCTGTTAAATATGGTCTACGCTCAGCACCAGAGAGAGAAATTTAGGGACAGGATTTCTGTACGGCAGAGGCGTATAGATGACTATGTTTTCATCTCCCCCTTCAGCCTGAGACTGAAGTTTTTATACAGTGCTGACTCAGCAGCCTATTCCAACAACTTATAATTAGGAACAATTGTTCAACAATTAAAGCCATTTAATTTAGTGCTGCTAGTCACAAACTTGAGATGTGAAGTAATTTAAATTCAGATGTTTAACACGGTTGTAAATTATTCATGTGTCATCATCTGAACAGTCAGTTTGTGATACCTGGCGTGGAGCGTTCCAAAGAATGGAGCATTCACGGCCATCACTGAAACAGCATATTTGGTCGTGCTAATAGATTTTGGAAAGAGGATTATAGGATTAGAAACTAGAAGGCTCTGAATTGTAATTGTACTCTACCATTGACTTAGCTGTATAATCTTGAAAAAGCAATTTTGCCTTTGTCTCAATTTCTCCATCTGTTAGGCAGAAGCACTGAATCTCACACTTCTAAGTACCTTTTTTTCAGTTGATGTCCACAAACCATTACAGAGGTGTTCTAAAAAAGAATCAGATTCTATAGCTTTCTGTAATTTGGGTGACGTGAGAAAGGTGACTAGAGCTGGTGGTGAAACATGTTTGTTTACAACAACTACAGTATAAGGAACTGAAATAAAGTCAGCCAGTAGTCTAGCGGTTGGTAGCTGAGGGGTCACATGCTTCATCACAGACTTTCTGAATGTTGTGCTACTTAAACAGCTGTTTTCAAAGAGTGGGGTACACAACTGCTGCTCAAGCTACCCAGGCCAAAAATTTAGTCCTGGATTACCAAATACCAATCTATATTAGTTCCATAGTGATACGTGTTTTCTTTTTTATTTCTCTCCCCTCCACAAATGTGTGGGCAGAAGGTTAAAGGGAAGGGAGCGTTAAGGAGAGCCCAGCTAGAATAAAATGGTTTAGGGGAGGAAATAGGCTCCAATAACATCGGAAGAAGAATTCTTACACTAAGATCTGAAATAAGACTCAAGCTCCAGTTACATTTTCAGCTTCTGGTTTCCTGCTGGTTTTGTGCCTAGGTTACGCCAAGGTCTTTTTGTGGTTTCAGTGAGCTCCATGCAGCTGGTATTAGAGACGTTTCATTACCAAAACTAGTTTGTGTGTATCTGCAGCGTCACCATATTGTAAAGTTCTGAACCAGGCCAGGTGGGCACACCTTGATATGCACGGCTTATATCAAATGACTTGTAAGATGCAAATTAAGGATACAGTAGTCCCATTCAGTTTAATAAGGCTGGTTATACATCTAAATACTTGCATTCATTCCATTGCAGCTCAGCAGATTATTGACTTGGAGCTTGAAATCTATACCAGTAGTTTAAATTGTGTGAACACGCTAGAAGCTAGAAGGGGCCAGGTTCTTTCCAACTAGCTGGGACAGTTTAACCCACCACAGCTATGGGGGCTCGTACCCTCACCTGTCCTGTCTCCTCTGCTTTGCGGGATGGAATTTGTCTTCCTGCAGGAGTAACTGCACTGCCCACGAAGCTGTTATTGAACTGTCACACTTTACAGCCCAGTTTATTTAGGTAAGTGGTGGTGTTTTACTTCTATACCTCTGGGAGATAAACTGCAGCAGTTTCGTTATTGCTCCGTATCCCACTCGTAGTGGAGGCAGCAGTCTTTATAAGAGCTTCATCACAGTGAAGACATTGAACCTGATCTAAAAATGATGAAAGTGGGTACAGGGAGAATATTGGCACCCAAGATGAAGCTGTCACTTGCTGGAATTATCCACCTGCCTCCAGAAATGGAAAATTCACTATTTCACCTAGAAGCTTGTGCATCAGACTTTGAAATCCATTGTCTGTAAATGTGACTACAGTGTTGAAAGAGAGCAGTATTTGTCAAGAAGCCACCCGATTTTATGTGCTATGTTGTGCAAAAAGGAAAAAAAGAAAGAAGAGTGAACTTCGTGAAATTGTTTGGCCTAAGAATACATTGATTGCATTTAGTGGTCGAAAGTAAGCAAAGGAACAGGCAGGGAATAACGTAAGGCTTCTCTGTTGTACGTGACTGAAGATTGGTAACAGACAGCGCCTAAATGAGGAAAAGGCTGGGAACAAGCAGTCTCAGAGTCCATACCATTTAGAAGGGGACTCATCGCTACTCAGGAAATAACGGAGGAAGCTGCTCTTTATAAAAGCTCTGACTGAGATACCTAAAATATGTCACTTTCATAGGAAGCTCAGGCTTTAGATAAGAATGGTTGCACGTAGACTTTGTGCCAAGTACTTTGATTTTGCTTTGAATCCTCATCCTTCTATTAAATAACAAGTTGGTTTTAGGAAAATTGTCTGGTTGTCCTGATCGCCAATTGCTTAGTCACTAAAAGGGAACTTATTTGATGTATTTAAGTGAATGACAATACAGTGAATATGAAACAGTAGCCTCAGGCTCTGTCCCTGCCCATGGCAGGGGCATTGGAACTCAGTGATCTTTGAGGTCGCTTCCAATCTAAGCCATTTTATGATTCTGTGATTCCGTGAAAGTTGGTTTGAGTAGGTTCAGTTTGTTGAGCAGCATAAAATTTTCCTTATGACTTCATTATAATTTGCTGATTTTTATTACCCTGAATTTATCAGTGTTTGATCTATATCACTCCCAAATCTCTAATAAAAACACAGGGTGTCTATCACTTGTCCTAATACCCCTGAAACCACAGTGAAAGACATTCAAATTTCATGATGGTTCCCATTCGTGGTTATGTTTTGCCATCTGTTCATACACATATATTAGTATTCTTTCTAGAATTTTGAAACATAAGGCATCTCAAGAGTCAGTTTGAATCACTCTGGGTTTGCTCTTACATGTTGTTCACATCTGCCCTGCATGCGTGATGGACAACTTCCAGGGTACCATCTTTCCTCAGACAAAACCCAGAAACACTTCAGTGTCTAGACTCATCTGGCTTATTCTCATGTACAGTATAGCTGGTTTCTCCAGCCCGTCCGAGGTCTCTGGTACTGCTCCAGCTGGTCTTGATGTCTCACATTACTTCATACTGTGGCCTCTGCACGCGCTGTACATACTCAGCATCATCCAGTGGAAGCACAAACATGGAAGGCTGCAAATCGCCCGTCTTGTCATCCTGGACACGTAGTAGGGAAACACTATTTTTTTACGGAACTTAAGATTTAGAATGTGTGATGTTCAAAGAGGGGTCAGAGGGGAAAAAAGGTGAGGAAAGACAAGGAGATTGTGATGGAAGATCCTTCTTGGCCAGTTTTGGGTGCATCCCTTGATGCTGCTTGAAAAAGCGAAGAGCAAAACTAAAAGCATCCCACATTAAGGCTCACAGTGAGAGGCGGCGTAGTCAGGTGCTGGGTGGGAATCAGACAATGTGTATGGCATGAGCAGCAGGTCAGAGAGCTGTGTGTTAGGGGCCAAGGTACAGGCCGTTGGTGTTAAGGCCTTTTAAACTTTCAGCATTTGGAGTCTCCTTAAGCGTTTATACAGTTTTAGTGTCTCCAGGTACTTAAAAAGATGCTGCCTATGAGTATTATGGTCACAATCAGCTACAAGCCAGCTCGTCAGGAGAATGGCGATCACTGGAAAAAGTCATAAATGCAACATGTATACATAAACTCTAATTCCCTGCTATTCTGGCAACTACTTAATATAATTATTTAAATAAATTCATTAAGTTCTGCATTGAAAACTAAATGTCTTTTGCTCGCACCCTTTGAAAGATAGTCTAGAACTTCCCTCATCTTCCTAATCTTCTTTTAACTCCAGCTCCACATTTATTCAGACATGTTTATACTTACGCCAACGTTATCTTTTGCGTTAAGTAGCACTTCTGTTCATGGGGAATTTACCTGCTTGATATTTGTTTCTAGGCAGCTATCTTGTCCTTTCGCAGTCTTTGTTTTCCTAAGCTAAACGAGACATTTTCGTCTTTTCTCAAGAAGCAGACTTTCTGCTCCTCTCATCATCCTAATAGGCCTTTTGTGTAACTTTTGAATTTGTGAGATAAGGTTTGTAAGGAGAGGTAATATATTTTATTAGATCACTGATATAGTTAGAAAAAAATAGGAAAGCTTTTGGGTATACAAGTCATTCTCACATATGCCCAAAGCTTACCAGCTCTTTTTCCAACTGCTTCAATTGTCTAATAAAAGATATTGCCTCTGCCTACAAGTATTTCCGCTCATACATTCTTAGACATTATTGACAACACCTTTTGAGTTAATCTTTCCTGAAATATTTTATATAATTCTGTCCTTCCAAATATGTCTGGATTTGCCAATATGATAGATGAATATCTGCCTCTGTGTTTCTTGGAAACACACTTCACCCTAGATATTTTAGGATTGCCTTTGAACAAGTTATGGGCCAGCTTACACTGGTGCCTCAGCATCTTTACTTGAGATACCAGTACGCACAGGTTTTTGTCCTAAAAGTAGCCAGAAGCCTACTTTCCTTCAGTTCATGGGTGACTTTATTCTTCCTATACAATATTTCCATTTCCCCCCATATTGGTTTCCTGATGCTACCAGGCCTGCACATTTGATTGAACATCCCACTTTTTGTGGGGTGTCAGAAGGGACACGCAACCAGCTTCTCTTCTCAATAAATGTTTGGGGTTTTGGCACACCCGTCTAACACCTTACTTTTAGTCACTTCCTTACCAACCTTAAAATTCCTCAGGTAATCCTCCTTTTCTGTGTTTCAATTAACTGCATAAATGAACTGTCACATGTTTTCCTGAAGTCCTGATAGATTAGTTCTACTGTATTTTCCTCTTTTAGAAAAAGTCAAATAAAGATACTTTTGTTTGACATGATGTGCATGTGCTATGTCGTGTTTCATTTAATCCTGTTTTCTGTTTATTTTCATGTTACTAATTTTTTTCCATATCATAACCCCTTTACAATGTGGAATTTAGCTTGCAAGCTTCTGTTTCAACTGTCGGTATTTCAGTATTGAAAAATAATTAAATCAATGGGCCAAAAATATCCTGAGCCAGCTCTTTAAAGTCTCCTCGTCATCCGGACCGGCTGCTGCAATGTATTTATGCCTAGATACACACTAATTGTTGTTTGTCATCAAATGGTTTGATTATATAAGGCTGCCAAAAGACTGAAAAACAGCTTATGTTTTGGGTTGTGTTTGGGTTTTTTTTTGAAACAGCAGATAAGAGCAGAGGCTATTTTGCTGTCCTCCCTCCCCCCCCAATTCAGACACATATAAAGGGTGATGTTTTCAGAAGGGAAAGCAATGTGCATTTAAAATGCTAGCGGTTGTGTTTAATTTCAATGCATACTACCAGGTGTCAAAAACTCCAGGCGTTTCTTAGCCCCCCAACGCACACACCACAGAAGTCTCTGTGCTTACACAAGGGTTTTTATATCCTTCAAGTAGTAGGTATGACACATATGGAACATATGTGTCATATGACATATATGACATATATGACACTATGGAACATAGGAGGTTCCACTCAAATATGAGAAAAAACTTCTTCACAGTGAGGGTGACAGAGCCCTGGAACAGGCTG
>JAOXNO010000013.1:92404498-92458100 GCA_028565335.1 Limnodromus scolopaceus | reverse complement strand
GGACTAGATGATCTCTATGGTCCCTTCCAACTCTAAAAATTCAGTGAAATTCAGTGAAATTCAGTGAAATTCAGTGACACAGTAAAAGGAAACCTTCATTGCCTTTCAAAAGGTTAATGTACCTGAATTTGGATACTTAAAAACATTAATATTTGAAAATAAATATTGCACACTTTTTTTTTTTTTTTAAAGAAAGTGACATAGCACAGGCCTGATCTAAGCCCCACTGAAGTCAGTGGGAAGCAGCTGAGTGACTTCAAGCAGTAAGGTGCCATGCAAAAGTTCTCTGCAGAGCAGATCTTGTCAGAGGGCTCCCCAGAAGAGGGGATCAGGTAGAAGCTGGGATATGTGAAGCCTGTCCAGTGATTCATGCCTGTGCAAAACAGCTGATCTTAGGGCTTGGAGAGTCCCTCAGGGACACGCAAGCTGCATTTCTAATACAATTTTGAGTGAAGAGGGTTTCCTTTCCAAAAGTCGTCTTATTCTCAGCTCCAAATAATAGATGATCCTGCCAAAATCATATAAAAATTAGGTGTCTTATAAAGATGAATGGTATGCTTTGTAGGATATCAAGTGTACTCCTCTTAAACAGTCTATTTTTAGTGATTTCTTAAGAAATTTTATGCATGTTTATGTATGTGAAGGTTTGACTGGACTCACCAATCTTCCTTTTTTTAAAATAAACCAGCATAAAGTAGAATTTATTTACATAATGCAATGATCCATGAAGGTTACCATAACATCAAGGGACCATATTAACCGCTTGAATGGAATTCATTAGAAATTAACTACCACTTAAATTAATTTTCCCACATTCACAAGGCTGTAATGGCGGAAAAAGGAACCGTCCATCAGCATGTACTGACAGGAGAGCTGTCACTGCTTTTATTTATAGGTGAATACATTAACCCATGAAGCAGCCATTTCAGACCAAATCTTGAGCTTCTGTACAAATAAGCTCCTTCAGAAGACTTTTCTTTTAATAAGTAATCCAGCCTCAGTTAAACAGGAACACATACTGCCTCATGCTTTTGGTACTGTCTATATATACAGTAGCCTTTTCATAAGAACAGTAGAAAAATTTGCTCCTAAAAAAATCGAACTTCACACCGTATGTAGTTTATTTTCAATGGATAATATTATAGATTCGATTTAGTTGTCAGTATTGTGTTAACAGTATTGGTAGAATTATACAAACAAAGGATTGTCCATTGATTCTTTCGTAGTTTGATGCATCGTTTGAATTTTTTAGCTCTCTTACAAATGAATATATGTGCAAGTCTCCAAACTGTAGGGTGAAAGTGAACAAGACTTGTACCCATGTGTGATCCAGGTACAATTGGGGCAGATTTACTGTAGTACATTACGGCAATCAGTTTGAATAAGCTACAATGGGAAGGAACTTCGTGGCACCTGTTAGATGACCACTGTTGTCACAAACCAATACAGCATTAGAGGGAGGTGTCTTTTTTCTATGTAAACCTCATAGCTGAAATGATCTTAGGACAGTTTCATGTACAGTTCAATCCAAACATCTTTTTTCATGAATAATTATAGCTCAGAGCTAAAAGCTGGCTCTATTCTCAATGAATAACATTTTACATTTTCTTTTTAACATAGAAAATTCAGTGACAGAATGATAGAGTGCTATCTGTGACCATTAATTTTGAAATAACTAAATAACATCAATTTTACATATTTTTCTGTTGGATGCTACCGTATGTAATAAATAGTAATGGCACAATTACATCAAATGGGCCTGTGTGCCAGCAATATCGCTCACTGAAATGTTTCACTCTCATTGCCGTCCAGAAAGAGAAAATACAGAAGTTACAGTGAATCTGATAGTGTTGTGAACAATTTCTCTTATGCTCCTCTGTGGTTTCCATACCAGTGGCAACAGGAAGCTTCAGCACACGGTTTCTCCTATGAGAAATTTGGAGGGAGAGTGGCCTTCTCAGGTATTTCTGTGAGTTTATTGCTGTGTTCAGACACTTGGCAGGGATAGGAAATATATGAGCTTTTCCTGGGCTACCCACAAGTCCCTATATTCAAAGGGAACTAAAGGCTGTCCTGTTACTCCAGTGATAAAATTGCATGCTGTTATCTTTTACGTTGTCCCCTCTGAACAGATTCTTTTCAACAGCTTCTCAGAGGAATAGAGATGTTCCATGCTCGGGGCTAAAAATATAAACCCAGTAAGTGAAGAGAAAATCTTTTACAAGCTTTGCCCCCCAATAATATCTGTAGTTTTCCATTTCAATTTTTAAAATATGGCTATACTATGCTATTCAACTATGATGGTGTATTAAAAACTCAGTGTCAGTATTACCTAAAAAGACTATCGTTGCAGTTATCTTAGTCTCAGCCTGATGTCACACACCTTAACAATGAATTTGTTCGTATTCACTTTTGTTATTATTTATAGCTATACTTTAACTAGTTAAACTGAAAATCCAAGATTACTTCTACCAATGGCTTGGGATGCTATTAGTTTAAACTGTAGGCAAGTGATTCCCCGGAGTTCTTATGGCAGCCTAAGGAAAGCTTGTAGCTGGGAGCAGACTAGCCACTCTCCTTCAAAAGTACCAACTGTCACCAGTACAACATATGATTTATTTATTATTTAATGGATTTAGAGCATTTAAAATCCTTCCAAACACTATTTTGTTTAATTCTTCCACATTTTATGTGGCACTGCCTTTTAGTTTGTCTGATTTGTATACACTAATGTACACACATAATGTATAATGTGAATGAATCAGACAAACTAGAAAATTAAGCCATTCTACTTAGTTCTCATCAGGGACTACGGTTAATTTGGTTAATTGATACAATATTGACTAAGTAATGACTCTCACTTCTGTCAACATTTTTACATTTGTTAAATTCCCCTGCCTGATTCTGCTTTTCTGCTTTATTTCCTTTTAAAATTTAAACATCTTAAAAAAGGCTCTTCTCAATTAATGCATTTCATGATTGAGGAACACTGAAATTAACTTTTAGCCAATTAAATTTTTACGAGTATTTGCTATTGTCGGCAGTAGTAAAAACTTCTGTTTCAGCCACATCAATAATTAATTTAGAAGCACATGCCTGAAATACTTCCCCACATGCAAAGGAGTTGTTATTCTCCCACAGCTTCCCTCACAGTCATCCTGGTGACTCCCTTGGCACTAGTACGCCATTATTTTGTTGGCAGCATTTTGATTTCTGCATGGTTATGATTAACCTGTACAATGTGTTCCTCTTAATGCAAAGCTGTTTTCTTATCCCTTCAATTCTACAAACTGGAAAAAGCATATAGCCGGAGGCCACACAGAATAATACCAGTGTCAAGCTTTAAAAAACATATTTGTTTTGTGTCCTCTAAGGACAAATGATAGACATGTAAAAATGTTTTCTCTGTTTCTCTTTCAGGGAATACTTACTTTAGAATTAACTTCTGTCACAGAAGACATAATTTGAAGCATCTACTATATATTATTTCTGAGCATTTCTGCTATAAAGAGGGAAAATAGTACATTGTGTATGACATGTGTGATTACAAGGTTATAGAAACTCTTTATGTTTCTCTTGTTGTTATGGTTTCTCCTTAAGAAACCTTGTCACGGGAAACAGAAGAGCATCCTTCCTTCAAAAGAGGCAAGTATATAATACTATCAAACAGCGCAGCATAATGAATGTAATTTTTAATTGCTTTATAATACTTTAAATTCCTACACCTCTGAAGCACTCAGTGTTCTTCAAGCAGTCCAGGCATGTATCACTTTTGAAATATTTCAGAGAAGAAAAATTTTTATGTTATATCCTTAAGTGTTCTGATGATTGCACATGCTGTAACCTATTTCTTCATAAATGCATTCCATCTTTAATTTTGTCCTCTTCAAGATACAATCATCCTAGTGTCCTTTTATTCATAAAGACTGTTCTTTTACATACTTTCTCTGTCTTACCTGTTTGCTAATTCTGTTTCTCTGTGATACCAAGCATACTTCATTTCATGCTTCATTGTCCAGGTTTTAGTTTCAGCTCCAGTATATTAAATGCTCCCACCCTTTTGCTCCATATTTTATCATCGACAGTACAGAAGCGTTAAAAGCCTTTCTCAAGAAAGAGGAAGATGAATGTTCTTAATGCGGAATTCTCTTCCTTCAGAAACTTGATTGACCCCAAATCTTATGACTCCACAGTCAAGAAAAATAAAACTCATTCAAGGCAAAAAGTATCTCAGCAACACTTCTCTGAAGTTAAAATATCAGATGTTTTCCCTTTTCTCCCTATTTCCCACCTCTTCCCCTGGAAATAACAACAAACCCTATACATTAAAATGGAAAAAAATAACTAAGGGATTAGCTCTATAATTTTTGCTTTACTCTCTATATTATTAGGAATTTTATATACCTTTGCTTCTGATGCTAAAATGTTCTGCTTCATTACATTAAAGACTTTACTTTTTGTTTGAAATTCTTAATTTCCTAGCTCAGTTGTTGTAGTAGACCTACTCACACAAATGGGTTTCCAGGATCTGAGGAAGTCCTGATAAAAGGAGGGCAGCTTGGTAAGGTCTCTTAGAAAACCCTGTGGTGGATGCAAAGGAGATGCTAATTATAGCAGAGACCTGGGAGACTGAGATGCTAATTAAATGGTCATGGTTCAGCCTGTCCATCACTTTATTTTGGTGAGAGGCTAGGCAGCCATATGGCGAATGATCCCGATAAGCCAATTAGAGATCTTGGAAGCAGCACAGATCATCAAAATAGTTGTGGTCTGAGAAATTACAGGTTTGGCCTGAATAGATTGCCTTCCCCAAACTGGATCCATGTTGTAGTGAAATGGCTTCTCTATGCTCTTAAAAATCATGCCGAGAAGTCATATGTGGCAGCCAGTAAGCTCATGAAGGCTGGCCTTCAAGTGCAGAGTGAGCACAGCCCACCTCTCCGGTAGAAGGAGCATGCGGTTTCCTGAGGACTTGGTCGGGAACATGAGGTGCCTTGGACTGAAGATTCATGGTCAATACCCAGGGATTTACTCGTGAGTACCCAAGAGAGCACCTCCAAGGTTTGGCCTCAGAGGGAAGTAGTTCTTCAGCTAGTCCTGGTCACATTGAGTCACTGGGGAACCAGGAGCCAGCAGTGGAGGTCCTTCTTCAAAGTCTTCTTTTCACAGGACTCCAGAGTGGGAACTACAGCAATGGCTTGGCCGGCTTGGCCTGGTGGATCTCATCAAGGTGTGTGGCAGAGGCCCCAGTAGCAGCCTCAGCTATTGTACAGGATAATTCTCTTTCCAAAACGGAAGGAAGCTGAGCCCTGGTATGTGCTTTCCTTCCTTTGCCTGGAAGATGAAGTCTCAGCATTTGTTACCAGAGTGTCTAGAAGCTGGGAACAGCCCCCTTCAGACAGCCTGCTCTGACAATTTCTTACAGCCTTTCCCAGCCATTGCTGGCACCCTCCTGTCAGTAGAGCGGGCATCCACGGGCGATGCCCTCCTGCATGTTTTGGCAGCCAAGCACTCCTCTGTGCTGGCCTTAGCTGAGAAGCCACTGGGAGGAAGAGCACATCTCTGCACTGGTGGTGTCTGCATGGATCTGCCTGCAGCGGGGAGGCACCCTGCAGCTGAAAGGGGAGCTTCTGAGGAGGGCAGTGCTGGGGAGAAAGTGTGGGGCAGAGCTGAGACTTCTTTTGTCATTTGCACAGCAGAATGATTTCTGAAGCTGTAGATCCCCATTCCCTCTCAAACATCTGTCGTATGATGTGCCAGCACTTCTCCAGGGCAGAGGATAAAATACACACAGGATGCTTTTGTCTGTTTTGTCCCCTTTGCCTGTTCTGTAACATCTTTTTTCCCTACAACAATTAAATTATTGTCAACTTTCCGTCTTCAGTTGCAAAGCATCCTGCAGATTTTCTGCCTAGAGTGGAATTGCAAGAAATCATAATTAAATGTAAAATTCCAGCAGTTATTATTGAAATATTGTCTAAGTCTTGGGTTCAACTGGGTTTTGGAGAACAATGACCAAGAGCAGTTAAACGAAGAAAGAAACACCAATAATCCCCCAAAATAACAACTTAAAAATAGAAAAAAAGGTGATAGTAACAGAAGTGAAGCTAAAAATAGCAGCAGCAGTAAAAACCTAGAATAAAATATTTTAATACAGCAGAATAAAAAAAGCAAACCAACCGTCTATATAGTTCTTAGTTGCCTGTTGAAATGCTTTGAACAAGACTTTAGAAATTGTAGATTTTATCTTTATTTTGCCTTGTGAACTAATTGCTTCAGAATTAAAAGAAGATATTATCATGCTGATGGTACCACGATAGAACAGAAAGGAGCACATGTATTCTCCCTGATCATGATCCCATAGTAGTAATTAAAAACGAAGAGGAAAGGAAAGATTTTTCTGTCTATAATAGCTGGCCTCATTAACATATCAGCTACTCCTTCTTAGATTTAATGGAATATCAAACAGGTTGTGCTCCCACTTGCAGTCATTAGGCTTGAAGTGCTGATTGCTGCATATTCGAGGTCTTTGGCCTCTCTGTGGCACCATCACAAGGAAAACCCACAGGTGTGTGTATTCGTACAGTTCAAAAGTCACATTTGAATGTGCATTAAAAATCTGATTAATTTGTCAATGAACAAAGGTGATTTCAAAAAAAAAATTACATATATTTACACATACATATATGTATACATTTTAAAAAAATCCTAGGTCAGAACTTCTCCATATAATATATTTATGATTTAAAGTCATAGTTACACTTTTTAGCACACTTTTTTCCTTTACACATGCTTGAAAATTGTTATGAATAAAAAGACAAGAATTTACTTAGGTTGACAGTGGCTTTCCATTATTTTGGGACAACACTAAGAAATAGAAGTAAATTGTTACTTATAATTACAGCTACTCTTAGAAACATAGAATTTATCAACAGAATTTCTTCACAGATCAACTGTTTTGTCTAGGCTACACCACTGTCTGCTCTCCAGATGTGTTAGTTCATTTTGGCAGGAAATATATTGCCCATTTTAGTGACAACATAAGAGTTACTTCACCTTAATAAAAGGCTTGTGAGCTTTATTATGATGTTTCTGTTGTTCGTAAAATGAACTAAATGATACGCTTTACTGTTTCTGCTTGGACCACCGCACTAAGGTGTGGCACAGAGTTTACAGCAGTGTCACAGATAAATGCCTAGAATAGAATAGAATAGAATAGAATAGAATAGAATAGAATAGAATAGTTTGGGTTGGAAGGGATATTTAAGGTCACCTAATCTGACCCCTCTGCAACAAGCAGGGACATCTTCAGATGTATTGTAGATCAGGTTGCTCAGAGCCCTGTCGAACCTAGCGTTGAATGTTTCCAGGGATGGGGCATCCACCATCTCTCTGGACAACCTCTTCCAGTGTTTCACCACCCTCATTGTAAAAAATTTTTTCCTTACATCTAGTCTAAATCTTCCCTCTTTTAGTTTAAAGCCATTACCTCTTGTCCTACCACAACAGGCTCTGCTAAAAAGTTTGTCCCTATCTTTCCTGTAGGCCCCTTCAGGTACTGGAAGGCCACAGTCAGGTCTCCCCAGAGCCTTCTCTTCTCCAGGCTGAACAACCCCCACTCTCTCAGCCTGTCCTCACAGGAGAGGTACTCCATCCCTCTGGTCATTTATGTGGCCCTCCTCTGGACTGGGTCCAACAGATCCCTGTCTTTCCTGTGCTGAGGGCTCCAGAGTTGGACGCAGAACTCCAGATGGGATCTCACCAGGGTGGAGTAGAGGGGCAGAATCCCCTCCCTTGACCTGCTGGTCACACTTCTTTTGATGCAGCCCAGGATGTGGTTGGCCTTCTGGGCCACATTGCTGACTCATGTCCAGTTTTTCATCCACCAGTCCCCTCAAGTCCTTGTCCTCAGGGCTGTTCTCAATCCCTTAATCCCCCAGCCTGTATTGACACTGAGGGTTGCCCCGACCCATGTGCAGGACCCTGCACTTGGCCTTGTTGAACCTCATGAGGTTCACATGGACCCACTTCTTGACCTGTCCAGGTCCCTCTGGATGGCATCCTGTCCCTCAGGTGTGTTAACTGCACCACTCAGTTTGGTGTCATCCACAAACTTGCTGAGGGTGGACTCAATCCTACAGCCTCCATCACTGATGAAGATTTTAAACAGTACTGATCCCAATATGGACCCCTGAAGCACCCTACTTGTCACTGATCTCCATCTGGACACTGGCCTGTTGACCACTAGCCTCTGGATGCATCCAGCCAGCCACCATGCCTACTGTCAAGCATCATCTGCTGGTGGCTCTTAAAATACCCCTTCCCTTGGAGGCACAGTATTCTCTGTTGGGGACACATGGAGTTCAGAACCCTAAAATACCTTGGCCTCTAATTTATGCATCTGTTGAATGCACCAGCAAAAGAAAATTGCCAAAGTGCTTGGCTGGTGTTTTCATTTGGCTTCTATGTGATTGCAATTACTAATTTCAGAGAATAAACAAGATAACTGCTTAGCAGCAGAAGGCAGAAAGAAAGAACTCATCAGTGCTGCCATACTCCCACTCGCATCGTCCCATTCACATTACCTCAGTCACACACCGTAATTGGAAGTTAAGGCAGCAGCTCTTTTTTACACAGCATAAAGATATACAAATAACAAGCATTAAATAAGAAACATCGCACCACATCAAGATTAACAAAAGTAATATTGCTGACCTTGCTAGCACTCAAGTCTTTTCAACCGCGAATAATCTTCCATCCTGATGAGGAAGAGCATGACACCTAATCCTCTAGCATGTTCATGATAGAAGAATTGCCACTCCTTCCTAATTAATCATTATCTGAGACAGTTCCCTTACACTTGAAAAGATTTTTCCTTAGCTCTTTGCCAGCTAAGGTTCCTCTTGTACAGAGAAGAGCCAGCTAGAGACCTCTTAACTTTGCTCCAGCGATAACCCTTGCATTTCAGATTTAGCATGTTGTATTTGCCCAGGCTCAAATGCCCCTTAAATGGCTGTCAGGTGCCCTTGCCCTGGTATCTTAAAGAAAAACATATCTCAATATTTTTGAGGTTCTCTACAGATCAAACCCAATGTCTATTGGCAACTATTTTGTAAACACATTTTGGGTAGAGCTTTAGCCTGGTATGAAGATTAATGACCCTTAAGAGGAGTCCTGCAGGTTTCATTTGTATTCTCTGTGCTGTGTTTTCACACTTTCAGAGAGCAGTGCTGAACTTCTGAACCACTTTGTCAACCTTGTTAATTTGACAGTGATTTACATCTCTCTTAATTCATACTGGAATATCTTCAGCTGTAGCTATTTGTTAGTTATTCCACTCAGGAGGGGAAATCCTGGACTCATTGCCACAGCACAAGGCCTCAGCACACCCAACTGCGTAAATGACCTTGACTAAAAGAACCCATTTTTTTCAGCCCATATTAGTATCCAAGTGTGCGTATAGTAGAAGACAGGTGCATTGTGCATTCTGTTTTGATTTCTCACTCAGGACCTAGGTCTCTAAAATCTTTCTCTTCCTCCCTGAAAGGAGAAGAAACAGGATGCCCCTTCCCAGAGAAGTAAATATGTACAGGCAGATGAGACAGTCAACAGTGCTTATATCTATATTCATGTGATTTTTGTATAATGATTAGAAAAAAGGTTGGGGGTTCAAGGTTATGCCTAATGAAATTCTTGCAAAGGATGATGCAGTTGCACCTCTGGTTAAAATTATTCAGTGTACTCTGACAGTGTACACAAACAACATTCAGCACCTCAATTCTGCAAAGCTGTACTTCCCCTTTCCTGGAGATACAGACAGCATCTCTGGAAGGGCTGGCTTCTAACCCAGCAAGCTGCAGAAACACCTGCAACTGCTGCAAACTTTGCTGAACTGTGTTTTATATTGGAGAAAGGGCTAAAGCAGGGGCTGATTGCCTCAAAGGACACCACTGATGTTACAGAAGTGATGTTTGAGACAGTTCCTGTTACGAGGTTTATCAACATACCTTTTGAGACCATGGGGCACTAGGGTGCCAATGCTGTCAGCTGGAGGGTGGTCTCAATATTGTACCTCCTTAAACTTACCGAGTATCTCCTCCTTTTTTACATATATCGAAAAAGTCAATCTCTTCCTCCAAGATCAGGTAGCTATCTGTAGGGTATCATTACATTCTTTTTTTTTTCAGGCAAGGATGAACAAGCTCAGCTCTACTTTCCAATGCGTCTTGCAGCCACATGGCTCTAGTTAGTACTTTGTTAAGAGCAGACAAAAAGCCTTGAGCAAGACAAAATGTATTGACTTTGTCTCAGCAATGCATTAATGCTGCTAACTGATTTTTGCTTGATTTGGAACATGGGCTAAATGATATGGATAATATCTGTCGCTGAAGGACTACAAAAATATACTCTAAGCCTCAGCATCGGACAGGAGGTTTCGAGTTCAATTGGTTATTCATGGCTGAGTATAACCTGCTTCTCAGGTGCTGCTTCCTAATACACAGCATTTTCCTTTCCCTTAAAATGACACTGTACCCTCCCAATCATATTGTATGGCATGTGATGTATATTGTACTTCTCTGAACCCAAACTTATAATGATAACTTGCACCCAAATTTGTAAGAAATCCAGTTGTGCCATGTAGGCACCTTATTTTTTACAGTTCTGTCAATATTAAGGTAACCTGTGTTATGGACAATATGTCCATTATATATTGTTATTTACAATTACCATTTGAGATCAACAGACTGTAATCAATTCTTCTACTATTGTTATACTGATTTAGTTCAATATTAATCTTTTTACCAGAAATTATGTCTAGCTGTTGCTACAAACAACTAACTCATCTTCAAAAGGTTTGGAATGCAGCACAACCCCCTCACACCCCGCCCCCCGAAATTTATCATACGCTGCTTTAGGATGAGGTAGCCAAACCTTATCATATCTTTAACGCGCTTTTATTGTAAGCAATCTGAAGCTTTTTAGATTATGTGATCTACTACAATATTGAAAACTTTCAAGAAATTCTACTGTTACTTTGGTTATGATTAAGCTCTTTCACATTTTTATCCTTAACCCAGAGTATCTAAATGCATGGGGTTTTTTCACTTTAAGGGACTATTGAAGTATACACTTTCCTTTTCTGCATATTTTGACAGGTGGTAGGAGAACACCTAGAGAGGCCCAAGCTATGGATGGTAAGGATTTAGGCATTTCAGTAGGAATTTATGGCACCTAAAGACCTGTAGACTTCCATGAAGGTTTTCCTTAGAAATTGTTGTGTCCTACCAAGTGCTTACAAGGACAAGAACTGAGGGTGCATCTGGGTGAAATAATTTTATGAACTTTATTATTATATGTATATCTAAGGTAAAATACATGTATATCTAGGGGTTTTTATGGATGTCTAAATTGCTGGTATAGATCTACCACCAAGATGAGTAAAGAAAGGTGATATATCTAGCCAGGTCTGATGAGAAGCAACAAAGTCCCAACAAGCTCCAGGTGAGCCACAATCACTGTTCTGCTGTGGTGTCTCCACTGGAGATGTCCAGCAGTGGTACTGGCTTCAGGATCTTCCCCTCTTCTCTCCCTTACTGTATGCTGTCCTGCCATCTCATTTGTGCCATGCTAGCCCAGCTGGTTCTGCTTATGGTATGTGAGCTCCCTTTGATAGGGAAAGATCAACAGCAAGCTTGTAAGAGGCAACAACAGTCTGTATTTCTACGCCTATGTATTAAAACGGAGAATGATAAATGCAATCATTTTACAGTTCCCCCCAGGACAGTATCCCCCCAAAAGAAAATAAAATAACTTCTGAATTTTACATTTTTTTCCCCTTGAATATTGCACAACAGTGAAATTCTGGTAGTACCACTCCTGAGAATGTCAGTTAAGGAGTCATAGTGTGGTTCATAGAAATGCTATGTGAACTGAGAATAAGGCACAGAGCTCTGGTTGGATAAAGGCATCACCTTTGTAAAGTAACAGTTTTTATTCGTTGAAGGAAGTTGCTCTGTTTTAACATTCTTTAAAAGTGTGAGATTACATAATGAGAATGTAGTATTTATTTAAAGGAAACTGCTTTCCATATACTCTTCTGTCTGTTATATTTCTGTTGAATAACCATTGCTTTTAGTATTGAATAATTCAATTTCTGTGAGAGTTAGGGTTATTAGCATTACTAATAATTATATTACGTGTAACAGAAAAGTAGTTTTTCATGGAATACACATCGTTTTCCTGGATTGTATTTAATTCAATTAATTGTCTAAGTGGAAATTATAACTATTCCTACAAATCTTTTTATTTATTCACTGCAGGAGACTTGCACATAAAAGGCTTACATGCAGTATTTGTAAAATATTTTTTTTTAATAATTATATTTTAAATGAATTCAGTCTAATAAAAGCTTCTCCCTTTAAAAGAACAAAATCAACAAAAGCATTAGTTGCTTCATGTGATGTATGTATTTCAAAACCATAAGTGTATATAAAGTTGCTTACACTTACAGTTTATGCTTTAGCAAACTTTGCAGGAAATTGAGAAGAGACAAGACTCTGCAAGTTTACTTTTATGGTGAACATTACGCTGTTTTGTATTAATCTTAATCAAGCATTACACAAAATCAATGACAATTTGAATTAAGAAATTGGATATCAGAAGAAAATCTCAGTAAGGACCCTTTTCATCAATAGGAATTTGAAGGCATTTTCTAGTAAGAAAAGAGTGGCGTAGGTGTTAGTTGGTTGGGGTTTTTTTTAATATATTTTTAATTTGCGAGAGAAAGAATCCTAGTTTCAGAGAGACTGCAAAACAGCATAAGCACCAATCACTAGGAACTCCCAATCAAGTTTTGGAATTCAAATATCAAACCAAAAAGACCCATAAATTGAGAAAGGTTCTCTGCAGACTTTCAGGGAGAGGTGAAAGACACATCCACAAGCAGAAAGAGAATAAGACTTCCAGTACAGCAAATCATTATTACTAGTTTTTCAATGCATTGCGTCAACACAAGCCAAGGATAGATTTACAGTGCTAAAAATGGTAATAACACCACAGAAAAGACAGAATTGTTCAGCTAATACTTCTTACCTGATCTAACAGGTAGGGCATCCCAGCTTGGCTTGGAGGTCCCTACAATGTGCCCTTCTTCAAGCTCCGCCCTATTTCTCCCACCAGCCCTATGAATCCTTTTTTTTTTTTTTTTTGGAGTGTAGGTTGACGTCCCACTGAAACAGAAAGAGCGAACTTGCACAGAATGTTAATTTAAAGCCTCCTGGGCCAGAGAGGAAACAGAGTCCAACTTCCATGTACTGGGTGAATGCTCCTCCTGCCAGATTAAAAAATTGGCTGTAACTAGGTAATAATTTTTCTTCTAAATGTGGCTTCTTTTTATCTGGCTGTGCTTTAAATTGATGCAGCTATATTTTTGGCTACTAAATCCCATCTGTAGAGAGGCCCTGAGGCTCCAGCTGATCTGCCTCCTGTGTGACATGGGCAGAGAAGCAGATAGTTTCACAGTCCAGCTCATGCATGAGCATAAACAAGCAAAGCTGGAGCAGAAAAGCCCCCCCTGCTTGGAGAATCGGCAGAAGTAAGACTCTTAAAAATTTTCTTAAATTTTTCTTAAATTTTCTTAAAAAGACTCCTCAAAATTTTCAAGGTCAAAGACGGGGGCATCTAGGAAGTTTAATTGCTTCAGGAATGGAGGTGAGCAGGCGTTTACGGGATCGCAGCTTGGCTTGTCGTCTGGCACCTCTTCCAATCTTTCATCCTCCTTGTGTGCATGACCCAGACCAGCCAAGCCCCCGTCGCTTGACTAACCTTGTTGCACCCACTAGTTTGCAGCATGACTGCTGTAGCCAGCGGAGAAAGCACTGCCCCTCTATAAAATGGGAATAACGATTCTCTTTTCCCTTCTAAATGTTTTGAAACACAGAGATGAAAGTCTTACACAGGAAGTAAGTTCCTATTTTAAAACAAGCCTGCAATATTGTTTGCCTGCAAAGAAACAAAGGTTACATGTTTCAAAAGTTTGCACAGTAAGTACTTACAAGCTGCACATTGTTTTTCATTACCAATGATTTGTTTTCTTGCAGAACAACTTCTTCTAAAATATTAAACATAGTCAAAGTGACTAATGCATTTTTTTAATCTAAGAATTGCTCGATTAAAAATTTACAAGGCACGCAATTTTGATTTCTGCCAACAGTAGTCAAAACTTGTGTATAAAGATTAATTACTTATAAAGTAAAACACATATTTTAAAAACTGACATTAAATTTGCATCTACATTGTATGTTGGATTTTATTCTACTCTCTTTAAGCAAAGGACTTCTGGTGGACTTTTGGTAGATCTTTAAACTGCTGATGGAAATGCATTTTATGAATTGACTAGTGCTTAAATCAGCTAAAAACAAGGAGCAAACCATATTTTTTTACTTTTGGTTCTGATGCATTCATTATACTCTATGGTTATCCTACTTAACAATATAAAAAATATGCTGGATTTTAAATGACATTAGATTATTGGGAATTATTATCTTATGTCCAAAGTTATTCGTATTTCATATAGAATTAAACAACTTTGTTAAAACTGTCTTTAAAAATAGTTGCGCTTTTCAAACTATGTTATAACATCTCGTGCTCAATCAGGATTGAGGTTTCTAATGACAGAAAAATATATATTCCTTTTACTATACCAAGACTGCCCTCTAGAGTCTCATTGGGCCAAATTAATCTCTGGTGTAACACCTCTCTCTCCAGATGAGTTTTGAAACGTGCACATCTTTACAGGCCCCATATTACACAGCGCTCCAATTTGAATGATGCAATGCTTGCTTGAAAAAAGTAAGTAGTACAATTTCAAGAAAAAGACAGGAATTTTTTTTCACTTACTATGAGCTCTAATAACTCGTTACAAAAAATTACCTGTAGCCTCTTTACTGCACATATTTCACATTCCAATTGAGTCGTAAAATATTAGGAAAAGTATGAAAAAGAGAATAGTTTTAATCTCTTCCTAAAACATGTGAGAGATGTGTATGTCTATAAAAGATGACAGAGGGAATGCGTGCAGGATAACCGAATTAGGCTGGTACTTGTTCTTTCTTTACAAGTGTTAAAAAGCAGCACTTCTCCCCTCTGAGGGTTGGATTAAGCTTCCACTGAAGCCAATGGCAAACCTTAAGTAATCAAGGAAACAGAATTATTGCACTTATTGCCAGAAGCGTTTGTATTCAGTTGTTAAATTAATAATGGGTATCTGGTTCAATAAACAGTTGTGTTTACCATTAAATTGCAGCTGCGGTACTGCTTCTTATTACTTACCAATATATTATGCAAAAAAGGCAGGGGAAAGAGGACAAATGTGAAGTAAACAGACTCACACAATATGGTTTTAAAATGTACGATGCAATGAAACAAACTCTTAGCGCACACTTTAAACCATGCACCACTTTATATCATTGAAAGAAAGACTCAGATTAAAAGACTGTAACTCTTAATTACAACTCGATAAATTAAATCAAAGAACATAATAAAAAAAAAAAGCAAGATTTCTTTTTCTTCCCTCAAAGAACTGAATTTTCACTGTTTTTCTGTTTCCCAGCTCTCAGTAGGAATGGCTCATTCAAATCAAGTTGCACTTTGCATTTATTATATATTCTATATATTCTAAGGCAAATCTGGGATAAATAGCTCCAGGAAGATAACTGAAATTGGCTTCACTTAGATATAGCCAAAAGGATTTGGCCCTACACTGATATTTACAGCAGATGTGCATAAAACTGAACCATGGCTTATTGAGTTACTTCCTGGAATCTGCATTTATTCAATAAAGTTTTTCTTTATTCTGATCTTTCTATAGGAAGTAACAGAAAAATCAATTTGAATCACAATGAATGGTGCAGAACTAGTAATTGATTTTTTTTCACTATATTTTGTTCAGAATAAGCCCCAGTTACTTCATCATTCTGTATTATATGGTCCCAAGTTCTAGTAATGTAACTGCACCTGCACCTGTCTTACCAAGTAGATCCAAGACCATTCTCTCACGAGCAGCAGTGCACAGTTATTCTCGGTCCCTGTGACTGCTACGTGAAAGGTTGCAGGCAGTCATTTTGGACATCTAGGACCAATTTCACATACTAAGGGAAGGGCATGCAGGAGAGTACACAAGAGTCTTTGTTTGAGTAGGTTACACACAATGTAGGAAATATTTCAGTAGTGTAACAATGCAAAAAATTACAAACGTTATGTTGCACATTATAGACCTAAGTTGACAAAAACACCTACCAAGTAAATAATTTTTTTTTCATCTAAAAGAAACATCTAATCTGAGGGCCACTGCAGACAGTGGGATTCTTCCCATTGGCGTGAGTTGGCTTCTTACCTGCTCCTTCTCATCCTCTGTATACTTGAGAAGGCAGGAATCAATTGAGACCATCTTCTCAACACATCTACACAATCTCATGATCACAGGACACTGGATGAAGAATACAAAGCCTCATACATCTCCCTGTTGTTCCAGGAAATCAGTTTTGATATCACTTTCTTCAGTACTTCTGTTGACAATAATGGGAAAATATTCTACATTTCTCATTATCTCTTTTAAATTGGAATAGGTTTCCTATTATTCTTTATTCCTGAATCCTCTTTTTCTGACTATGCCTTGGAAATACTTGCAGTCATTCCCAACAGAGATATGGTTCTATCTTTTAGGGAGTATTGACTTTTTAATCTTCTAATTTTGTTGCCTTCGAGCTGATCATTTTTCACTATTAGGCCACTTTTTTTCACTAAAGTAGAAACACAGAGTAAAACCAAAGCATTTTAAGAAAAAAAGCTCACTTCTGATTTTGCTAAAAGTCACATCAAACATTTTTTCCCACCTAGCCCTATTACAACTGTCATTTCCCAAATAATGGATATTTCACAAGTAGTAGATTTGGTCCTACACAAAACCATTGTTATATTTGCACTGTTCAGAAAAATGAGGCATTTTATATAATCACCCGCTGTAATACACACACGAAGGACGTGAGCTAGAGTTTTGTACTCAACTGAAGAGCATCCTAACCATTAGCCTGCAATTCCCTTTGAGGCACCACTTTCCCAGTGTCCCCAGCAGTTTCACTTTGTCTGAAATCACTGTGATAAAGAGTAAGCTTGTGAGAACGACTCTGTGGCTTGGCATTGAGGGTTCTTGCCTGCAGAGTGGAACTATGTATAGCATTCTACCTGCTTTTAAAAATGTTTGATTATGCTAGAAAAGGAAATGCTGTAAAGAGAAGATATCAAGAATTTTTCCTTTGTCCTTTTTCCAAACATTCCTTCTCTTAGTGATTAGGCCAGTTTTTAAAAGTAGGATTTGTCTGTACTGTCCACAGTAAAAGAAGGGAATTTTGTGAATGTGACCATTTGCCAAAGTGAATAACTGAACCACTGCAGACAGGGGTCCATGAATGTTTCACAGAATCACAGAATGATATGGGGTTGGAAGGGACCTCTGGAGATCATCTAGTCCAACCCCCTGCCAGAGCAGGTCCTCCTAGAGCACATTGCACAGGAGTATGTCCAGGCAGATTTTGAACGTTTCCAGAGAGGGAGACTCCACCACCTCTCTGGGCAGCCTCTTCCAGTGCTCTGCCACCCTCAAAGCAAAGAAGCTCCTCCTCATGTTTAGATGGAACTTCGTATGTTCAAGTTTGTTCCCGTTACCTCTTGTCCTGTCACTGGGCACCACTGAAAAAAGACTGGTCCCATCCTCTTGACACTCACCCTTTAAGTATTTATAGGCACTGATCAGATCCTCCCTCAGTCTTCTCTTCTCCAGACTAAAAAGACCCAAGTCCCTCAGCCTTTCCTTGTAAGAGAGATGTTTTAGTCCCTAATCATCTTCTTAGCCCTCTGCTGTACCCTGTTTAGCAGTTTCCTGTCCTTCTTGAACTGGGAAGCCCAGAACTGGACACAGTTTCATCTGCGCTGGTGCTGAGGAAGAGCTGAGAGCTCATTTCTGCTCTGTGCCTTGCACTGGCACTGATGCAAACAGGTGAATAGCCAGTTCCAGCTGAAACTTTGCAAAAACAGTAATTTAGTTTTGGGCAGATCAGCTCACAGAAAAGAATCACCTCTGCATGTGCAAATGGGAAGGGAATGCACGGCGTACGGCTGAGGTGGGGGAAGGCGCAGTAGTTCTGAGAGACGGCAGCTTTAGTAGAATAGTGCCTGAAATATTTTGAGCAGAATCAATAGCCTGTAGTTGCTATAAGAGGAGGTCTAGTTCCTGCTCTTCTTCTTCTTTTTCATATTTGCTCACAGAGAGCTTTCTAATCCAGTATTTCAACACTGAAATAAGTAACTTGCCTTTAAAAGTGCTGATGATTCAGATGTCCTCAAAGACATGCTTGGACTACATTAACAATTTAGCCAGAGTTCAGCTAGAAATTAGACTACGAAAGTGGCGTCTGTGGAGAAACAACACCAAAAAAACTTTCAAATGGGAAAATCACACATTTCCACATGTTATAATTGCTCCCCCATATTCTTTTCAATAATAACATCTTCAGATTAACTATTTCTTCATGAAGGAGATATATGAAGAGGAAAATAACTTGAACACAATCAGTAGAATCTCAGTTAATTATTCCATCGAAACTTTCTTTCTTCTACTTGTTTTTTCCTTCCACAATACCTTCCATTTAACCAAACGTTTCTTTTTACATCTTCGCATTACCAAATTAATCCTCTCTCTCTAACACCTATTACACACACAGGAACTGTAATATTTCCAATATTTCCTTCCAAAACTATCTTGGAAGGAAACTGCCACTCAGTGTTGTGTGATTGATAAATTCCACTCCATCTCAGATTATTGTTTTAACTTTAAAAAAAATAATCTTATTTCCAATCCTAAATCCCAACAGTGCGAGAGAGGAAGAATCATAGCAGATGAGATGTCTAAACATACCATTGTAAAGGTATCATTGTATTTAAGCTGTTAGACAAGGACACTAGAATTGTAAATGTCCATGTGTGGATGTATTAATTTCAACAGATGTCCATATAGCTAAATTAAGAAACAAAAACATATATGCATTTTTTTTTCTAGATTCTCAATTTCTTGTTCTTGCTACATAGCATTGATGTCAGGTTAGGATTAAAGATATGGTGTTTCTTCTATAAAGCAGAACAATGATCTGGTTAATCTAAAGTCAATTCTGAATTTGGAATGAATTCTTCACACATAACTGCTAAGGGCACAACAGAATCCTGTGGAAAATGAGGAAGCTGGAGACACGCTGCTCTGTGGGAGTTCGGCAGATGTTCTTTCATTGGTGGGAAGGAAGCTGTGGGAACAGCAAACCAATGTCTTTATATGGTAATATGTGTGTGTGGCATAGCAGTGTGAAAAACAGATAGCGAGGTAGCAAAGCAGATAGCAGTGTAGCGAAGCAGGTAGGAATGACTGGTTAGCCTAGGCGCGTGAACACTTATATGTAGCCAATTGTATTGCTCACAACTGCACGTGGACATTCACCCACCACCTATCTGTGTAGAGAGCACGGCACGCGATCAAAAGAGAGAAACTATATATGCTGTAAAAATGAAACATTAAAGGTCTTCGCTTCACCCCCCCTGCAGAGTCTGTGCCCTTTGTTGCCACAGCATCCCAACTACTGTCCCAAAGAGAAAACCAAAATACAAACTGAAATTTTGGCCCTGTGTGGTGGATGACCCTTGCTGGTTCCCCAGTACAGGAGGTACACATAGAAGCCATATCTCTGGAGATGATACCATGTGCCACATTGCTCTGACTTCCCTGTGAGTCTGCACCAGTGGTACTGGAATTAAGACAGATCTTGGAGTGTCCCTTAAAAATCACAGGTGCTTATACTCCTAGTAACACAGAGGAAGGTGCATATAAATGCTGACCTGTAGCCATAACTGTTCCTGTAACTGAAAAAGATCTTAAATACACTTCACTGGAACATAGGACTAGGAACTTCCTGAAGTCCTGGCCCTTGATGACACAAACAACTGTATCCTAAAACTGATTTAATGAATTTATTTAGTTTCATTTCCGTTAGGTCTTTTTAATTGCAATGACTTCTCTGGAATTTCTTCTTATGCCAACATTGCCTATTAATTTAAATAGTTATTTCCCCTCACTGTGTTTACACCCTTGATATATTTATAGATCGCAATCATAACCTCCTCCACACTACAATCTGCTTAGACAAATAAGTCAGCCTTCTGCAATGTCCTTTCCATAAAGATGGGTTTTCCATTCTTCTAGTCTTCTTAGTAGCCTCTCTCTGCACCTGACCCAGTTTCAGTTCATTGTTTCTGGGTATGGGTGAGAAGAATCACCTGCAGTATGCTTGGTAAAGCCTTGCGATGTCAACATGCGATGTCCACATGCAATGTCACTGGACCTGCTCCATCTCTACTGCCTGTACCTGTACTATTCCAGAAGTTTTCAATATTGATGGAGCTTTCGACTTTGTACCAGTGCCATCAGAATAACTCCAACAATTGTGATGTTCAATCATGAAGATATTAAATACCGCTGACTCCAAAGTTGATGAGCCTCACTGGTAACATTTCAGCCTTTTATTTCAACTTGCCCCTTTCAGCACTATCCATTCCAGTCTTTGCTCACCTATTTTCCTTGCTTCCTACCTCCCTTATTCTTTCTTCAATAACTCTCATTTTCTCAATTTTGCTTGAGGTTTCCCACATGGCACTTCTTCAAGTCCACTATTGCAAATCAAACTGACAAAATCTATTCCCTCTGTTTGTTTGTATATCAATCTCAAAAGGTCAGTCCCACAAGACTTTGTTTTGATTCATTCTTATTGCACTTCGTATCATTTTCTCTTTCCTTTCTATATTTTTTCATCTGTTCTTTCAGAAATTCTTATAAAGTATAATATACCCTTGACGTGAGGTTTCCAGACCTGCAATTGGTTTAGGTCACATTTTTTTCATTCTGTAAAACAGACACTGCATTCACTATTTTTTAATTATATTCTCAGTCATCCCCACACCAGTTCATACCCCAATATCTTTCTCCTCATCTGATTGCAAGACTGTTGAAAAAAACCTGTCTTGTGATGTTTTAACTGGAGATTCCTTTGCCAGTTCTTTGAAAGTATTTGATCTCCTCCAGCTTGAATGCAATGATGTTTCTTGAGTGTTACTTCCATCTCAGTTGAAGCTGTATAAGTTTCAATAATCTTATTAACATTCTCCATTTTCCTTTTGCTCCTACTAAAACATCACATTATTTGAAACTGAATCAAAGTATTCACTTGGTTTTGAGGCTAAAGTGAAAATGTCTTCCATCTAGAGGTTAAATAGTCACCATGTTAACAGCTTTACTTCTCCTTTAGTCCTTTGTCACTTGTTTTATTGTTCTCTGCAAGGTCTCCATCATGTTGAGTCTCTGCTTGTTCTTAACTTCTTTCTTGAAATAACTATTCATCCAGTTAGCTCTGGAGTTTTTTCCCATTATTTTTTTCCCATTTGTTTAAGACAAATTTTAATAACATCAACACCTTGGGTTTGATGTTGAAGGCACCGAGACTTCATTCTACCTGTATTCACTACCTGGTTCCCTTCATTTATTCAGGTTTATGTTCTTACTTAGGTACAGGTTTGTTTGTATTTGGCCTACATTTGGCTAAAACTTAATTGACTTGTGATCTCTAAACTAAGTTTTCTTTCTGTTTTTATTTCACTTAAATATCCTTATCGCTAACCAAAATGCAGCCTAAAATGCTGTCATCTCCTGTTTTAGCAGGGACACTGGTGGAAGAGATTGTTTGCTTCCACATAACATGGAACATTGTATCATACCATTCTTATTACTGTTTATTTTGCTATTTCTACATTTTTGTTGTTTATCTTCTGCAAAACTGTTCAAACCTGTGTTTCATCTCGCGTGTATAACACATGCTCTTGTTCCTGACAGAAATCACCCCTGTTAGGTGTCACACTAGGATTTACACTGCAGCAGATGCCCGTAGATACTGTGGTTCAGTAAGAAAATCTTATTAAAATGTAATCACATTTTAATTTACTCTTATTAAAATGTAAGTGCATGTTTAATTTACAAATGCAACCAGTAATGTTTTTTAAAAGATTGCCACTTCAGTTGTGTAGGAACAACTGAGCTCCCTTACAACTTTCTGAACTCTATCAACCTCAGAAATGTTAAGACTATGGGGGACTATGTGATGGGCATGTCGTTCCCCCTCTGCCTATAGCATAAGGTGCTGAAACTTGATCCATGTTACTCTTTTCCAAGATGTTTCCTGTGCATTTTTAAGAATATTTTTAAGGAATCCATAAATTTTGGATGTGAAGATGGAGAATCCATTGCTTCCCTTGGTAAAATGAATTTGCCTATTTTTAACTCCCATTGTTTATTACATGTTTATACACTGAATTTTACAAAATCCTTTATTATTGGATATTTTCTCCCTTTAATCATACTACCTTCATATTACTTCTCAGTTTTCTTTTTGATAAGCTAATTGAGCCCTTCAAATTTCATATTTTACACTAGTTTTTCCTGCTCTTGAATTTGTTCTCCAGTTTCCCCACATCCTTTCAAAAATATGGACCGCATGAGTGGAGATAATAATTTGGTATGAGTCTCAGAGCTACTTCCATTTCTAGTTCAACGTGCTCCTCTCCTATGCATTTGTACTGAACAGCCTTATTAGCTGGTTTTTTTTTCCTGAAAGATTCATAGGAGATTAGCAAGTCATTGTCACTAGTGCTGTGTGCGTGAGAGGGGAGCACAAGAGATGTCAGCATGCCCAGATAAAAAGAGAGAGAACATTTTGGCCTTGTCCCCCCACAAAACGCAAAATATCAGTCACAAATGGAGCTGATGTGCTATGCCTCCACACTGACCCAGGGTCTCTGAGATTAATTTTGAAAATGGTGTGTACACAGACACACATGCTCAATTTCACATGCACACACATGCACAGACACTGCCTTGGGGGAAGAAGGAGCAGTGTTGGAGTTGGGGGTAAATCGGGAGGGATCGTCTCTCTCTGTCCTGCAGTCTGAGAGTAAAGTTAGGAATTAGATGTAGGAGTTGGACACTGCACCACCCTGCTGCTTGGCTGCACTACTGACTGTCGTATTCTTGGAAGAGAAACATTAATGTGGTCCCTGATAGGTGACTCACCTGAATGAAGGAAAAATACTGTGACAGTAACAGCTAGCGAGTGTAAGTCAAAATTAATATTGCAGGATGAGATGTCTACTTGCTTGAATTTATAATTGCTTAACAATGAAAATATGAGATTATAATTGTCAGATACTCTGCTTTTCCTGACTTGGTCTTACTATGATTTTCAGCGCTCACAATTTGTTTGAAATTTAAATTTCAAGAATTGCAAAACTCAAATGTCAATGGAGTTTTAGACTGTCCTGTTACTAAAACTACATAAACTGTGACTTTAAGGAAGCACAATAAAAAGAACAACAGAATAATGCTGAAACAGAAACACATTTGTCTGATGATTCTGTTGAACAGAATATTACTTCTGGATGCACCGGTTTCCATCAAATAGAACTTTATTAAAAAAATACAACTACTGTTTTATGAGAAGGTAGCACTCTGGGCCTCTCTAGGAGGTTTAACAGGGTAAAATTAGCAATATACGCAATAGTGTTTAAACCCTTCTGCAAGAAAACTTTGTTTACCACATGGATTTTTTTATTGACCTGTGGTTTTTGTTTCGAAGACCACAAGCTCTATTCACTACTTTTTAGTACTTAAAAAATTGTGTGTGCATGTTCTGGGCACCACAGAAAGCTGTCCCCATGCTGAAAATGCTTAATCACAAGCAAAAACTTTAACTCTGCTTAACCCCTTCTAGTGGAAATGCCGCCTGGCCAGGGGGGTCATCACAAGGGCTGCGGGTCACTTCCTTACCAACCCACATACCCATGACAGTACTCAAAATAGGGCAAAATGATTTTCACGGGCCCTTTCTAAGGGCTTCATTTCGGTCTCTAAATGTACCCACGCAGCCTCAAGTTTTTCAGGGTGAAAGAGGTGAAGTTCTGCAAAGAGTCTTTTGAATTTTGGCTGGGATATCAGTGTTTCAGCAGTTAAGCGATGTACGGCACCTTCTTCATTCTGCAGCTGTTAGAAAATCTCAGAAACAATAATGTTTTTGTCCGCTGCACTTTTCTGTGTTTTCAAAGAAGCAACATGACTTACCTTATGTTTAACTGCAAAGTATAAGTGCAGTCTGTAACAAATAAATGTAAGCGGTGTAGGCTGGAGCCCTGGGACACATATTACTTATACATATCTTGTTGGTAACAGAACATAAATACTTCACTAAAGTCTCCATTTGTAATTTGTGCTGAACGTTTCTGAACATATGAAATATGAATTACATTTTGTAATGGCCCTTTGTGTTGAGGTCTAGCGGGAAAATATTGTTCTCCACGAGACAAAGTAAATTGCAATGATTCCTGAAGGGACTTGACTTTTGTACAAGAAAATACATTTAATCTGACATAGCTACTCTAATGATCTCTCATGTTATCTTTTATTGAACACAAAATGAGGTACAGCCATCAAAGTTTAGCATGCTACTGAGTGCGCCATCATTAGATTACCAATATGGGGCTAAAGGGAATTTACTTAGCTCTACACACTTTTAGGGACTCGCAAGTTTAGTGGAACTGTCTGTACCACCCGGTATTCAAAGGAGGAAGGCTTGAAAAATGTAGTTTTAGAAAGATGTACACTCGAAAGGAGTTAGAAACAATCATTCTGTCTTCACATGTATGAGGCATCAAGGAATCTCTTAAGAGGGGTAAGAGGGGAACTATCACTGTGTTCAACTACCTACCAGGACGTTACAGAGAAGGCAAAGGCAGACTCTTCTCAGAGGTGGACAGCAAAAGGACAATGGGCAACAGGCTTAAGTTGAAAGAAGAAAAAAATCCAATTTGATATTAGGAAAGCAATTTCACAGTGAGGTGATCAGACATCAGAAGAGGTTGCCCAGGGAGGCCATGGAATTTTCTTCTTAGGGGTATGCTCCAAACACAACCAGAAAAGGCTTTATGCAACCTTATCAAGCTTCAGAGTTAGATCTCACTTTAAAGTCAACCCTGCTCCAAGCAGGCATCTGGGCCAGATGACACCAGAGGTCCTTTCTGAGCTGTGTTATTGCATGATTCTATGATCTTATTCTAGGTTTTATCATAATTATAATGTATCTATTAAGTGAAACCTTATTTCATCTGTAAAATGCCATATATTCATCTGTGACAGATGTTCTGAAGAATACGAGTACAGTACAGTCCCATATGAAGAATGCAAAATTACTATTGTCTTGTATTATAAGTGTGACTAATAATGCTTCTTTATGGTTAAAGTGTGCTTCCTGATAGTTATATAAGAATGGATCGGCTTCAACAGAGGGTTTTGTTAGCTTTTAACAGAATAACTGACAGCATAATTGGACTTTTCATTATTTTGATATTCTTAATATACAAATGATTGTTATACATGAACTTCATAACTATTTTGCTATGTCCATGATATCCCTTTGTTGATCTGATTACTGTTCCTAACCTCAGCACAGGATGAGACAGCACTGTGGAGAAATGGCAGGGAGGGGGGATAATTGTAACGTATGTAGATGAAGCCTGCGGAAGCTACACTTTAGAGTCTTTTTTTCATTTTGTTCGGTTTGGTTTGGTCTATCTTTCTCTTTAAAGAGGGATCAGACATTTTTCTTTTTTAATATTGTCACTTGCAAAGATTTGCAAGCAACTTTTTTTTTTTTCCCCAAACCCAGAAATAACAGCTCCAACATCAAAGAAAGCTCAGAGGAAACAGCTGCACCCTGTACACTGATTTTACTTAAACTATCACAGAGAAAAAGTGTTCAAATAACTTGCAAAAGCCTTTTGCAAACCACAGCATGACGTGTGTGGTAGTATGCAGTTTCTTTCTCAGTTTTTGATGCTTTGAAAAAGAATTTGTGAAACTATATAGCCTGTAGTGATGCTCACCGTAACATTAAAGATTAATCTCAGTTCCATCATAATACTGTAATACAGAGCCCAGTGAAGGTTTTTGGCATTTGTCTACATTTCCATGCCTTCACATATCCGACTGTTTCATGTAAGATAGTGGTAATTAAATATTTTAAGCTTATAATGCTTATTTCCATCATTACATCCTTTTAATGTATTAACTATACTCTCAACTTTATCTTTCATGAATGTGGTTTTGGGGTGGAGTAAAGTAAAAGCTTTCAAGCATAGAAAAGCTGTTACTCATGCAAGACTTTTTCTTACTCAGTCTAGACTGTTTGAGAAGTTTGGGGTAGTTAAAACTTGTCCTTGGTAGCTTGATGTACCGTTTTGTAGTAACTGCTTTTTCTTACTTTTTAAAACACCAAGGGATTTCAAGGGCTAGGATGAACACTGAAAGAAAATAGAGACAAGCAGTTAAAGAGACATAATTGAGGAGACACTCAACTGTTACGTAATTCTGGCTTTCAATATAAACATAATACTCTCTGGAGAAGATTAAGGAAAGACAGTAACCTTTCTATTTACATTGCAGTCAGTTTCAATTATAAAGCTATATGTATTCTCCTTTGCAATATTGTCTTTGCTTATTTTAGTTGAATGTTGTTATTTCTTAATGTGAAGGCAAAAGTAAAGAGTTTATTTAAAAAAACATATTTTAAAAAGAAAATTTAGACATGGTATCCCAGTCATTTTTAAATTAAGCTCATTTAAAAGCTTGACCTATCTATACGTTTCTTAAAGGAATTTTACTCATAAAATTGCTCATTAATAATTTTCTAAACTTTTAATATAAATTGCAATATAAATTACTTTAATATTTCCTCCAAATTGCACATGCCAATGGTGTGCAGACAAGGTTCTGGTTCAACAGAGAGTGTAGAGTTACTTAGTTACAGATAATTTCAAGCCCCACTGTGCTGCTACTGAAATGTTGCTTGGAATTTTGTGTCTGCATTCCAGAAAGACGAGTCTGTGCTGGATCAGGTGCATGCTGGCTTGTTTCAGGAAGCACAAAACCAATGTAGTGGCCTATAATCCACCAAGTGATCCCTGCCTCTTAGGCCAAGTAACACAACATGACTTGCATCTCTCTGGAGCCTGTTCCTCTCCATGTGCCATTGCACTTGGAGCCTTATCTGCCTTGGTACATACCCCAGGGTCCCTTGTGCTTGCTCACCAGTGCACCTGGGCACGTCGTTGTCAAGGCTTATGCACCCTGCATCTTGCACACAAACGTTGCCCCAGACTCCAGAAGGTGACACATGGCTCTCTCTCTCTTTAATGTTCATGCTGTCAATATGTTGCCCGCTGCTGCCGCATCTGCTGACCCTGCATTTGCTCATTTGCTACTGTGGTTATACTTCACATCTTCTCACCCTGTTTCCACCCCGCCAGCAGCCTGCTTCTCCGGTGTGGAGCATCACTCAATGAAGGCATGTGTTTGTGAGGTACGACCATTGACCTAAGACCTCTGGGACAAAGAAGACTCCTACCAGAGGCTTGAGAGACCAGAGGCTACGGCCATCTGGTTTCTGTGTGTCCTATCTGGCACTGACATCAGTGGTGGATCAGGAGGTTAAGATGTCAAACAAACACGTGAAGCCAGCTAGCACTGAAAGAGCACCAGAACAGAATTTCAGCAGACTCTTGACTGTATGAAAGTCAAAGAAGATCTGATTTACATCTGGTTTTCTCCCCTTTCCCTGCGCTCATTCCACACAGGTAATGCCAGTCTCTTTTCCTTGCCCTGCACATTATGTGAGCAGGCAAAATCTCTCCATAGAAAAGCCATTAATCACAATTAATTAGGCTGCCCCTAATCAAGAACTTAATCCCACTCCCAGAGTAGGATTGTGGGCATTACGGAATCACGGAATTGTTGGAGTTGGAAGGGAACTTCTAGAGATCATCTAGTCCAACTCCCCTGCCAAAGCAGGATTGCCTAGAGCACATCACTCAGGACTGCATCCAGGTGGGTCTTGAAGACCTCCAGTGAAGGGGACTCCACAACCTCCCTGGGCAGCCTGTTCCAGGGCTCTATCACCCTCACCATAAAGAAGTTCTTCCTCATATTTGAATGGAACTTCCTATGTTCCAGCTTGTGTCCGTTGCCCCTCGTCCTGTCACTGTGAACCACTGAAAAGAGTCTGGCTTGATCCTCCCTCAAACTGCCCTTTAGATATTATAAGCATTAATAAGGTCTCCCCTCAGCCTTCTCTTCTCAAGGCTAAAGAGCCCAGCTCTCTCAGCCTTTCCTAATAAGGGAGATGCTCCAATCCCTTAATCATCTTTGTTGCCCTATGCCGGACTCTCTCCAGTAGTTCTCTGTCTCTCTTGAACTAGGGAGCCCAGAACTGGATGCAGGATTCCAGTTGTGACCTCACCAGTGCAGAGTATAGGGGAAGAATGACCTCTCTTGACCTACTGGCCACACTCCTCCCTATGCAGCAGGATCCCATTGGCCCTCTTGGCAACAAAGGCACATTGCGGGCTCATGGATAGTTTACTATCCACCACGACCCCCAGATTCTTTTCCCCAGATGCATTGACCATGCATCTCCAAGTCAACATCTCCACTCCTTTCTCCTAGTCTCTGCCTTCCACCATAAATCCTGGAGCTGCCCTACCCAGACTGTTTCTGGTTTTAGAGCTGGTTTTCCTGCCAGCTGATCCATGTCTCTGTGAGACTGCCACTGCCTCACCCCAAAAGGGATCCCAGGAGCAAAGAGGCGAACACAGATGATGAGGGAAGCAGAGCTGGTGAGTGAAATAGGGAGTGAGCCGAGCTCACAGCACTGATGCTTCCCGCAGGACGTACATGGTGAGTCCTGGAACCATGGAGTCCCATTATCATGGTATCCAGCTAGTGACTGCCTACCCAATTTACTGATGCTTCCTCAAATATTTCCCTGGTATCTTAAAATTTGCAGCTCAGAAGCTTCGTGGGATAGAATTGATATTTTTTTTTAACTTAACAATCCCTGTGAGATTTTTCCTCCATGACTTTGCCTAAAAACTTTTTGAACCTGTGCAAACTTCTGCTATTTATACCATCCATTTACACCACGTGGTAATCCATTCACAGTTTAACAAACCTCAGCATCTGCCCAGTAATTGATTGCAGTATTCATTTGAAAACCAAACAGTTTCTCTTCCTACAACAGGATGATGATCCATTTACTCCCATGGCCAACTCAAAAGATTTTCTTCTTTTTGTATTTAATGAAATAAAAGAAAAAATTAATAAATTGATAGTTTAATCAGTATTTTATGTTATTTGGCAACCAAGAATACTATTTAAACCTAAATGATACTTTTCTGTAAGCCTAACAACACAGGCAGGATAAGGTTTGCAGAAATAATGTATTTTAACAGATCGACTAATCTAGACCCACTATTCTAATAAGTGATATTATTTCCAAACCTTATCCTACCAACTGAACAAAGTAGAGTTTAAAATTTTACAGCCTAGGTCGCTTCTAGAGATGTTTTTATAGCATTGTGTTTGTCTCATTTTAAAACCTGTCAGACTTTCTGTCAATAGAATGTAATAGAGAAAGCAATATATAAAAGCATATCTTTTTTTTTACCAAGAGTGAAAAAAAAAACACAAAAGAGAATCCAGAAGGGTTCATGCGTTTTTCACTGGGCATTTTGGAGATGGAGTTAATAAGAAATAGAAAGTTTGTGATTCATCATATACCATGCAGCAAAAAACTCATAGATCTTGAAGCAATGACTTGCCAGAAAGAAAGAATCATCCACCAGAGGATTCACCAGACTAATTCATATTTCTCAGCCTGGCCCAATTCTGCAACGCCTCTTCTTGTCTGCACAGCACGTATACACTCAACTTCACTTATGTGTCGTATTATGTAACACAGATTAAGCACATGCCTAAATCATTTGGGACTTTAATTAGGAAACTAGTAAAAAGGGCTAGCATCCTAAAGATAGAAATAATTTTGAACAAAAATGCTTGGAAACAAGAATTCCAGCAAGAAAATATGAATGCAAATTGATACCATTAAGCCCAAAATGCCATCAAAAAGCCATAATTCAGCAATAATGAAATTGTTCTGTTGCTTTAAATGACAAAATCAGAAATACAATGTAAAAAGCTAACAAACAATTACTAAAAAAAGAGATATCTAATTAATAATGTAGATTTTATATTAGGAAATATAAATGCCAAGGAATACAGATATACTAAGAATGACCAATGAAGGTTTTATTACAACATAGTTTCAGGACAAAACCTTATAATTTTAACTATCCAGCAGTAGTAAAAGAAATCCCAGTAACTGCTACAAATCCATTTCTGTCAAGAAACAGAATTTGGAAATGTCAAGAAATAGTCAGAAGTGTAACATTTGGGGGTTTTCTTTTAAAGACAGAAGAGAAATACTTATTGAATTTTTGAGTTTGTGTCCTTATTTTTAACACTATCTAAAGACAACATTAAATAGTAACTACTGAACTAAAATATTAAATGAGCAGTTCTGGATACTTTTTGCATATATCTTCAAGGTGCTGCCTGGAGAGAAATAGCTGACACTATTTTAATAGCTTTTAGTAACTACTGAAACTGTAAGGGATGTACTGGGAACAGAGGGAAAACCACTGTAGTATGGTTATTTTCAAAGGGAAAGTGTAATGACCTGAATAACTACAGGCTAACAAGTCTGATGTTGATATCAAGCACAGTAACACAGCTATTTGTGTGGGAGTAATACCAATAAGGAATGAAAAAGCAGACATACAGTGGAGACACATCTTTGATACAAAACCAGTCTGTGTCCCTTTGGTCAGCTGCACTGCACAGTTATGTCAACATGAACTCAATCTTCTGCAATTTGTGAAGGTTTGCCATCGCAGAAGGACGGCCAAAGCCCACCAGCGATCAAACAAATAACCCTGAAACAAAGCAACCTTGGGGAAGCCTGTGGGTTTACCATGGTTTAGGAAAAGATATCTGAGTTGGGGAGGGTCTCAGTGATGCTGTACAAGTGCATGTTGTGCACTGTGTGCTGCTGAATCATGGCTGGTAGTCAGTCCATGGAGTAGTAGCGACAACATAAAGCAAACTAAATACCATAATAAGCAAAAAGATTTCATCTGCAAGTTAATATTTTTAAAATTTTTTTTAAAACTTATATTAAACTACTAGAAACCAAAGCTTCTGATCTAAAATATCACAGACATGAAGAACTTTGTTAGAGAGCATAGTTGGGTCCTTGGCTATTTGACAATATAATTCCACACAGGTTCTATGCTTTCCCCCCTCTGAATGCTAATAACTGGCTTCATGGACAGGCTGAGAGAGTTGGGGTTGTTCAACCAGGAGAAGAGAAGGCTCTGGAGACACGTTATAGCAGCTTTCCAGCGTCTGAAGACGGCCTACAGGAAAGCTGGAGAGGGACTTTTTACAAGGACATGTAGTGATAGGAAGAAGGCTAATGGCTTCAAACTGGAAGAGGGTAAATTTAGATTAGATACTAGGAAGAAAGTTGTCACTCTCATGGTGGTGAGACACAAGAACAGGTTGCCCGGAAAAGCTGTGGATGCCTCATCCCTGAAAGTGTTCAAGGCCAGGCTGGATGGGGCTTTGAGCAACCTGGTCTCATGGGACATGTCCGTGCCCATGGCAGGGGGGTTGGAACTCAATGATGTTTAAGGTCCCTTCCAACCTAAACCATTCTATGATTCTGTGGTAGCTGTTCTTACAAAGGGAAGGATTTGGGCTGTGAACAGTTCCAAAGATGCTCTTCCTTCAAATAGGCAAAAGACAACGCAAAGTGATGTACTGTAGTGCTATATCAAAATTTTACCCATTTCTGCAGCTGCGATGCTTATATGTAAAATCTGCTTTCAAAAATAGAGATGAATACTGTTCCATGGCAACACTTCCTTTTGTTATTTTTTTTTTATTTGAGCAAAAATAAATGTTAAACTGGTTTAAAAATGTAATCAAATTATTTGGAGGTAGCAGTGGAAAACTTAGTATTTTACAGAATGATTAGATTACAGAAATAACAAAAAGAAGGACAGCAACTGTAAGAATTTCATCCTACTGCTGCCACTGGTCCAGGGTTATTCTAGGCAGGCATCTTTTGTGCACTCTGCCTGGTGAGTTATGCTTTTGAATTCAAAGGTTTTGAACATCACTTTTCCTTGGTACTAACAGTAACTTTAAAACAATATTATAAATATTTTTAGAAACAGAATTTGTCTCAAGAAAACAGTCTGATTTGTACAACAAGATATTCACAGTGTCTACCCGCATTGCAATCAAATTAGGCATGTGGCTTATGGGGTTCAGTTCAACTACAAGAGTGCTCAACAGAGTAAGAATTTGCTTATCCTGAGTGATAAATATGTATTCTGACCCTCTGTTGTCTAGCAAAACACACAGAGGATGGATAACATTGCATGTAAATGCCTAATGACAAGTGCCAGGATTAATGTGACTAAGCCTGGCAGTGAGATAGACCTCCTTGCTGCATATTCTGCTAATGGATGAAAAGAAGAATTGTACTTGCACAACGAGTTGCAGCAGAGGTTAATGCATCTTGTAGAGAAAGGGAAGATCCCAATCTCCTAACAACAGCTCATAGGAAAAACTCCGTCTTCGACTCTTCCTAGGACAATTATATCTACAATCTAATTGTTGGGTTTTGCTTCAGTTGAAAATATAACACGGCTGTTTACATTGTGTGCAAGCAGTTCATTGTTCAATGGAAATATCACTTGTTTTATTAATTGTATCTCATAAAAATCAATGATAACTGTACCTGTGCATCTAAAGGTACAAGAAAGTTTTGTTTTACAATTTGACTTGTTTATAGGTAGCCTTCAAATGCTTTGTGTGAAAGAGATGGGGGTTGTTTGGTTTGAGTTTTTTTCTCATTTTTATTTGCTAAAGAGTGATTCCTCAATCTTTTAGTGTGAATGAATTTTCCATTTTTTTCAGCCTAACTTTTTATTCAGAAGATGGTTGATCTCAGTGAGAGAGAATATTTATGTTTAAAATTTACTGCCACGTTCTTTGTGGGAAACACAGGCCTGCTAAGAACAAACCATTTTGAGCACAACGCCAGATCTTTTTGCCTTTTCCTTCCCCTCTCCCTGTAGAGGAAGGTTGTGAAAGTATGGCATCCTACCATGACAATGCACAGTGGTCTCAGGAGGGGCAGGCAGACCATATGACCTTCCTGAAAGGAGAAAGAGCCCAAAGGTCTGTAAGGATGGGGATGAGCTCTGCAGGGATGAGGAGGCTAGCATGGATTTGGGGACATTTACTGACCCTGAGTGTGCCCGTGCCTTCTCGCAGCTGTGTTCAGTGCACTGCAGCTCTGCCTTGCAGCCTGCTTTGCACATATAGAATCACAGAATCCTAGAATAGTTTGGGTCATCTAGTCTGACCCCCCTGCAATGAGCAGGGGCATCTTCAACTAGATCACATGCTCTGCCCCAGCCTGAGAGACTCAGGAAGGTGGTTACTGACACTCCATCCTTTGTCCTCACTCCTCATGGGGGGCAGCGTCTCACAAAAATGGTTCTGAAGACAGGCTCCTATGATTTTTTCATGTCACTTGACAGCAGCCAGAGGGAGGACTCATCTGGAAAGCTGGCAGCCTCCTGAGAGGGAAGCTCTGGCTGTCTGAAGGGAGAGCACCTTGAAGGGCGTAGCACAGGCATATGCTATATTTTCGAACACGGGACTGTCCTGCATAGACAGTAGCCTGGCTTCATGAACCAGCCAACAGAGCAAGGCAGAGATGGGTGGGTGAGATGCTGTGCCTCTGAGTCAGCACTACACAACCTTTTTGTTACGGCAGCTCAACTTTCCGTCTTTGTCCCCTGGCGCATGACATCTTTCTGGCCTGGTACCTCTGGCTTTCCCAGACTAAAACTTCTCAGTCAGTGCTGTTTATTTGATCACTTCTAGCTTGTTCTTTTTAATTTCAAGACCACCCGTGGCTCACAGATCCCTAGCCAGACTTTTCTCTGTCATGGCATCTGGCAGCCAGTCAAACTCACTGCTGGCTTTCGCTGGCACAAGTGTACTTCAGCATTTTCCCATGACAAATACCACTGTTTCAGGGCCGCACGGGAGCTCGTAGGGCTAAAGAAAGATTCACATTGTTTTGTGGTTTGATAATGCTTTCGTATTGCTGGAAACTCTAACAGGCAGCATCTGCCTTCTCCACAGCTGACTAATGACTAATGGCTCTCCAGAGGAGAGCCAGCTATTACATTCAGTTTCTTTGGTGTCTTTTGGTCTCTTACCTAAAATCCAGCTAGCAAGGGGGTGGGAGGAAGAGCCTCGTCTCAGGTAACTGAGGTTGCTAGTGACAGCATAATGTAAATAGTTCTATCAGCCCCGGTGCTAGCAGTGTGGTATAATGCTTCCCTATAAGGAGCAGGATGCACAGATAAATTATGAAAATTAATTCTAGAAGGAGGCTCTGTGTCACTGCCACAGTATCCACAACAGCTACCAAATACTTGGCATTTGCAGAAAGATTCTGCAGTGGTTATCACTGGGGCTTCCCCTTTCACAGCACCCACACTTTGATCTGATGTCTTACATTACATGAGCACTGACATTTCTCCCCACAGGCAAGGAAGGCTGTGCAAGGAGCCTTTCTACACAGAAGAACATCTGCAGAGTTTCAGCCCAAAGGCCCATCTCAGCCTGTATTGTGCCTCTAACTGTGTCCATTACTGAATGCTTAGAGGGAAAGCATCAAAGGAAAGCGTGGGGTAGTATCTCCCTGCGGTATCGCATCCAGCTTCCAACAGTTTGCAGAACAAGGCTTCTTGATAATCTCTTCTTGTATAGAAATCATTCTTTACTTTATTTAATTTCTTCTTGTATAGAAATCATTCCTCACTTCGGATCCTGATCCTGCCACTCCCCTCTGCACATTTTCTAGCTTTATAACTTTTTTTGTTGTTGTTGTTGTGACAGAGTGGGCCAGAACCACACAAAATATCCCTAGGCAAAACAGTGTTTTATATAATGACATGATAATGCTTTCTATTTTGTTCTCTATTTCTGTCCGGATAGTTCCTACTGTTCTACTTGCCTTTTGATAACAGCTAAGCACTGAGCACATTTCCAGAAATCATCCACAAAATCCTTTTCTCACTAATACAGTTTTAAAAAATAAGCAACAACCCCCCCAAAAAACCCACGACCAAACCAGAAGTTATTTGTTTCTAATTATAAAGGTATAAATTTTCTCTTTGTCCAAAGAATAAAAAGAAAGCCTTGCACAGTACGGTCTTTACGATACAAATGAGTTACATTGTTTCTGGAATACTTTTTGGTCATTCATTAAGGTTGGATAAATTCATTATATCCATCTACCAACCTCCAAGTCTTGAGTATTCAAGCTGTCATTCTAGATCTTTCCTGTGCACTGTCCTCTGTGTGCTTCCTGCTCACACTATGAACTTACTGAAGTGAAACAGTCCAATCAAGCAAGAAAGCCTCTTAGACTCCCTGCACGTGTATTATTAGGGGTGTTGGTATTAACTTCATACTTACAACTTTCCATTAAAGAAATACTCAAAACCTTTTCTTGAGAACTCTGACATTTCCAATGTTTACAAAGGACCTTCTTTGTAACTGAGTAACTGAGGTAGGGAAGATGCTTTTGAAATAAGTTAATGTAACTAAATCCAATTTTGACCAGCTATGAAATATTGAGAAATTACCAGTCACTGGCTTTGAATGGCTTGATAGTATCAGCAAGGTAAATGTATATATATATATACACACACATAAATAAAAATATCTTGTTACTGAAAGCAGCATGACTGGGAAAACAGGTAGCAGAGGTTCATCCTTGTAACTCTGGGTAACTTCAGAGAATCCCCTGTCCCCTCCTTAATTTCCATTTTTTCTGAAATTCACTGTTTCCATTTATGTGACTGGCAAAATTTTCCTGTCAGAATTGCACTACTTTTGCCAAGCTTTTCACTTTAAATGCAATTTTTGACCAAAATCATACTGAAAGATTTCAGCCAGCTTTTGTAATTTGTTTTTATGTCTGTGGTGATGCTTATTTGCTCTAATTACATTGCTCTATGCATTGTACACACTCATAAATAACAGTCCTTTCCCCATGTCTGCTCTCCAGCTTCTTCTGTGCCCACCTCTGTGATGAACACAGCAAGGCAACCTACCAAGACTATCTAACACTGTCAACCAGTGATACTGCATGATGAGAAAAGCAAAATATCTGAACCTCTCATTACCATTCAGCTTCCAACAAGCAAAGACAGTTCTTAGAAACCTTAAAAGAAGGGATGAAAAATATACCAAGGGAAAACTTGGTAGCAAGAATTTCTAGATTTTTTTTCCGAAATAAATAATGACTTCACAAAACATAAAATGCATGAAGCAAACTCAGCTCTTTGAAAGAGAAGAATTAAAAACTTACTCAGGCTTGACCCAATTGACCCAAGAATTGTTAAGAAAATCACACCATGATAATCTCAGTTATGATACAGAGGACTGGACCCACAACACCTAAGAAGTAAAGGTGAAATTAAGGTTTCAAGAATCTCCGGTCCTTGTGGAGGCCAGACACCAACCCGTATCAAAATTGGGTGATCTTCTGTTAAATTTTTTAAGGTATGGCTAGGTTTTATGATGATGTTGGAATGATGTCTGCTGCTGGAGGGGTCAGCAAGGCCCAGAGCCTTTGTCCTTTGTTGATGATCTTCTCCATCTTGATCTTCCCAAGTAAGAAGAAGACATGGTTTTACTGGTAACGTGTAGGTCAAGGAAACAAACAAAACTGCTGGACAAGCAAACCAGGAGGATTTACCTGCAAAGAGGTGTTACCTCAAAGGAGAGAGTAGCCCTCAGCAACTTGAAAGACTACATTTGACTTGTGAACAAACTGGTCTGTATTTGGAGAAAAAAATAGTAAACAAAAGTTGGGGAAGAGTTACTTACTCATAGTTTTATTACTATTCTTTAGATACTTTTATTCAGAGACGTTAGACAAAGCCCGCAGTATTATGAATAAACACATGATTTTTGATTAACTGAGCAATCTCTTTATAAGTGGGCAATACTGAAGGAAAATTGTCCCAACTGAACGAAATGGCAGAATTAGGGAAATTTTATGTGAATTTTAGAAGCTTTCTGAGTCCTGAGAGGCCCTTCAGAGATTAAAACAAATTGCCTTGGCATACAATATGCACTTTATTAAATACAGATGATTGGAGGGAGAAAATCTGGGGTTTGATACCTGCATTCACCCAAAGAAATGTCCTAGTGAAAGGACAACAGCCAGATGTAAAGGAAAATCATCCTGTAAAAACAGCCATCCTATATATGTAAAATCCTCATGAGCCTGCCAAAAAAAAGACGCATTTTCCCTTGCATTTGTTTAGTTGAAAGCAAATTCCCTAAGCATATCTTGAAAATGTGAAATGGTTAAGAACTCCATTATCATTCATGCTTCAGCAGCTTCATTATGTACACAGGCCCAGTCTTTTGCAGGCTAAAAGAGCAATCCTGATCCATGCTGTATGCCATCTATAACGTAGCCTTGCTGAAATACCCATACCACTAACATCTGTCTTGTGCAATGTTAAAAGAAAAAAAAAAGGCAAAAGATTCCCATAGATAAAATGCACATGAGGATGACAAAAAAAGAAAATACAGAAAACTATGACAGACAAATTTTATTAATGGCTCGACCATATGCATCCAGGGCATAATTAACCATTCACAGGTGAAATTAGCAGATAGGAGTGTCTGTCGTGAGCAAATTGAATAGACCCTGATTATATCAATAGTTTTCAACCAGTGTCCCCTGGTTATCAAACTATCAAATAAATTTGTCCACTCTCTCCTTTTCTGGGAGGAGGGGGTTAGGAGGGAGAGAGAACTTTAATTATCCGGCCACGGTATATGGCAGGTCATTAATAAAACCTAGTTATCTGGCTGCAGGTTTTATAGTTTTACTGTTATCTATCTTTTATCTAAATAAACATTTGGAAAATGTCCTTAAAATTACTGGACACACTTTGCCCCTTCTCCACCAGATATTTGAAAAGGAAACTTTGCTGGATTTTACTATACAATACATGGCATCACCTCAAAGACTCCCACCTTCTTCCTCCTACCACTATAATGGAATTATAGAGTTTGGCGGTACATACATTGATGGATCTAACCAACCTGCAAATGCAGATAAGGGTAAAATCACTTGATGGGTTAGTTCTCCTTAATGTATATTTACTCAGCCTTTATGTTATGTATGCATTTTTTACTTTCATGCCACATATATCAATGACAAATGTAAGAATTGAAAAGCCAGTAATAACAGAAAAGAACAGCATTTTTTTTCTCTATGGTGCAATTGCCAGAGACAGTATCTTTTCATTTGAATATAGAATAGGAGGAAATTAACATTTTGGGGATCCTGGTCCTGATTCTGTTCCAAGTAAATCCATTTTCTAAACTCAAATCAACTTCTATAACACAACAGAGGTTTCCAATAATAAAAGCCTTACATCTAATTTGCACTGTATTTTTCAACAATTATTATAATGATGCTTCTCATAAAGGAATATGAATGTTTATTTTATATACACTTATACAAGCTCAGTATGCAAATGGTCCATGTAAAAATGTTTCTTTTGAGGATAACCAATTTATAGATAGACTTCCTCATCTGACAAGTATTTTCTCTTCTGTCTACAGGATCTGTATATCTACAGGATAATACATATTTTCTGGATTTTAATATTAACTATTTCCTCTTCCTATTGACCTTCAGAAATGTGAAAATCATAGCGTTCTATTAACTAAAAAAGATCTAGTTATTTAATAACTTAAGAGGGGATATATATTCCTGGGTGGGATTTTTTCATATATAATCTTTTATAATTTTGGGAACATTATTCTACATCTTTTAAGTTCCAAAAATAAATAAATAAATTCAAAAGGATCTAAATCAAGTGGCAGGTTGGTGCCATGAAAGCAACTAAATTCCCAATTTCAAAAACTGTAGGCCTCAAGCACTTACATTGCAGGTTTCATTAGCAGAATTATTAATTCTGATGAGTGTTCTCCATGTGACCAGAAGCAAACTGACACAGGGCACGCTACTGGGGTGGGAAATGAAAGGAAAGCTGATGTACTGAAGTCCCTTTAGAAGTAAATGGAGATTAGAGAAAAACCCTATGTTAATCCTCTATTAGACAGAAGAGGAAAAAAAGCAGTGAGACCTTTCTATGATTTTACTTAAAGCAGTACAATTCTTTTCAACACAATAGGATTATTCCTGATTTAAAAAGTAAAAACATTGACAAGAGAGTGAAAAGTCTCTCCTCCTGATAAATCTCTGTAGTAGCAAGAGCTTGTGTTCACAGAAAGACCAAATGGCCTTGATAGGAGCAGACTTGGGTCAGCTTGGAGGAATCACATTCTTCTTTTGGAGTGGAATTTTGAAGAGGGTTTATATACTTTTTCAGCAGCAAGTGATGGTTCATATTTAAGATCTAAACTACAAGCAAATGACAGTAAAAAATATGTCAGTATTAACGTAGTTTCATTGAAGTCAAAGGAACTGTCAACTTGTTGAAAACTTAGCCCTTTGGGAGTTTTTTATCTACATACTGTAGAAATGCAGAAATTTGAAAAAAGTACATGACTGTCATAAAAGAAAAAGAAAAAACATCCACCAGTAAGGTAATAATACTTTATTTACAATTTCTAAAGAATAAGATTCTGGTCAGATGAACTAATCTTGTAATTCTTTGTTGGTTGAGGTAAGTTAATCACACCCCTTTACTTGTTGAAAGATATCAATATGAAACACATCTTTAAGAAGTGATTATATCAGGGAATTCACCCTTCTATCAATTTTGCTAATTATATCTTGGCATTACCTTTATATTTTCTGTATTATCTGTGTATTATAAGCAAAGTTTTTCTTCCTTTGCAATTACAGTTTCTCCGTTTTCCATATATTGGGCTTTGGTGGTGATATAATTAAAAAGTGGTGGTTTGTGCAGGCAGTATTGCACATGGTGAAAAATGGCAGCTATTTCCACACTTCACAGATCCAGCTGCTATGAGCATTAAAAATTACTTAAAACACAAATTTATCGCATTGTGATTACAATGGATTGTGTTGTTATATATTAATTGAATTGTAAATTGCTGTTTTAAATTAAAACACAGCTTATTAGGAATGGCAAGAGAATAATAAGGGATGAAGTAATGTTTCATGTAATTGCTAAAATAAAATAAAAAATCTGAAGAGAGAAAGGAAAAAAGTATGTTCCAGACAACTACCTCTGGTGAAAAATTGCCCTGAAGCTATTGATGGACTGAATGTTTCAGTTTCTTCAGTGAATAATAACCTTTAGTCTCAGAACTCAAGGAACTTTTTCTAGCAAAATAATAATATTAGCAATAATAATAAGCCTGGAGATGCACTGTCTGCACACAAAACACCATTTTTACAAAAATGTTATTTTCCCATGTAAGTCCCATCTCTATAAGAAAACAGAACCACTGGCTGGCAGTTACAGTTAGACAGTCAGTCAGGAAAATTAAAGTGGGGCGGAAATCCCACCAGATACAAAAGAAAACATTTTCAGGATGACATATCCTTTACAAGTTATGTCATCCAAGAAGAGGATGACAAAGAGCATCCAAATAAGAGCAGCAAAGCCGGTGAAGGGTCTATAGAATAAGTCTCATGAGGAGTGGCTGAGGGTATTGGGATTGATTAGCCTGGAGAAAAGGAGGCTAAGGGGAAACCTTATTGTTCTCTACAACTACCTGAAAGGAGGTTGTAGCCAGGTAGGGGTCAGTCTCTTCTCCAAAGTAACAAGTGATACGACAAGAGGGATTGTCCTCAAGTTGCACAAGGGGAGGTTTAGATTAGGTATTAGGATAAAGTTCTTCACCAAAAGGGTTATCAAAGATTGGAACAGGCTGCCCAGGGATGTGGTTGAGTCACCAACCCTGGAGGCAATTAAAGGTTGTGTAGATCTGGCACTAAGGGACACAGTTTAGCGGCAACTTGGCGGTGCTACGGTTATGGTTGGACTCGATGATCTTAAGGGTTTTTTCCAACCTAAATGATTCTATGACTCTATATACATTTCACAAACATGAAAAAAGGTGGATGTAAGTCAGGAACAGCATCAATAAATAAAGTTCCTTTTCATTAGGAAACATAAAAATAGGCAACTAGACCAAGCCCAAATATTATGTATTTCTAAACAACTCTAAGGAAAATGAGGGAGATGAACCAGGATTGCCAGATTTTAAACAACTTCATAGAAGAAATACCAGTAAGCTATTGTAATTAGTTGGATGCACATCAAGTTAGCTTGTGAAGGAGTGGTCTTCTAGGATTAAAGTGTAGAGTTAAAAGAAGAAAATTTCATTAAATACATAATTAGATGCCATATACATAAGGATTTGAATTCCACGTCTGTCTAAAAACATATAATATTGGGGCTATATTACAGACAATCTACCAGGATGTTCATTAAAGATGATGTGTTATGGAAGATTAGGCAGATTTTTAAAGAGAGAAAATTTGGAAATAATGGATGAGTTCACTTACCCCTCTGTAAAGTGGATGAATTGTGCACAGTGGCATGTGTACCGAATTTTGGATACAAAGGGATGACAGGTTCTTGGTGCAGTTAGACAAAGAATGCTCAAGACAAAAAAAAATTGCAGCTTAATAGTAACCACGATATATTAAAATTCAACATCACATGAGAATGAACAAGCCCCGGAATTTCAGTATATAAAAATGAAGACACTTTTGAATAGGAATTTAAAACATGCTTCTAAAAGAGAAATATTTGCAAGAAGGAAGCATATTGTTTTGAAGACATCATATTAGAGTTCTGGTTTAAAAAGGAATCACTTTGCCAGTGTAAAAAGGAAAAGATCACACAACTTAAAAACCATTAACGAAAAGCTAAAGCTAGCAGGGCCACCGACCTAGTGATTGTACACGAGAATGTCCAAGCAAGAGCCATTCTTTAGGAGATTGTCTTCTAAAAGGACTATTTGGACAAAAGTTGAAGATGACAATGAAGAAAAAAACACAAAACAAAACAAAAGAGACAATGAAAAAAGGTTTTATATGTATATACACACATATATGCATAAATTAAGATAGTAAATGACCTGAAGTAGAAGAGTTGGCTACAAATGACAGAAAGGCTTCAGCTCTGCAACAACTTGCCAATTAGTTTTGCTTGAAGGAGAAAACACAAGGGAGATGAGAAGACTTGGTCATGTCACCTGGACAAGACATGTCAGACCTCATATTTTGAGCAGTGAATGGATCAAATCACTTGTGTTGTTTTCAGTGCCACTCCCTGGCATGTCTGGGATGAGCAATGAGGTGAGCTGCTACTGGTCACCATACAGTTCCTCAGCCATACCCAGGAGTGCATTGCTCTCCTATAACAGGATCTGAGTGCAGGTATTAAATGCTGTGGTATTCCAGCTAGGAGCTGAGCACAGTTACTGCAGAGCCAAAAGTTACTGCGGTGTGGCAGGAGGAGTGGCTAGCCAGAACTGCAGGCTGGGCCTGTAGACACATGGCTAGCAAGGGACACATCGTCAACTGCAGCTGCAGTAGGGATCTTATTGTCCAGCCTAAATTAGAATAGGGGCCAGAGATGTGGTATCAGCGCAAAATAGTTTGCAAGCTAATATGCTAACAAGAGATAGTAGATTCAGCAACTTTCTCCTCTGTCTCCTATCCCCCCTCTATTTCTTCACTAGAAGAAGAGCTTTACTCTTTATGTACTTCAGGGACTGGATTGTTTGTTTTTCTGTTTCTCTTACTTTGCAGCCCTCTAACCTTTTCCTCCTTCCTTTCCACAAACGCTGTTTCACTAAACCTATTTGGTTGAGGTATCTTGTGTGATGCCTTTTCACATGAAAAACTGGAAAGAAAAGAGTAAAAGATCTAGTTGCCTCCAATAGTATATTAAGTTTTATGGAATATATTTTTTTACATTTTTTAGTATGGAGTAAATATTGAAGGTTTCATTAAAAGGTGAGGATATGAACAATTCTGGTCAAGGAATAATTTAAAAAAGAACTTGTGTATGTAATAATATGTAGTAGAATTAATGCATTATACAATATAAGAGGCATTTGTGTTCATTTTTTTTTTAACATTTGCCTCCTAATATTTTAGATTTAAAGTCACCTTTGTTTAACCCACCTTTCCCCAATCAGTATAAATAGCAAATCAACTCATTCTTTTTCATTCCCTCTATTCTTTTACTCTAGTGCCATGCATTTTTGCAACCAGAATCTTGGGATATGCTTAAAAGATGCTATCACAGACATTCTAAATAGATTAATGTTTTAAGTTACCAAATGTTTTCATCTGGATATATATCTAGCAGTGTAGCCACAGAAATGTACAGAATGTTGGCCTGGTAGTAGTTTTTAGAATAGAGCTACTTTTAAGGATAGCACTAGTATTGTCAGAATATGGCTTCATCATTTTAGAGGACTTGTATCTGGTTGTAGTGCTCAAAACCAGGATTCACAGTATTCTGAGATGATCAGGAAAACAAAAAAGTAAAATTTTCTAAACAAAATATTTTCAATACAGACAGAAATATGAGTGCTTTATAGAAGGCCCTGGTGAGATCTCTATAAACTATTATACATATTTCTGGCCATTCATTGCTAAAAAGAGGAATAATTTAAATAGGAATAGGTGCAAAAAAGGTCAAGAAAGATTGCAAAGTGAGCAGACAACCTAGAGTATATGAGGAAATATAAAAGAAGTTGCCTTGTTTAGCCTAGAAAAAATGAAAGGTAAGAGTAGTTAAGACTGTGCTGTATGAATTCAGCAGGTGACTATATGCCACACAAGGAAATGAGCTATTTAAGAAAAAGATAATGTTAGCAAAAGAACAAATTAGTATAAACTAGTCATGAATAAAATTAGACTGGAAATTAGAAAAAGGTTTCTAAGTACCAGAGAAGCAAGGTTCTGGAACAGCTCTCTAATAGGAGTTGTGGAGGGCAAAACACCTATGTAATATTAAAACAGAGTCTGAAATAAGTGTTAATAAGGCTTTCTGCTGTAGTTGTCTACAGCTTGGAGGACTCTTTCAGTGACCTGTCAGTTTTCTGCCAGCTTTTCATTCTATGTGGCTAAATTATTTGCTGAAAGGTCAAAGAGAAAGTCTCTAGATCTTGGTTCTCCTAGATCAAAGATCAGCACTGCAAACTTGTGATTTTTCCTTTATATTCCATTATGGTTTGAATATGGAAGTTGCAAATATATAAGAAATCTTCCTTTCTAAGAGAGCAGAAAAAAGTATTTCTAGCCTTCCTGGCTGCAGAAAATATTTGAAAACCCAAGTGTATCTTAAAAGCTTAATCAAACAGGGGTATATTTTTAGCTAATCAAACGATCTGGGGCTATGAATAGGTTCTCATTTTCATTCAATTTCAGCTTCCTTCCCTGAGACATTACTCTGCTCAGTACTTTATAGCATGCTATGAACTTTTTTTCCCCTCACCTCCCAAGAAACCTCTGTGCTCCGCTCAAACTATGGTCCCAAGCAGGCCTTTCTCACCCCCTCCAAACAAAAGATTTGCGCTCCAAATTTATTTTTACATGTGTCTCTTGTATCACCATGTACATCCCCTCAGATCGTTCATTTATAGCTTAAACCAAAGGAAAATAGGCTTTAGAGCCACTTTGTAAGGAAGTTTTGTCAATCTTCCTTTTCTACATTGTCATTCAGCAGGGAAAGATATGATACCACTTCATCAGCATCCATCTAGCAGCACTGTCTGTAGTCTATAGGTACCATACTGCAAAGAGTCAAGTGTCACTCTTGTCACCAGCCTTGTGGCTGCACCAAACAAGTCCGTGATGTTTCTGCCTGGTTTGCTGGTTGACCAGCTTGACCAGTCTCCTGAGCTCCAGCTGTTAATGAAGTCAAAACTAGTGGAGTCATCACCACCTTTGGTCACCTATCTTAGTCATGCGGCTTCTTGACAACATATCTGGCATCAGGTGGTTATTACAAAGGAGGTTTTTACCACAGTTCTTCATCCATTCAAATCTATATTTGACGCAAGTGTCATGGGAGAAAGAGCTGATATTTTCATAAAGAAGGTGGGTGCCAATGGTCTGTGATCTCTCTTGTTAGGACATCACAACCTAGCATAACACCTTGAGAAAATGTACATCTTGCAGGTTTCTGCCAGAGCTTCTTCTTGCATGTGTGCATTCTTGTTCATTGTGCAAGCATTCATAAGGCTTGTAATGTATGGTGTGGCCACATATTCATGTCATTGTCCTGTGTCTTAGCTAGTAACTGCATGGTATTCACTGTCTAGACACTCAGCCTACAAACAGATACACTTGTTAAGAAAAGAGAAGCACTGGGAGGGGAGGAGGGGATGCTGCAGAGGCAGCCTCTGTGAGGAGAGGTGCTTCCAGTGAAGGGCAGCCTGGAAATGGGGAAGGAAAGGTGTTTTCCCCCTATGTGTGTAAATCTTTTTTTCTTATTTTTTGTTTTTGTTTCCCACTACCTGAATCAGTAATTAAATATTTATTGTAATTGTCAGTAAATTAAGCTTGTTTCCCCAAGTCAAATCTATTTTGCCTGTAACAGGTAAGTGATGTCCTGTCTTTTATCTGACCCACAAGCTTTCTTGTTCCTGATCTTTCTCTTTTCTTCCCCCCATCCCTCTGGACGGGAGACTATTTGAACATCTGAGTGCGTGCTTGGCTGTTAGATGGGGCCAACCCAGCACACAAAGAAAGTTAAAAACGTGGTGAGAGAACATAATTATTAGGATAGTGGCACACCTAAAAGCTCCAAATTTGTGTTGAGTTTTCTGATGGTTTGCTGATAGTTAATTTGCCATCTTCAGTGAACAATCTTGATTTCACCTCATTCATCTTCTTGCAAGACCTATTTCTTCACTGCAATTATCATCTTTAAGTCTTTGACTATACAGATATCTTCCCACATTGATTTCTTCATGCAGTGTTGCTACTTGCCCAGGTTAAAATTGTTTCTTATCAACAGCGAGTTGGAATTTGAGGTAAGACACATCAGGATATGGCTGTCAATTGCTTTTCTTCATACCATTCACTACATGCCACATTCTTAGCAGCTTAGACACTTACAAGCATCTATATAGTAGATCTGCAATGAACGTAATCAGTGATTTACACTATAGCTATTCTACAGCTATGTGGTCTTGCTAATTTGAAAGCTTGACTATAATTTTGGGATAATGGTTACTGTTGGGCTATAATATGTCAGATATTGCCTACATGAATAGCAGAACCCTACCATGTATCTTGTCTAGCCACAGTGATTACTCTGAGTTATATTTTTGACACAGTGCTCTCATGTCATAGATGATGTGACCTTCTATTTTTTCAGCATGCCAGCCACTGATGGAGCTGGAGTAAATCTGTAGTGTAACTTGCAGCTCCATGGTAAAATCTTCAACAGAGTCACTCTTGGAACTCTAGTTTTCATAAATAATGCTTCAGCAGACCAAGCATTTAACAGATTTTTAGCAATTCCATTTTATGTTTTTGTTTCTTTAGTCACCTGGTTTAAAGTACAATCTCATCCCTCAAAGACAGGAAAGTGTCAGCTTGTTCCTCTCCCAGGCAGCAAGCCTGAAAAAAAATCTCAGCTACTGCATACATTTTCAGTTCAAACAGGAATCTTTCCAGTTGTTCTCAAAGCTTCATCATCCATGTGATTCCCATGCCATGCTCTCACCCTCTGAAAAACACTTAAATAAAACTTATCTGGACAGCTCTATCTGTGAAAGTAGCGTTCATTCACCTCTAAGTCACAGAGAGAAGATGAAAAAATTACTTTCATGGAAAAGGAAAAGGTAAAAATAGAAATATGGCATTGTTAGCCTTATATGTTATCAAGACAAATATACAGTAAAGTTTTTTCTCGCTCCAAAGTGGGAAAAAGTCTGAGTCATCCTAGATTTATAATTAATACTGAAGAACCCACTGAAGATATAGCAGTACCTCCAATGACTCCGGACAACCTGTGTGGATTTTAGTTATTTTTCCCATCAAAATCAGGTTTCTGTGATCTGCATCTCCACCAGGTCACCCCTCCTGCCACAGGATATGACTCCCTCATAACTTCCATTCAAACTCACCCTCAGTAGAGAGCTTATCAGAGGACCAACATTCAGCAAAAGCATTATAAAGAAGGACAGCATTGGCAAGCAGACAGATAAATGTAGTGCAACATTGAAACACACAGCCTTTGCAAAGACAAGCCATGGACCCTGCATTCAGTAGAGTTCTCTGAAGGAGCAAAAACAGTGCGGTTAGGGCTACAGTGAGGGACAAGGGGTTAAGATTTCCAAAAAGCTTTGGTCAAAGTCCTCCACCAAACTCTCTCAGGGAAAATATCTGACACGATTTGGTGGACTGGACCATTATGAGAGGTCAAGGTCCTCTGCATCACAACCACCTTTGAATTTTGCAGGCCCAGGTAAGCATCTGGTCAGTATGACATTTTGCTCCATGAACCAAGCAGAGCCCTCAGTTGTCCCCTGTGACTGAACCAGGACTCTTTTCCCTCTCCTCTTCAGAGTACAGATCTCCCTCTTTCTCTTAATGATCTGTCTGTCCTGACAGACCTCTGGACAATAGAAGAGGACATGAGTGCCACAAATGTGAAAATATTTATGTTTCCGCTTCCTCCAGTGCTGCAGCTGCAGCACAGCTCTGCTCCTGGTATATTTTTGGATTTGCTCCCAAACAGGCAAGGAATATCGGTGTCATGCACAAGAGCAGGGTGGAGAGACTGGATGGGGGATAACTCTCAGCAGGACTTTTTTACTGTCCTCACAAGTCTTCAAGCAAGACACTGCCACCTCTGCTGAGGATTAAAAGCAACACTGGTCTGAGAGGCTTTAATGATGGCAAATCACTCGCAATATTCTGTGGGCAAATGGGGTTTCAGACGATGAGCTGCATAGTAAAGCTGTGATGGGTCTTCATCACATGTAGCATTAGCTAAATCTTATGGATCCAAAAACCATTAACTTCTTATTTGTGTTCACATTTTTTCTACGAGTACTTTCTATTTGGTGAGGGAATATCTATTCCACTGTAGTCAGCTTTCCAATACTTGCTTTCACTGGCACTCTCTGATGGACAGTTTTCTGAACTGATGTGTAGCTGAACAGATAAAATGGTTAAATGACATTAGACCATTTAAAAAGAAAGCATCCTGATTTGCATGTGATGCAGATCAGTCTTTTTACAGCTTAATGTGTCAGTATGATAATGCTGCAAGAGAAACCATCCGTACATTATTAGGAGAGAAGTAAAAACCATCTGATCTTTCTAACCAAGGCATCTTGTTACTTAGTGCATTCCTGCTCTGTGCTCTGCATTCCTTCTTTATCAGGTGTTCATGTTTCTGCTGCAAATTGGCAGGCGCCATCTAAGGAAAAAAAAAACAAAACCCTGATGATTTGATACAAGAAAAGAAGGTTTTCTTGCACAAAAGTGTAACAGTAACCTAAATACTTCTGGAGTACCATTTCTACCTGAGCAGCCAACACTCCAGTTAAAATATTAATATTCACAAATCAGTTCACTAATCTTTCTAGTGTGTTTTTGAATTCCAGTTTCATCTTCTACAATCCCCTACAGCAATGCATTCTAAAATTCAATTTTGTGTTATGAAAAATACTTTCCTTTGTTTTAAACTCGTCCTGATAACTTCACTGGGCTGTCACTAGGTTCTCTGGATATACTAAAACAATATTTTTGCCCTGCTACATTTAGTTATATCTTCTGTTGTCCAAACTGAGGTTTTTTAGTTTATTTTTGTCTCCCCTTATGTGAAAGCCATTCTAAACCACTGATTCCCCTTGTCACATTTCTCTGGAGTATTTCTGGGTCTCCTGGATCAACACATTTCTGTTGCCACCTTCCCACTCTTGGGAACCAGTGCTCTTAGGAGCAAGAGGCATATGATATCTCACATAATGATGGTGGAAAACCTTCTTCTCTATGCATAATCCTGCAGGATTTTAGCAAAAATGTTTAAAAATACCCACAGATTCAGCAAGTCTGAAGCATGTGGCTTCCAGGAGTTCTGCAAGGTGAAAATAAGGAACCCCATGGGTTACTCTCAGCAGCAGATGGAAAACAGCTTCCTCCATCCCTCCAACATTCCTAGTGTGGTGCTGCTGCTGCTACTTAAAAATTGGAATCTAGATAGATCAATTAACAGGCCTGTTAGTCTGACCTTATCCCAATGAAAATGATCGAGTGATTTAAATGGGCCTTTGATAATTTGTTTTAAAAGTATGCTGCTCTGGATAAATTTGTTTCAGCTACTGGTGCCCTTCTCCCTTGTTCAAAATGAGAGCTATAATTTTTAAACCCTAGTTGTTGTGATGTGCCGTCTTGGTGAGTCCTGTTAGAACATCATGACTTAAAAGCATCGTTTAAAACTGTGCTGCTTGATAAAGCTGCATAACGTCCCAGTCTAGGCATCTTTTCCTCTTCGGAACTCGGACAACTCAAGAACGAGGAAATCTGTGAAATCTGTTTCAGCTGTGAAATCTGATCACAGACCCAAATACTCAACACTGCTTGGGACACAGCTTTGGTTTGGAATCATCCCTCACATGAAGAACTGTCTGGGGAGTGCTAGTCTACAGAAAACCGTTTGGGGCAGGAGAATGGTGAGGAGCCTTCAGCCATCAGTGTTCCTGGAAAGACATCACTCAGCAGTTTGAAACCCGCAGAGGCGTCGGCAGCCTCCCGAGCTCCAGGCTCAGTGTGTGCTGGGCATCTCTCGGTCGCCGTGGCTTTAGCAGCGGCAGCATTCACACAAGGTAACTCATGAACCAGTGGTTAAACCCAGTGGCAGATACTAATAGCAGTAGCCTCTTTCCATTTCTCAAGTCCATTTTAAATTAATAAGAATGTTCCCCTTCTGTTTTTCATCCACAAAGAGACCCCCTTCGCATATTAATTTAATGTTAAATTGATGGATTAAATTATACCAAGCTCAAAATCAATTCTGCACATATTCATTAGAACGGACTAAATCCCTTAGTAAGGATAAAGCACAGAAAATGCATTTAGAGACACTGATAAGTCCAGGTCCATTATATGTCATTTTAAACAAAGAGCAAAAAAAAGCCCCTTTGGAGACGCTCTATCAGCTATTAAACAGAGACATTGCATGCACAGGGAGATTGATGATTAGCATTTCCATTCTCAGAACGGCTCTCCCTGGGCTGATGATAACAAGTAAATGCCTCTTCATGTCTTTGTCACAGTTCACAGGGAAGCAGATGCCTAGACTAAGCTTTTCTCCTTTGTCTTTCCTCTTGTGCAATAAGTTAACAAGTGCAAAACCACAACACTTTCCACTATTTGCTGGAATTCTTTGATCTCTGGTAGTATCAGGTGGCATTTTTACTTCCTTTTTCTTTTTTCCTGTATTGGCCATTTCTTTTCTGTAAGCCTTCCTGATTGTAAGTTCATTACATTACTCACTAGCACAGGAGGTCTCTCATTTGATAACGCGGGACAGACCATCGTTCACATGGCTACTGGCCAGGAGAACCTTTTCAGTCTACAGAAACCCAAGCCCAGGCCACATGCCCTTCTTCAACTTTCAGCGTTCCAATAGTCAGCTTTGAACCTGAAGCCAGATTTCGTAGATGGCTCCCAATTCTAAAACTGAATTCTCTAAATCTGGGAATTCCACAAACTCATAAACACCTACTTTTCCACCTAATGTCTGTTACCTACTTCAGTCTTAACCAGATTGGGATTTTTCTTGAGATTTTGGCTCATCCTGCAGTCACTCTACCATGAAAGAGATGAGCCTTTTGATGAATATTAGGCTTGTTTCACTTTCCCGCCTGTCTTCTGGATAGAAGCAGTTGTCCAGGCTGCTTAGGAGGCAGACAGGGCAATCCTGCCTTTCTTCTCCTTGGCAACTAGAAGTGCTCTCAGAGAGTCAATGAAAGGAAGAGGAGGAGCAGCACCCCAGTGTTCATTGGTGTCTTGAGTTGTGCATTTTCTGGATATGGATCCTCCAGACTGCCCTGCTGCTGACTGAGCTATAGAGGTGGAGAACAGAGCCATGTTAGAGCAGATCTGTTAGGCACAAGTAAGTCCCAAAACCAGAGAGGACTGCCTCATGCAGTTTCAAGAGAAGTTTCAAGAGAAGTTTCAAGAGAAGTTTCAAGAGAAGAGGGCAGGGAAAGAAAGTAAAATAATACTAAGAAATTACCTAAGATGATTCTCTGGGTTTTTTTATGTGTCTCTGTTTTGGAAGCAATGGCTTTTTTATTTGTTCTTTGTTCTTTTTCTTCTTTTTTTTTTTCTTTTGTTTTATTTTAAGTTCACATTTACAACATTTGAAACATCATGAAACTGGCAGTAGTTTACCTCCAGTCAAACTCATTGCTTTAGTCCGTGCAGCCTCTCCACAACAAAAGGCTGAGGATGATTATCACAGTTCAATGTGTGCTCTCTATTCATTTTTTTTTTTTAGTTTAACCTGTAATGGTTTCCAGTATAAAGGGGAAAAAGGAGACTGTAACTATGTATAAACTGACTTAATAATGATATTCAAAGGATGAAAATATTTCTAAAATCCTGTGTGCTTTCTGAATGAGTGTAGATTCAATTGATTTGATCCCATTTTACAGGTACAGAAGTTCATAGTGATCTGTCTTACAGACCATTCTGCATGAAAATAGACTTGATAGGAAGATAAAAGGCATAGAGCATTGCATGCCTTACATCAGATCGTAAGGTGGTTATAGACCTTTTCATGCATGATGTTTTAAATTTGTGTAAGCAAAGATGCAACAACTTTTTGACTAATGGCCCACTTTTTGGAAAACTGTATGGTGTGCCCAGAATTGGGCAATATATGAGGTGAAATATCAAAATTGCTAACTCAGTTTTATGTCTAATCCCTGCCACGGGAAGTGAAATTGTGACAGATGGCTACCGTACTCATTACGCCTTTATTCACAATGAGTAATGATTTACCATTAAATCCCACTAAAAAGAACATATCTATTCATGTAACAAGGTTGATTCAGTGTAACCAAAGAATCTGGTATTTATTTTGTCAAGACTCTTACATTTAAAATCCATAAAATTGAGCTAATAATATTCATTTACCTATACGCCCAAGGCTGCAGACAACTTGAATCCAATACATTTTTACCTATGGTAAATGTGAATTACTGTCTTTTATATAGAAAGAAAGAATGCATTAAGTATGGTCTTGGGCAATGAGGATCTCTCTTCTAGGCCTGGCTCTAATGTTAATTTGCTATGAAATAAGATGGAAGTCTCTAAATTTGACCTAGTCAAAGAAAAAGGTGAACTATCTTATAACTAAAAATGCCTGGGAAATTCTAGTTCAAAATACTACTTATGACAAAGGCGGGAAGAGCAACCTTAGTTCCATACTTAATCCAATAGACCATGGGCTTTCATGGCATATTTGGTCTTACTGAATTGAAATGTTAATGGAGAAAAAAGCATTCTGATTTTCTCTAGTGAGAAAAATTTGTAGTTTCTAATACTTAAAACATGTTATGCTTATAGTTTCCAATATTTTATTTTGAGAATTGGCAAAACTAATCCACACATAATGCATACTGTGTCACCACAATATTTACTACTTCTATTAACTTAATACTTCTAGTTTTATCAATTGAAATGTAGTGGAAAAGCAATTACTTTTGCTAGAGGGTTAAATTTTGATTTACAAGAAATACTTATTCAAGATTTTCTGTCTTGTTATAAATATTTCAGTGCTTATTCTAAGTGAGTAAATATAATCTTTTTTCTAAACATAGAGTCTTTGTTGCTACATTGTAAGGGTTGTTAATCACTTGGAACTGGGCTTGGTTAAATAATCGCTCTTAAAACAGTTTGAGTTGAACAACTAATTTTTTTTCCAAAGAAGCAAACTGGAAGCAGACACTTAAAATCTTAAATGGTGTATTTCATTGGAAACTTGAACACCTAATGACTGAAGAAAGAACTAAAGGAGGGCTGCTCTTTGACACACACCCCAAAAGAAATGTATTGTTCTGAAATCTCACTGCTACATTTCACAGATCTAGTAATTTGGTGTCATGCTCTTATTTTCCTCATCCTCATGCACTATCTCCTGTGATATACCGTGACAGACACAGAGCTGCCTACTATTTACCTCCCACATGAAACAGATACCACTGTAGAGCACAGGGTGTGAACTTTTGTGAGCAAACCTCAGCTACAAAGGCATTGACAAGGCAGGAAATAATGTATAGTGCCCATCAATCAATACCTCAGAAGTAAACTTTCATGGAATTTTTCAGAGTTTCAGTGAAGAGAAAAGGGGTGAGGAAGAGAGAATGGAGGGGAGAGAAAGGAGA
>JAOXNO010000013.1:92377578-92404361 GCA_028565335.1 Limnodromus scolopaceus | reverse complement strand
AGAGAAGAGAAGAGAAGAGAAGAGAAGAGAAGAGAAGAGAAGAGAAGAGAAGAGAAGAGAAGAGAAGAGAAGAGAACTTTTCATGCCTTACTTCCCCACAGAATATTACTTCATGTTAGGATTTTCAGTAAGTACTTTGTTCTGTTTTTGACAAGATCTTTTCATTTGAAATGCAGCATCTACTTTGAAAACAAGTAAATTGATAAATCACAAAAATGAAAGAAACAACTACTCCTTCTCCTGCAATCTTGATGTTTAAAGAGAATGTCAGTCCATTTATTTAAGTGCACAGAAAAAGCACTATTTCACGATCAGCTGTTTCTTCTGAAAGGAATAGTTTATGCATTTTTAATTTCAGAAACCAGATCAATATTCAACATGTACGAAGGAGTACATCTTCTGATTGCCTATTCAAAGATGATACACTCTGGCTTGATTCATGAGGGCCCTTGGATGTTGAGCGCTGCAGCACTTAGCTTCCAGGCAGTTTTGCCCAGCGAAGCTCACAGCTGTGAATTAGGCAGAAACAGGTTCTTTGTAGAAAACACAGTGAGACTGAAGTGTCTGGGAATGGGATTTGCAGAAACCAGCATGTCAAACAAGAAGCTAAAGGTGTTGAGGAAGAAAATGCTGATAGGAAGGCTATGGGTTAACTCCTATTCCTCACAGGCTTCTTGATTTTTATCTCAATTTGTTGTTCGTAACTATGACCTTTCTCTTGTAATTAGGCATTGAGGCTTTCTTCCAAGCATTTGGGATAGTGTAATTCCTTCTTTCCCAAGAAACCAAGAAGTGGCAGAGCTAACACTGCAGAATCTCCTTCTCCTCTGTTCCCCTTTTGCTCCTTCTGTTCCCCTGTTTCTGTTTAACCCAATATACCTGTGGTTAGATCATCTCCCGTGATCAGCGTAAGCCAGGTTCAAGCCTCTCTGCACAGGGATACACTCAAGTCCAGATTTCTTGCTAGTACATGATTTCAGGCTAGAAATGGCTAGTACAGGCTAGTACATGATTTCAGAGGTTGTCTCCCTTATAAATCTTGGTGGGACACTGAGCTGCACACTAAGCAATTTGGCTTGGTTAGTTGTGCACATCACTCATGAAATTTCTGGTGATAATAGAATCTGCTATTCAGCCTGAGTAGGTAACAGGATTCAATTGACCTGTTTTTCACTGTGAGCTGTGTTAATTCTAATTATCTTTCATCTACCTAAAGCTAAGAGTAGACATGAATGGTTACAGATATTTGGCTAATGTGATAATTTGATCATGTTTTAAAGCAATAAATCCCCAGTCACTTTTTAGTAAAACCTGTGGGTTTTCTTGTTTTCGTGTTGTGGATTGGAGGAGGGTGATTGGCTTCCCACATTCAGTGGTCAAACACCATATCAATAAAATCCTGACTCTTTTGTATATGTGTCTTGTACAATACCAAGTAGTGCTTTTATGTATTTGTGGGCTGTTGATAGAAGGTTCAACATTAAAACTACTGAGGTAACTGTATTCGCATCCTCTGTTGAAATGGATGCTTCTACTTTTAGTTTTTAATGTAAAGACAACACCTGCATCTTTCAATTACTTCTGAACAAATTAGCACTGAAAGAAATAAGTATTTCTCTTGTAACTGTTCTCCTTTTTAAGTCGTGATTTTCCTGCAAGTTTGTCATGTAATGGTAGTTGTTTTTAATGATGATTTATTGATCAATACTTATGTCCAGCAATGCCTTGGGCACATGGTTACTTTGAGACACTGCTAGGAGTATGACTGGAGTCAGCAGGACTGCTTGCAGTGAGTGGAGCTCTTTGCAAAGCTGGTGTCCTAGGTGTGATTTGCAAACGCTTATCTTTTTTCTGCTTTGGCCTTAACTTCTTCCTCTTATAATTTATTTAATAATCTGCATGACAAATTGTTCCCATTTCACCAGTTATATGCAAACCAGTCATTGCGTCAGAATTGCTATGAGTATTCATAAATAAGAGCTGAAGAACTTGGCCCAACATATATAATTTTTACAGTAGCAGCAAACAAGCTTCTAAAGAATAAGTTTGACTATCAGATTACTTGGCAAGTCACCTACATCAAGGTTTGGGAACAAAGCATTAAGCTGCTGCTTTTGAAAACATTAATCTAATTAAAGTCTTCCAGTCTCGAGTAAATATACTACTAGAATACAGGAAAATGTGCATAAAGGGCCCTATACACTCTGATACAATTAGGACTAGGATCTGTTGCAATGATCAATGAATCCTATTACAATGTTAGTTCCTTTTGTCTTTTGAAATGCCCATTACAGTTTCCCCCTATCCAAACATCCCAGTCATGGCTCAAAGCTGTGAAACTCTCTAATAGTAAATATTTTCACCAATATTTTATGTTTACATTGGAGTTTTCCATGTTTTATAAGTAACCTCATTCTGCAAGAAGTGATAGAGGCGATATTCTTCAGGTACATTAGTGCTGACTTCCTTTTCTGACAACTGATACATTGCCCCAAATATACACTCTGTGACACCCATGTTAGTTTTGCTGATTTATTTCTAATATTTTAAGGTCTGTGGATACTAAACTGTGTAAAACTTCTTAACACAGCCATAAACTGACAGATTCATGATGCTAGTACTGAAAAGTTCAAATTAACTTTTGAACACTAGCTATTTCTACTACCTTCCTCTTTCACTCATATATTTTCAACTATGTCAGGCTTCTTGGTATAGAGCTCTCTCCTCTAACATCCCAGCAACAAACTCCACAATGGTTTTATTTTATTCCAATAGGTCTCCACCATAAAACATATAAACCATCAAATCCCAGGGCTTCCAACCTCTAGTCAGGTGCCCTGACTGCTAGGCCATGAGACTCCTTCCCGCCATGCAGCTTTACTTTCTGTGAGCCATGGCAACTTTACCAATGGGAGGGGGTGGCCATAATCCTGTGCTCTACAGCCATATGGGATGAAGGTCTGGGCATACTGCTAGCATGCAGGAGAAGTAAGCTTAGACCACAACAGCATTTCAATCCTAGCCTGATACAAAAAGTAATCTTTTTCACCCGGGACCATGCTTGCACTTGGGTGCTTCACTCTGTGAATCACCGTTTTTTGAAGGCACTCAGATCAAGAGAGGACTGTTGCTTCCATATTTGCTCCCATCCTGGTGCTCAGTGATACAAGGCAGCTTTCACGTTTCCAGGACTAGAGCAGGCTCCAGCTCCTTTGTAGTCCCTGGGGCTGTCTCCTCATCAAGTTTATGGCTGCAGAGCAGACCTTGAATTGCCAACAGTGCTGTCCCTGCTGGGATCAGGCTCTGAAAACGTGTCCTTCCTTCAACATATGGCTTCCCTACTCAAGATGATCGTTCATCTCTCTCTTCAAGCTGTTTGCTTAAGGCTCCCTTTCTTCTGGTTTTCTCTTGAACAACCTCCAGCAGCCAAGGTGAAGAAGTAGCAAGGGCTTTCTGCCAAACCATGCAGCAGCAGGCTCTTGCAGAACAGCTCAATATTAGTGAGGAAATAAGTTTCTTCCCCTGCCTGAGACCTTCTAGCTCCACATCTCCTGCCTCTGCCACAGGTGTCTGTGCTATGTGACAGGGGGGAACCCACTTGTTTGAGTCAAGAGAGAAAGGAGGAAAATGGACGCTGCATCTGTAGCCCACTAGTTGTGTGGTCACATCTGAGGAAGAAGAGAGAGTTTCCAGTTCCTGCTCCAGATATTATACATGTTATATATAAATATATATATATATGTTATTTATATATATATATATATAAATATATATAAATAACATTATACATGTTATTTATGCAATCCACTCGTAAACTAGAAAGTTAATTCAGTTGCTGCGGCACAAATTGGAACCCAGGACTGACTCTTTCTACATGACTGCCTTAATCATTCGTCTGCAGAGTCATGTCTCTCCTGGCTCAGTTAACTCGTGAACAAAGTCATAGAATCATAGACCAGCACAGGATGGACAGGACTTCAAAAGATCCCCTGGTCCAGCCTTTCATGGGAAAGGGACCCTATCTAGCACCCTCCCCAACCACATCTTGAAAACCTCCAGCAATGAGGACTCAAACAAGCCCCTCTACTGAAGTTAAGACACTTCAACAGGAACCAGTTAAAAATACAGAGTTGATAACAGGAGAAGGGGAGTTAAATTCATGCAGGAAGGGTGAGTGAGGTGTCCCCTGAGCTTCTAGCTGAAAGGCGAGGCAGCTGTATCTCCCGTTCCAGCCATGTTCTCAAAGAAAGGAGGCACCCAACCTGAAGAACAGTATCTGCTTTACTTGTTTGTCATCAATTTTTGAATTTTGTGTATTTATAAGACCAGAGTCCTGCTTGCCCTTGCCCTAAAGCACTTTCCAGGGGAGAAGCTGTCATGTGGTGGGATGTGGCAGGGGGAGGACGGGAGGGACTGATGCAGGAGCTGGAGGTTGCAGGAGCAGTTGCTGAGGGGCTGCTGAAGGAAGCAGGATGCCAGGCGAGTATATCTCAGGGGCAACACAGCCTTCCTAGGGATTGGAAGGGCCTGCTTCAAATTTGCTGCAATTCAGAAAGCTGCTGAGTTGACTGAATCAAAGACTAGAAGCAGAGACTGTTGCTGCTGCAAGGAGACAGTGGAAGGGCTTTCTCATCCTTCTATTTCTGCTCTGCTGTAAAGGGGAGTAGAAGGGAGCTCCCCAGAATGTTGGTGTCTAAATTGCATTACCTTCCTTGTGTAACAACTACATAATACCTTGAATCATTGAGGTTTTCTAACGTTTCCTGGTGATATTCCAGTTCTTTGGCTATTACATAGACCTTTGCCGAGTACCTAAGTAGTTAGACTGTAACAGCAAAAGGATTTAGGATGATTAGATGTTGAATCGGGAAGAAGCATTAAACCCATCTCCATTTTTGCTTATGTCAGAAGCACAATCTGTTAATTTTCTGCTGTGTTTCTTTTCCTATTTCTATGCCTGTGATTTAGAGGATGGATTTATGAATCTTAAAATCAGGTTGAAAACCAGCTTATATTAAAGTAAAGCATGCACTATTTCTGACATTGTGTTTGGTTTCAGATCTGTGATTTTTAATCTTTGGTGGCTCATATGCACTTATCGGCCCACTCTCTCAAGTCCATTTCTGACTGATGCAACTACAAATTTCCAAAAGCAGGATAACCGTCAGTTGATTCTGACAGTTCATTTCCTGATTCAATCCTGACTGTAATCACACTGATTTGACACATCACTTGTTGGCAGGAACATGATTCAGTATTCAATTGTAATGCAATGTTTTGATGAAAAGTTCTCCATACAGTAAAATATAATCGTTGTACAATGTATTTAACTGCCCGTTGCTATTGCAAGCATATGTCGTCTTAGGATTTCTCCTAGGAAAACTACTTAGTCAGGCATACTGAAAAATAACTGCTGCTAAATCAGGACAGAGTTAACATCTTTGTCACTCAATGTGGATTAATTTAACCAGTGCTAATGCATGTAAAAAAAAAATTAACCAGAGGTTCAATATGTATAAACTGTATGCTTCAGCCTTTAAAACAGAAGCAGCTAAGTAAAGATAAATCCTGTAAAGTTCACTCATTGTTCAACAGACCTTAGTGAAGAGCAAAGGATTTCTGAGGTTCATTATTCAAGGACAGCTTGATTATATGAGCATCAGTCAAAAATTTTTTGTCCATCTTTGGAACAGCAACATTCATGAGGTTTTTTAACTTCTTCTACATGCATAGACAAATTCTTTGCCTTATATTTTTTTCAGTTTTTATGAATATTTATTTGCAAGCCACCTTATGAGAAACCAGAGTTCAAAAAAAAAAAAGAGTGCTCTGGGATGTTGGTTACAAAGATACTGAGTACCTGAGAGTGTGAAATTAGCAAGTATTATTAACACAATCACATTCTGTTTCTCAAGTATAGTCTTTACAATAACAATATATCCAGCAGTGCAGTGTCGAAGCTTATACAGTCCATGCTGAACATTTTGCCATTTTCTGATTTTGAAGGTCCTAATTTGTGGTAACTTTTTTTCAGCATGCAAAGAGAAAACAGACTAGATATATGAGAAAAGCTAGTTTATGTCTCATCAATGTTGGTACTGCATAGAAAAATCTTTGCAGACTAATCTCTTTGGAAGTTCATGGGGCTGCATCTTAAGCTGGAGTGTACTATCCACTTTGCACCGGTGTAAGATCAAGCACTATATATTTTATTTAGGAAAAAAATTATGAAGTGAATTATCTTAATAAATGTTGAAGAGACTAGTGAAAGAAGTATCACGGGTTGAAAAGGCACAGCTAACGAGGTTTGACAGCTTAACTTTCCCAGAATATGCCTAGGGTATCCCCTCAAGAAGTAGATGATTTCAAAATCAACATCCTTGAGTGAGCTTTTGCATAAGCTTTACCTTTCTCCTCCTAAGTGTTACAGGGGGAAAAAAGTTAAGTGTCTGTAAAAGCAAATAAAGAGAAATTTTAAGGGCAGATGAAGAGATCCAACAGCACGTTCCCAGAGGAAAAGTGAAAGGAGAGCACAAATGAATCTTTCTGTAGGCAAATGGAAATGAAATTTTGTCTGGTTTAATGAGCAGTGGGTATAGCTGGTACTCATAAGAGTAGCATGGTGCCAGCTTGTCTATAGCTATCAGTACCTATATATTGCAGTTAGCATGAATGTGACAGCCAGGGAGTGCTCCGTGGTAGAAAGAAGCCCAAGCCAGCTTCAAACTGGTTAGCTTAGTACCAGTAGCTGTCTGTCTTGGCAGAACAGACATGAATGGGGTCTGCAAAACCAACAAAACAGGAAGGGAAAATTACCCTCACATCAAAATTAACCATCCAAATCAAAGTTTAATAGAAAATTAAAAGGAAATAGTTTCTGCTCATCAGGAGAACAGAGAAATTCAAGGCAGATGTTGGTCTCAAGCTTCTGCGGACCCTAATAGCTGATAAATGGCTTCATCCTGGCCATCAGCCATCAGCAGACCGATCTTGCTGAGAACTCCTACAGGAGAAATACATGAAGATATTTGCAGAGATACTGGTCTGGCAAAAGTTGAATAGTTTTCACACCTACTTGCTCTGCTTTGCTGTTCTGCAGCATCAAAGTAAGTTAGTTAACCAGCCGTTTCCCATCTCTCAATCATTTGCATCTATTGTAAGAAGTTAAAACAATTCATCAACCTGAAACCAAAGGCTCAAGTTCAGCTTCAGAAATAATAAGCTATTCTTCAGTTTAATATAAATTACACTTAGCTGCATTGAAAACTTCATAATCACCTAATTTAAAGCACAGCACCACAGGGGGAAAATCTTTCTGGAGAGCTATTTAGACTGGTTTTCTCTGACATTAGCAGAGATGGAAACTGATGGAATGGATCTAAATGCCTCCTTCCAAGCCACTGACTCTAATGAAGATCCCAAATCCACTTCCAACTAAACACCTTCCAGTTATAATGTTGAATTACATTTCAGTCATTTTTTATAAAAGATGAGAAATTTAATTGAAGCATTTTATCACCACAATATAGTATCTTATTAAAAGGAGTTATTAAAACCACAGTGCAGCCTGCTCCACTAGAAGATTTTGAAAAATTAGAAATTTCAGAGCATCTGAAATCCAGAGGCCCCTTTTGAGCAAGCCCTCCCTCCAGTGTAATGTCTGCTGCTCGCCCGACCAGCCCGCAAGTGCTACCTGGGAATTCTGCTGTAGCATTAGGTTTGCAAACATGGGGTTTCATTGCAAAAGAGAAGTTTAAATGTTTTCCAAACTGCTTTTGTTTATGAGATATGAATTAAAATCTTTGTCAACAGTTCAAGAGTAGCAGCAGCATCCTGCTATCTATCCAGATTTTTAAAATGGATTCAGCAGTAATTTCAAGTTCTACACATGTCCATACAGCTTTCTGGCAACATCTGATCATACTTTAAATCCTGTCATACCAGTTATAAAATGTTTTCTCCCACTTTGCTTCAGGAAACAGTCACAAAAGTAACAAATTAAAGTGCACTGATTGATAGAAACTGTTTTGGGGCTAGTCAATCAGAGACTCTAACTAAACCAAGTGTCAAAGTGAATCTATTTTGGTTGGCTTCAGGATACCACTTGGGCTGTATCTCTGAGGTGGTCGCTTCCAGAAGTACACATCGTGTGCAAAGTGTTGCCTGAGTGTCAAAGACTGCAGCGCTGCGAACTCTGCACCTTTTTTAATGAACAGACCTTAAAAAATTCCCACACCTGTAGTTATGACTGTGTAAGAAACTGGATGTGAGAACCAACGTCCGAACCCAATCAGACTGGGACCTAAGAGACTGCAGTAAGACTAAAGCACAAATTATATGCTGCTTCAAATACCCTGGCTTTCCAGAAGGTTATGTAGGTAGATCCTTCAGGATCTGAGAAGACCCAGTGCTAAAACCCCATCCATTACTCTTGCTAAGGAATAATAGAGGCAGACAATATTTGACAACAAGCCATCACTCCCACCTGAAGAAAAACAGAATGACAAAGGGAGAAATGGAGAGGGAAAGCTTTCCTGGCTGGCCAGCTTCTGTACAGCTGCTAAAACCCAAATTACTCTGAAATGCTTTATGTTGTTCAGAGTTAGATCATAGAATCATAGAATTGTCTAGGTTGGAAGGAACCCTTCAGATCATTGAGTCCAACCATAAATCTAATATTTCCAACTCCACCACTAAAGCATGGCCTTAAGCACCACATCTACACATCTTTTAAATACCTCCAGGGATGATGATTCCAGCACTTCCCTGGGCAGCCTGTTCCAATCTTTGATAACCCTTTCACTGTAGAAATTTTTCCTAATATCCAATCTAAACATCCCATGGTGCAACTCGAGGCCATTTCCTCTTGTCCTATCACTTGTTACTTGGGAGAAGAGACTGACCCTCACCTCTCTACAACCTCCTTTCAGGTAGTTCCAGAGAGTGATAAGGTCTCCTCTCAGCCTCCTTTTCTCCAGATGTGAGTTTCCTTGCAAATTGGAAGGCTGGATTTGAGGGTGTGTGGATTTTCTATTCTGTTTTGGGTTTCTGCTGTGTGGAACAATTTACAGTCAAATGATTAAGCACATTGTGCAATGGGGAGACCAGGACATACTAGTTAATCTGCCACATAATTTGTGTCTTACTATTACATGGCATAACTTTCAGGCATATGAAGGATAACTCAGATCTTTTGGCCTCAAATTTGTAAGACTGTCAGTAGCCAGAGTGGAACCAGCTAGAACTTAGGCCGTGGCATTGGCAGTATAACATAGGTTCCTGCTTGTGTATACACATTGCAATGACAGGGGAGAAAGACTGATCTGGGTTTTTTTCCTACTCTAGCTGGACGTAGCTGGAGAAATATGTAAACCTGCACATTCACACAAATTTCCCACAAACATATATATTAGCATCATTATGTTTAAGGGTCAAAAAAATCAAATAGTTCTGGCAGTCACATGCAATTTTAGTCCCTATGTTCCAAAACAGTGTCTGCATGGGATACATTATTTTAAACTCTATTAACCCTGTAATTAGTGTCTCATTTAAAATGAAAAAAATACATATTTATTGGGAGCAGATCGCTGAAAAGGACTTAAATTAAGATTTGTACACAAGCAATTCTAGGAAATCTAACTGAAATTATGTTTTAAATGATTGAACAGTCTTATAAAAGCTATTTTTTGCACTTCCTTTTCTGACATAGTGTTGCAAAGTTCTTGTGAGTGTTCTGGACTTCTCTGTTGAAAAGACTACAAAAACAGCCTACTTTTTCTTTACCTTCTAAGAATTAACAGTAAAAGACAAAAGTGATTTTTTGTCTTTACAGAATTAAAATATTATTTGCTACACATGAATATAATTTCTAAATTAAAAAAAAACAAAACCAAAACCAAATGAGATACGTTTAACTCCAGTTTACTCCAATTTCAGAACATGAAGGTTATAGAACCAGGAGCATACTTTAGCCACCCTTTTTGATGTTCATGCCTTAAAAAAAAAAAATAAAAAAAGAAAAGAAAAAAAAAGTTTTAATCTTTTTAGCTACAGCGCATTTCTATTCTCCACTGGCATCCGTCTAACAGGCAGAACCGTTCCTTCAGCAGTCCTACTGCCCAAAACAGACACTTCCCTCGCCAGTTCCTCTTTCTGCCGCAGATTGGGAGCAGTGACATGATCACCCCATTTCTCAAAGCAACAGCTCCACCATTTGTTGGCCGGGAGCAGTGCATCCTGCCGGAGGAGGGACACATCAACTGAAGCCGGAGAGTTTTGCTAAAAGACAGGGTGGCGTCCCCGAGGCGATGTATATCTGCGTTTCCCAGAGTTAACTTCGCAATAAACACAGAGCTGTAGAGTTGCTGCTCCCCAAACGCTCTCACTGCAGGATAAAGTCCCATTTTTTCACAATGCTGAGGGATGGGGGCGGGAGAGGGGTGAAAAGGCTGAGGAACGGGAGCGGGACGCTGCGACTCGCAAGAAAGAGCCAGAAGCATCCTTGTCTGGCACCAAGTGACAGGGACCGCAGTGGCACACAGGGAGAGGGATGCTGGCACTGCCATGCCTTAGGTAGCAGCAGCATGGGGTATGTGTATACCAGTAGCAATGGGAATTTCCCAGTTTTGTGGCATTTTGAAATGTGTAAATAGAGCAAAACTGAAAAGTCAGCAGACTGGTTATTTCTATAAATCCATTCAGATTTCAGCAAAAATTACAGGTTGCAGAAACTGAAGAGCGTGAAGTTTTGAGCAGAAATCAGAGCAAATATGGTGCTGTAGAAAACACTGTTTCAAAGCAAGAGTGAACTTAGGATAGCATCATATACTGTACAATGAGTCTGCCTGGGGTAGTAAATGCAACAGAAAAATGACGTGCAAATGCAAGATCATGCTTTGAGCAGTTTTCCACAGCCCTGACAATATTATTATTAGCAAACCACTGACATTGTAAATGAAACAATTGGATTTGGTGCTTAAGGAAGAATTTCAGTTTCCCCCAAAATAAAAGAACCAAAGTGCACATTCTGCCTTTCCACAATGTTTCCAGGGCATGCGCATCTATATTTCAGGATCCTACTTTTATAACCTCACATTTTCGTCAAAGTGCAGGAACTGTTGCCGTGATCTCCTCAGGCAGCTCAGAGTCAGGCACCGTAACCTCAGTCGCTCAGGAATCTGGTTGAGATATTTGAAGGACTGAAGAAACAGTGATGATTTCCAAGCCTGACCCACACATCTGGAGCCACAGAATTTCCCTCAGTAACTTTTCCTGTCTCATACAAGACATATTCCCGTCTGTCTTACAGACTGTGTTCTCTCACAGTCCTGTAGACTGAACTTCACATGTTATGGTGTGAACTTTTATGGGCTGTGGGGCAGGGAGGAGAGAGATAAGGTGGTTGATAAGAAGATAAGATAAGAAGATAAGGTGTGGTTGAGGCCATATTGCCAAAGGACTCCCCACTCTGGCCAGGATCACATCCTTTTCCAGGTCATGGTCTCCCATGAAATGTGTATAAACATCTAATGCATTCATTCTTCTTATGGCATAACTGAAAGCACATCTGAAGCCCCGTGCATCAGCGATTCAGGAAGGATACTTTCAAATTCAGTGTGACGCAGAATAAAGCTACCAAAGTTGCCCTACCTTTGGGAATCTTTTATTCCTGTGAGAAGCTGAAGAAACTCTAAAGGATTGCAAAACCTCTTACAAGAAAATTAATGAGAAAGTTCCTACTCAACTATCTGTTTCATAATTAAAGAAATGAGAAATGTTTTCTTCGGGCATCGACTAATGAAACAAAATTTTAAAAATCTGTAAAATCACAAAAGATTGTAATGTAAATACATTAATAATTAAGAAACCTTAATAATATTCTACAAAGGAGACAAGTATGATCAGTTTAAGAGTACTTACAGGTTTCTAAATATTTAAAATAATAGTAATGCCTGTAATAGGAATGAAAAAAAAATAATTCTTTTTTATGGGCATGCCATGATCTTCTGGTATCCTGGGAAGGCTTCTAGATGCCAACAACTTTCAGCAAATGGTGAATTTATGTGAAGATACATAGATTGTTTTGCCATTCTAGTGCAGGAAGTATACAGCAACATCGTCTCACACTTCTCATTTGCACCTTCAAGCCATTGTCTTCTGATTTTTTGATAGGCGGCAAGTATTCAGAATTGTTCTCACAAGACTGGCAGGCCACTTAAACTTGCATAATATAATATAAGAACAATGCACTTATGACCATAACTTAATAATAAATAAATCAGAATATTTCTAGAGTCAAATTCTGTTGTGCTTTTTTTTTTCCTCTTGGGAGAAGGAGAAGGGTGGAATGTCACACTGTTGTGACAAATGAAAATGACCTGAGCCCTTGTGCTTTTATGATCTGTCAATATCTTTCTGGTAATAAGATGCCCATAACTGAACACAGCATTGCAAGAGCATGTTGTGCATCCTAAAACCACATAAAGAAGGATTATTAGCTTCCTGCTCCAATATATGATGATAGGGTGCCTGGTGAATGCAACCCAAAACCACATTGACCTTTTTTTCATAAGCACAACATATTGGAAGCTCATGTCTAATTTGTTGCTTAATGTCCCTTGGGATTTTCAAAATTGGACTGGAAAAATTACAAGGAAAACTATGAGTCTCACTTCAGCAAATGGATGGAAATTTTATTTTAAAAGATCCTTTCCATTCTGGTTTCTATTGTATTTTGTTGTTGTTTCAAAACAAAAAATTACAAATATAACTCCACACTGAATGACAGTTTATTGTATTTCCAGCGGATTACTTTGTATGACCCAAATCCTGGTTACTTTGGTAATATGAGATGAGCCTTAAAATCAAATTTACTAGTTCAGTGCATTAAGTAACCAAGAGCTGGCTATAGACTTGCAACAAATACAGAGGTAAGATATAAACAAAGAGTAAAAAATTTTTCAGAATGTACAATTTCTAATAATATGTAAATTTTAAAAATCATAAATTAATTAAAGAGACAAGTAGCATAATTAAAGAGACTGTACTTTTTTCTAAATTTAACCAGATGAAACTTTTTCTTCCAAGTGAGTGTTCATCTCTATTAACGGCTCTCTATTAACTGCTTCTCTCAATCCCAAGCATTCAACACAAGTCAGTCACCTTGCTCAACGTTAGGAGAGCCTGGTGCCCTAACTTTGTTTCCCTAAAGAGAGCGTGTAATGCAGCTGGAATGCTAATGGGTGACATGTTGCAGGAAAGAGGAAGCAGGTTATCATATTCAGGACTTTGACAACTCAAAGTGTTGGGTGATATTAAACAACGATACTCACTTGACTAGCATGATAGCATTAGAAAAGCCAAGTGCTGACCTGTAACTAAGATATGTCATGCTCAGAAAGTGGATTAAGTTCAAAAGGAAATGTCCTGAATACAAAAAGAATACCTCACAAACAACAAGATTCAGGGTAGGTATTATAAATATGGAATAATAAAGCAGTGGATACATCTCATCTCTGCAGTTACAAACACAGCTCTGCAATGGCGAGTCCATCTACTTTCTTACTGGTATCTTTGTTGATACCTTCCTCTTAGAAAACAGCAAACAAAAGACACAGTTCTGTAAAGTACATAAAACTGTGAGTTGTTAGTTTTAAGCATTCACATACAGACATAGTAGGAGAGCAAAAGCAGTTGTAAACCTCCACCAGCAGCAGCCGGCAGGGTACGAGCGTGCTGTGACACAGACAGGGCAGCACATCTGGGGAGATCACAGCGTCCTTCATCTCAGAGCTGCAACCAGCCTGGGAGGAGCAATCCCCCACTGGAGGGGCTGCAGGAAGCCTCCCGCCCACGGGAAGAAAATAGCTGCTGTGACCGATGGGCGCCCTGTTGCACCTCGTGGGTTAGACCTCTGCAGCCATCCTGCCAAGATGTCCACAATGTACAAGCATCTCCTAGACACACCATAGATTTGGATTGGTTTTTTAGTACCATTCATCCATAAAGAAACTGTGCAAGAGCTGGAACAGAATAGAATATTTATTTTAACAGAAGAAAATATTAGTTTGAGGGTTTTTTTAGGATGATTTAGTTTTTCAGTGAGAGGATTCTTTTTTCTCCTGCAGAGTCAGACCAGTTCTTCCCCCACCACCACCTTTTTTTTTTTTTCCTTGATTATGTTTTAATGTTCTAGTTACATAATTAATAGAAGAAAAGGAACAGGACACAGACAATATAAGCAAAGCTCTATCAGGAACCTGTGATTTCAAGGCCTGTGTACAGTAGCTTTCAGCTAGTCTCATATTGCCTTAAGCTTTCGTGTTTGAAAACCCAGGAATAGTAGTATTTGATCACCCACTTCAGAAGGATATTTTGAGGCTTAATCCATTCATTGCTTCATATTTTGTGAAATCTAAAAATATACGTACGGAAGTTATTATTGCTCTAGGCTAATGTACTTCATATGTATAATATGGATAAAGCAGTTCCTTTTTCATGAGAAAGCAGTCCAGGTTTTTACGTTGTTCTACAGAAGAGCTTTTACTTCATCATGGGACATGCACCCTCCTTTTATGCTACCCACACTTGCATCAGTCCAAACTTCAACCACATCTGCACCTTCTTCACATGTCCATCCCACGGAGCTGAAATGCACAGCAACAATGACTAATTTGGATGATGACTACCATTAGGCATCAATAGTCATCAATGGGAAAATATTATAGCATACATTGTTTTCCCAGTAAAGTAAAAGAAGGATCAGTGCTAAGTCTGATACTATTTAACACTGTCATATGCTTAAAAAAAAAAAAAATCAGTGATGACAAAGGTATGGTGACCACAGATAACTTGGCAGTGCAATAAGTGATGCTGAGGAACAGCCAGATGCACAGTAATCAAGATTGCTTGGCAAGATCACAAAACCCAGGACTGGAAAGGCTTTCAAAAGGCCATCTAATATTTCCCCACTCCCAAACCAAGATGAGGGATGCCTGTGTCACCCTCATAGAAGCTTGCACACTCTGAATTTAAATACCTCCCAAGGGGGAGGCTTTCTGGCACACTGAGGGAATCTCTCTGAGGGTTTTACCATCCTTACAGTGCAGAAGCTTTTTCTGATGTCCAAGCTGACTCTACTGACATGCAATTTGAACCGTTAATTCTTGTGCAGGTCTCCATGAATCTGCTATCTATCTGCCCTGTAGCCACCTTTAGATTATTTGAAGGCTGCCAGAAAAGTTAAATGCCGTCTTCTTTTCTTTAGGCAACTCCTGTTTGTTCAAACTTCCCTCACAGGGGACGTTTTCCAGACCTCTGAAAATTTCAAGTTTCTTTCTCCAGTTTGTCAGGACCCTTATGATTTCAAGCTGTGCCTTCCTTCATAGTCCTTTCCTCTTCATAACCTCTGTGACCTTCATAGACATCTTCTTTATCCCATCTGCTAACTCACCTGTAAAAATGCTGAGCAGTTGTGGACACAAGGTAGACCCTGTCCATTTCGACAGCGATGTCAGTTGTAAACAGTCTTTGTGCATAGTTTTCCACACAATTTCTACCATTTTATTGCAGTTTGTCCAGAGTGCGCTTCCCTGTCTCAGCTGTCAGTGTGTCACACAAGGCAGTGACGAATGCCACCGACTGCTTCTCATCCGCCCAGGAGATTTGTCATCTTGCTGCAAGAGTTTAACACACTGACACAGCTTCTTTCTGACAAATTTGTGCTGTTTGTAACTCATTTTATTGCTTCCAGAGAGGGGCCCACAGGTATTGGTTCCAGCATTTTTTTTAGTAGATCATTGCCCTGGGGCAGAGCAGGGCTGTGGGAAACGGGAGACTGGCCCCACTGCAGGAGGTGCTGGGACATGGACCGAGCCGGGGAGCCACAGGGGGCTGAGCAGAGACAGTCAGGGCTGGCAGTTCCCTCATGGTCCTGACAGTTTGCGTACTTTGTTTCAGAACAATGAAAATCTCATAATTTAGCCACATTGGTCTCTTTTGATAACGCCCGCCTTTTTTCCCTCAGTAGAGGAGCTTGCCTTGGTGCCACTAGAACTGCTTCTCACGCAGCCACTGCCGCCTCTTCCTGCAATCACTGGCTCTGTTTTGTGGTTCTTCCTCCGGCCTTTTCACAGGATTGCAAATCCTACTGCCCTCGATGAAGTGGTCTTCCACCATCACACCCACAGCCCAGCTCCTCTCTGCTGGTGAGGATCAGCCCTCAGAGACCCCCTCCGCTGCTTGCCTTTGCTGGCTGCTAGATCAAGACACCTCACTCCTGCATCCAAAGGAGAGCAGGGTGCTCTGAGTCCTCTCCTAGTCTTCCTGTCTTTCAGCTGCTGTCTGGCTTGCTGAAAAACCCCGTTATGTTCAGATTGCCTGCTTGGCTTGATTCTGCCAGTTGCTCATCCAGCTGTTGTCATTCCTGGCTTTGTTGCTTGTAGCAGATATTTCTTACAGTGAGTCAGCCTGACTTTCAGGGTGAGGGCTTCAAAGTGTTTCTTTTAAGTCAGTCTTTCTCTTATCTGTTCTCACAGGACAAGCCTTTTGTATTAGCAGGCTAATTGATGCCACAGCAAGAAAGAGACAACAATGCGAGGTGATCCAGTACAGCCAATGCGGTTTACCCTTTTCTCTCCAAGCAGCTGCTTGTATGTCAACGGGAAGGACTCCTTGTGTCCTGGCAGTGCCATCACTGAGGCTTTATACTCAGCTACTGCCAGGGGCCAGAACCTTCTTCACCTTCCTCCCCACTCCCATAGTGCTCCCCCAGCCAGTCCCTGTCCCCTCTGCACACCTCCTTCCAGCAGAGGAGCCCAGCTCCTGTTTCACCCCTTCTTCAGCCGCTGCTCGAAACCAGCCCTTGGCCAGCAAGGAGCCCTCTGCTCATTGCTGCTGACCGGAGCATCAGAGATGGAGGCAGGTTGGGCCATGACCAAGACAAGCACACCTGAAGCTGGGCTGTCCATCACGGACCTTACCATTCAAGGAAGACAGTGTTAAGGAATCTAGTCTGATGCTCTCATAAAATTGACTTTTGTTAACGCCCCATGAATAAGGAAAAAATAAGTTGCCTTGTGTTGTTCTTGCAAATAGCAAAATAAGATTTGGCCTATACTACTGAGGAGTCAGCTGGATCCAGTTCTAACTGTGTGAATTATTCCAGCAACCCTCTCACACCAAGTAAATCATCATTTTGGGTGTTTATTAAAATTTTCACTATTTTCCTTTATTCTTCAGATGTCTTGCATTAATTTACAAGTATCATAAGATGACTCACTATCCTTTTCCTTGTTCCTTCCAGTATTCTATTAAAATAAATATATGCTTTAACAGTTCTATACACTTGTCTAGTTTACTTATAATCTTACTCCCTAATATGCTTGTTGCCCCTGTTCCTTATCCTGTGTTACAGCCCTTCCCACTAGATTAACAAGCCGACATGTAAAATTTCTCACTTCTTTTGTGTGCGTTTGTGTGTGAGGTGGACTCTTATCTTTGCTCCTCAGCTTTTGGAACAACATCCCACCACTGGCAAAAGCCTGCTGCCAACACCAGATATGAAACTGTGTACTTCTCTCTAGGATGTCTCTGTCCCTGCCAGTGCCTTGACTGCAGAGACTGGCAGGAACAATATTTGTGCCCCCACATCTGCACCCTGCTCCTGCCAGAGCCTCAGAGTCATTTTGGCTCTGCTTTTGACCTTTCCCAACCAACACCACCATTTGTGTGCACAGAGATGTGCCACATGGGCTACTGCGCCGGTGGTTGACTGAGCCTCAGTAACTGCTCAGCAACATCTCTGCTACCTCCTGGAACCTCACAGCAGCCTCCACCTGGTTCCTTACACCTGTTCCTCTGGGAACCACCATCTATCACTAGAGGGTGGTAGGACCCATCCACCACCATTGCCCCAGCGGATCCCCAGGGAATGCTCGTCATTGTATTGTGGTCCTCAAGACGCGTTTTCTCCCTTTCTTTTTAATTGGGTCTGGGTACTCACTGGCTCGATCACTGCAGTATAAGTGCACTTGGTTGCAGCAGGAGGTGACCATGGGTGAACATGGAAGTCCCTTGGCCTCCTCTGCTGAAATAGTGAAAGAAATATTTTGCTGTGATGGCCAATAGCCACAACTTCCTAAGAAACTTCTGCTTTCCTAAAGAAGTTCTGTTTTTTTCAGCTAGTAGCTGTGAGCAATCCCAGACAAGTTTCACATCTCTCCATGGGATTTTTCAGCTTCATCTTTCAGAAAACAAGAACTATAAACATAAAACTTAGCTCATTCAGATTTTGAAAAGTAAAATAGTTATAAGAAGCAGAGGAGAAACACAGGCTTAGATAAATCTCATTTATCTTTCTAAAGAGAAATTATAAAAGTCCATGAAACTGAAAAAAACGCCCCTAAAATGTGGGGAAAAAAAAGAGGTAACAATAACTTTTGCGTTTTTATGTGTGCTGTTAAATACAATATGAATTTATTGAACTGTTAGGTTTTTTGACAAGTCTTGTATTTTAGGTAATTTTACAATACAGCAAGTCACTCCAGAGCAGCTAAGTATGGGGGTGAAAAATTGTTTCTTTGGTGACTGCAGTAAACAGCCTTATGCCTAATAAATCTAAGATAACAGAAAAACTCACGGTGCTCAGTTACAGCAAGAGATCAGCCCTGTGCTCCAGAGGCACCACATCCTGCCCAGCCGCCTGGGTCCAGCCCCGCTTCCCAGCTCACGGTCACGCTGGGCTCTGTCATTCAGTCATGATTTATTTACCCAGGTTCTTAAGTTGTCCTGGCATTTCCACAAGAACTTGTAATGGATATGTAGCTGGCAGAGGGCATGTGTACACAGCGCAATGCAGCACAGCGTCAGAGATACCCATCTGGCTGGGAGGGAGCCAGCACACCTACGTGGAACAATGGAGCACGCTGAAAAAATACAAGCCTGAAATCCCCAGCCATGTTCGAGCACATAAGGGAGGTAGCTCAGCTCAGCACTGCACATGAATGGCTTATGTCCCCCAGGCTAGCAGGATCAGGGCCAGCAGAGAGATCTTTGTGCTGATCTCTGCTGTGCGAGGCTGGGGTTCCCCGCAGAGGTGGCTGCGCTGCTTTCTCCCGGTGGCAAAATGAGTTCTTCTCTCTACCTCTTCTGTGGAGCAAATGCAGAAATATCATCTGCTCTTTCTTCCTCCTTCTAAGTAAGTACTGGCTACACCAAGACGACCTCTGTCAGAATATACTTATGATACTATTTATGCCTTGAATTGTTGACACACCTTGTCAAATAATGGATTTACATCCTGCCTAGTTGATGTATGAAGTCCGAAACTGATTTATAAGTCACGCCACTTTGTATGCTATTGCATTTATTTCAGAGTCATTGAACTGATTTATGGCTTGAGCTTTTGAATTATAAATCACACTTGTATGCGACATTTCCTGTAATTTATTTGTAATCCAACACTTTTTACTTCAGTTATAATCTTTGCTTTACTGACTTGTCTATTCAAATAGAAAAAAGGTGCCATGCTTAATGAGGTAAAGCTGTAGGTTATACTTTGCAATGCACAGGGCACCTTTAGCACCACCCATCTCATCATCCCAAGCAAAGCTATTCTATCCCCTGTATAATCGCACCACACACAATCCCATGAAGCATTCCACAGCCCTGCAAAGCTCGTTGCCTAACTCAGACCAACACCTTTGAGGCTGGCGTGGTCCGAACCACTGTTTCCCTGGGTCTGTGCTTGTGGGACAAGCAGCCAGCATCCATTCATACAGGCTCAGTACACCTGAGCCGAGCCCTGGGTCCCTTTTTCCAGGATGAGTTGAACCTCTTTCTGTACTGATTAGGTTTAATTGGCTATTTTTCAAACTTATTTTTAATCTCATACTTTCTACTTTAGAGTCTGGGGTTCTTCTACTGTATCAACAGTGCATCCTTGCTATGGTGGGAAAAACTTAAGTGCCACATTAATGTCCTGATTATCCCCCCAAGCACCATGTCTCTATCAGCTTTTATCCCACAAAACCCCGCAGTATGGCCATTGGCATTACTATTACAGCCCTAAACACAGGGCATTGGAGGATACAGCAGAGGAATGCCCTTGCAGAGGATGAGACGCCCTTTGCAACAAAGAGCACCTCAGCATCCATTTTTGCTCTGTCACCAGCTGTGCCCACCATCTAGCTCCAAACTTTCACCTCGCTGTGGAAACAGGGAGCTGAGGCCACTCTCAGCTTTGGGGCTATACAACAAAGAAGTTGTGAAACAGGGAGAGCGCAGGCTGGCAGGGCAGCTTGGGCTGAGTATGGAGAGACACTCCAGCAAAGCAGGTCTCACAGGGGAAGGCTACCAAGCCCAGCTGGGCACCCAGGAAGAGTGCTAATGCAATCCCAGAAAGATAGCAAGCCCATAAAACCTGAGGTTTTTCATGAAGAGGCGTCAGACAACTAGTACTACCTGTTCTGCACACTTCAAACAGTAAAAGCGTTGAGTTACCACCTGAGTATCTTGGTTGTTACTTTCACTTATGAGTGCTCCACGCTCTTAAGAGACAGAATAGGTAATAATCTTGAAGAGAAAATAAACGGATTGCTCACAGCCAATTCAAGTCCAATTATCTTCCCTAAATTTCTGTTTAAAACAGACATAAAGTTCAGCACTGGAAATTCATTTACTGGAGGTGAAGACCTCTCTTCATGTTTGACAGTACAGTATCTCTTGGGAGCGAGGATGGGAAACCCAGGCATGCATTTGTATATTATATATTAAACATATGTATATGAACAGAGATGTCTTCTGCTGTTGTGCCATGAGTCTCTCTAGTGGTTGGGTATTTCTTTTCAGGAAAAATGGCTTGTGTCACTCATTTGTGGCTTTGCCAATTATATTTCAGAAAAAGTTAGAAGATTTTAACACCAGCAGATTACAAAAGCAGGTTCAGCTACAACAACTTGTGTTCAAAAAAATGAAAAGGAAACCTCCCTCATCAGTTTCAGTAACATCTGGGCATTTCTTTATACAAAGCAACAAAATTGTCGCTATGAGAACTGCCAAAGCCCTAAGGTAGGTGCCTACTGCCTTTGCTCCCTCTGCACTTGGCGTGGCACACAGCCCCCAGCTGTCCTCTTACAGCAGCTAGGTTTTGTGGCCTTGCACTGGGGACTGAACGAGCACAGTAGGCAAAGTCACAGAAAAGCCTTTAAAGAAAAATGCATATTCAGTTCTTTATTTGGATTCTGTGATGAAACCAGACATGGGAGCACTGACCAAAAAATAAGAAGATAAGAAGTGCCAAAACTTCTGTTCCAAAGAACAAAATGCTTGCTGAGAGATCATTATTGTTGCCACTCTGTGACTGACATTTCCAATCCCGCAGAGTGTTTCTGTGAGTGCTTAACTGGGGTGTTGAGTACCACAAATTTGGAAGTAGGCAGTTTCCGTGTGACACACAATAGCCTTCTCCATGTCCTCATGACTCACCTTAGAAAAATAAGCAAATTATTTTAAAAGCACTGCCAGGAGCAAAGGAAAGGCTGCAGAAGTTTAAGTCACAGTACAGTTACAGTGTTACAATGAAATTTCCAGTCTGTATTTTCCACCCTCAACCAACTGCAGTGAGCTAAGGAGACAGTCTCGCTGCTGTACTGTCACTATTGTCCCCTTAACACACATGTAGGTGCCCTGTACTAGCAGACACTGATCTGAAATCCTCTGAAAAAAGTGCAATAACAAACTGACAATCTGTTTGATATAAAAGGCAAAGAACACCTTTGTTTACAGCAGACCAATGATTCTGGCAACGAAAAGTAACAACTTTGGTGTATACATCAGCCCTGTTGGTACCAAGTGGCTTATGGTGCGTTCTACACGAGAGAGATGTAGCACGTACCATGTCTACCTCAACCTATATGCTACTCCAGGGCCATACTGAAGGTCTTCAGTAGGAACCAACTGGTGCATTCAAAAATGGACAGAAGACACCAGAGACTTCAATACACATAAAAACTATATGTATAACATATTTCTAAAAAGGAGGAGGCAAACAATTACCAAGAAGATTTCCAGGATAGAGAAAGCAGATAAAGCAGGAGCACAGACCTAGGCAATTCCTCAGCCTGTAGCAGACACAATATTTTACAGTTCTCTTTTTCTGCAGCAGTGTTTGGCGGTGGGTGTTGCTTTGAGGAGTTTTCTGGTAAGTATTGCCAAAAGGCTGAATGGTTTGAATAAGAGAAGGATTTCAAAGAAATCTTCCTTCCATTCCTTTCTCAGCTAATGTTTCAGACTCCTTTTATTTAGGTGCAGATGGCAGCACTTGTAGGTGAGGAACAGTACTGACACAAGGGCAAAGGTCATGATTGCAACTTACTGGAGGAGATGTCTAAGGTCTCTTAAGAGAAATTATTCTGTCAGAAGACACATATTCTTTAATAATGACCCTGATAAATTTTATTCTCCATTCTCCATTCATATAAGCACTATTTTAGAAATCACAGTTTGAGAAGTTCCAACAAGAAATGTGAATTGTTACGTACTCATGGCTAGCAATGTTTCTCTTCTGTGCAGGTGTCCTGTTTTCCTTTGGATGCTAGTGAATTTGGCCTGGTGAAGGAGTTGTTGTTCCTTGGGAACCATACATTAGTATGGGCCTATGTTAGTGTATGCATCATGGCATGATCTTTAATTACCGCTACAATTGTATGACTCAAAAGGGATTGGGAAATTTGGCTTTACATCCACAAGTGACTAATTTTTAGAAATTATCAATTTTCAGCATTCTGCAGGTGAAGCTTTGTGAAATCCAAAGTTCTTTTGTAGTTCTAATGATGCCAAAACTGTCATTAACAAGTGCAAATTTTACAGAACAAAAGCTTAATGCACAATATATTTTAACAAAAAATCTGCATTCTTGCACACAGCTCATCTCCAAAATGCAAGATAATAGCAAAAAATGAAAGATTTGACTGGCTGTGCCTTGCTGGGCCAAGAAAAGCTGAAAAGTATCCAGTGTTTGCAAGCATCAGTTTGATTGGCTGTCACGACTGCCATAATTCTGTTTTACTGCACTGCTGCAAATGTATTCCCATCAGAAATGCTATTTCAATAAGCAAAAGAATGCTGTTGATATAATTGAAGAATTGATACTTAATTCTCAAAGCTGTACGTAAAATCTGTGTGCGATACACCCATGGTGATATTTAATCCTCTTGGGTGAGAATGCAAACTGTTGGCAGTTACGCTTGCACCAAATTCCAAACTTGCTTTTGAGTTAGTTTGCCTGCCACAGCTGGGACATCTCACCTAAAACATTCTTCATCGTCACTGGCTGACAAGTTCTTCCTTCCCAGCAAACAGCAGCTCTCCCTGCCTACTGGCTGCACTGTGAAGTGGTAAGAAAACAAATTCAAGCACTAATATTTGCCATAGAAGTGGCATTCTTAACCTCAGTGACAGCTTTACTTCCTGAGAAGACATCAGAGCACCTGAACGTCAGACAAACACCCTGCAGACAGCACTTTCAGGCTGGGTCTCTTTATTTTCAGTGTAAGAGATGGGCAGACACTTAGCCTTTCCTTTTTCCAAGTTCAAATCCTTTCCTCCACAGGTCTCAAATTGTTTTCATTCATCAGTTTTACCCAGGTGGGCAGTCTTGCTTCGCAGTTTCACCTGGTGCAGTCTAAGGTTGTTTGCCATGCTCGATACTGATGGTGGGATCAAATCAAGCACAGCCTTGAAGTGGATCTGCTCCACGTATCCCTGAAGTGAGCAAACCAGAAGACACCATCTGCCTCCAGCTTTTAAAGCAGGATTTATTGGAACTTAGCATAAAATATTAGTGCAAAGTAACTTGTCAGGTAGAGAAATCCTATTAAGTGAATGACGTAAATTCTGAGATACAAGTATTTAAACAGGTCTCTTGCTCCCTGAAGCTGTGTAGGGAAGGTCCCTCCCTCAGGGCTGCTGCCTCCCTCACCCTGCTCCTCTCTCCACCTGCTCAGGCTCACTGCCCTTGGAGCAGCAGCAGCAGTTTCCCCTCCCTGTCTAGCAGAACATACATAAGAAACGCAGGCTGTCCCAAACTGCCCCAAACTGCAACCACACAAGCCAAATAACAAATGTTATGAGCAGCAATGTGTTCTTCATCTCTCAGTGACAGCTTGCTATTAGATGGCATTTTATAAACGAGACCTGTCTTCCTTCTCTGCACCGTAAATGTTCCCAAGGTTGGATTCATGGGCAACTGAAAGCAACATTTCCAACCTTGAACCTCCTTCTCCAGCAGAGCTTTCAGATCACTGGGGTCTTGCTCCAGCAAAGATTCATCTGCCGCAGTGAAAGTCCAAGGTGCCAGGAGGACAAGGAGCCTCGCTGGCAGACCTGGCCAGCCTGCACAGGCTTTGCCAAACTCCTGAATAAGCAAGTCTCCGTGTGGCTACTCAGTGCTATCTGCATCTTTTTGCGATCAGCTCAAAACATTGCTTGGTTTTACACTAAGCATGACATCAGGATGCTTTCCTACCTTCTCAGCAGACCACTAAAGGACACATTCAAGACACCAGATTCTTTCATATATCAGATTGCTTGTCTGTAGGTATCTCATGTTCATCTTCTAATTTCTTGCTCAGTGCAGAACTTAGATAAATTTTTCCACTCATCCTTATTGCTGTTAAAAGTTGTAGTCTTTAGCTCATATCAGCCCCACTGACTGCTCACCATCTGACTTAATGTGGCCTCTGACATAGGGGCTTTAAATCTACAATGTGTCTGCAGCCTGTAACTCAGTGTTTAATCTGACATACTGGTCTTTTAACAACAAAGAATTCATTGGGAGGAAATTCCATTGTTATTTAGTACGTGTGCACATTTGTAATGACAAGTTCTGCTTTAACAAGTAACAAATAATCCAAAGTCTCTTACGTACAGATCAGAAAGGTTGTGGCAGAGACTCTCTGTACCAAAGAATACAGCAACAGTGGTGAATTATCCCAGAGACAAATAAACCAGATTTACTACATGTGAGTATGTGCAGCTTCTCCTGAATGACTCCCATGTCATATACTGTACAGGTCAGAAGTGCAAGAAAGCTGAAATGAAAGCTAAACAGCAACTGTAAACTGGGCATTTCCTGACTTGTGCACAGTAAGCCAGAACTATTCTTTTAATCATTTTGGCATGTGAATTTATTGTTTTAGCGTGACATCCTGCATCTCCCTGGGGAAAACAAGCTAGGAAAAATTATTTTTACACCACTTCATATCTCTTCCAAATCTGAGTGGGATTTTGATACAACAAAAAGAAATCAAAATCACCAAGGTTCATGACTTGAGCGGTGCAGAAGTTTTCAGCATACATCTATACTCTGTCTGCATGAGTTTGTAATCTTACAGCTACCAGAACAAAAGAACATTTGGTCTGTGTTGGGAGAGTGAAGTGAGGAGACGTGTGTTTGTGTGCAGTGGCACCTGGCTGACCACCTAGGTCTGTCTGGGAAGGGAGTGGCTTTTTAATAAGCTTTTTGATTAGCAAAAGCCTGAGCAAAGATGTAGCTAGTTGCTATGTGGAAGTGCCCTTCCAATGATTCAGGGCTGTCAGGAGGCTACATCAAAGGTTGGGAATGAGGGGGGATGAATGGGGAGAGAGGGTCTTCCATAAGTGTGAACGAAGTGTTGACAAAGGAGAACATGCATCAAAGGCATTGCCTCACTCCAAGTGTCCCTCTAACCCCTCCAAACATGATAGCAGGAAAGGCAGGTTGATATGGCATCCCCAGAAGACAGCTTTTCCTCTCCACCCTTGTCTCCTGCTTCAGGGGCCAAGAAGATCAAAACATAGGTCAGGCTCCTCCAAAGCTTAGTACAGAGCACTGCCCTCAAACCTGTAAGACTGTGAAGCATGAAGTACTCCTTCCTCTACTTGACCTGGCCACCTAACCATATGACGGCGGTAGTCTTGATTTCTTTAGATGACCCTATAATTCCAGGTGCTATTTCGTGGGTTTAACACAAAGGCAGAAGCTGAAAATGAGAGAGGTACCTAAAATCACAAAAAGTTACTGACATGCTATCATGGTTGCAGCCTTATACCAGGTGGTGGAAAGTATGTCAGAAATACGTTGGGGCATGTTTGTGAGGTTGTATGGGAGTTTGTCAAAGTGAGATGCAAGTGATTAAGTGAGATGGTGCTGGAGGAGCATTCTTAAAAATTTTCTATATCTGTGTCTCTGTTTTCTGTAGGATGCAGAAATAGTTCAGTGACCTGTTACTGCAAGCTCCTCTGAGCTTCCCATCAGAGGGACCTACACAGTGCTACAGATGGGGATGTGACTATTCTAGTATGTATGTGGTACGAGCCATGAAGGAACCAGAACCTTGGAGCAAACCAAGGGGCAAAGCATGCAAATATAAGGTGCAGTTTGCTTTTTGGGGAACAACAGTATGTTGCCTCCCACAAAGAACAATTAGTGGGAACACAGCTTCACTGGTATAACCGACTTGTGGGTCAGGATCATAAAAGATAATGAGTAAAACAGGTGACAATGGTAAAACCACCCCAGACTACATGAACACATTTTGGGTCCATTAGTCAGCCACAAGGCTGCAGAGTCTGTTTTACTTACCAAGGCAGCTGAAGAGTAAGACTCTGCCTGAAACACCTTGTTTTCTCTTTAATGCTATGAAGGATTAGGTATAGCTCTCAAATACATGTCCCTCCTGGGGTGGGGAAGAGTAACCCACAGGTCGCTCACAAAACTGTTATTTCTGGATCTGGAGAAGTAACCT
>JAOXNO010000013.1:92364858-92377478 GCA_028565335.1 Limnodromus scolopaceus | reverse complement strand
GGCAAAGCATGCAAATATAAGGTGCAGTTTGCTTTTTGGGGAACAACAGTATGTTGCCTCCCACAAAGAACAATTAGACTCTGCCTGAAACACCTTGTTTTCTCTTTAATGCTATGAAGGATTAGGTATAGCTCTCAAATACTTGTCCCTCCTGGGGTGGGGAAGAGTAACCCACAGGTCGCTCACAAAACTGTTATTTCTGGATCTGGAGAAGTAACCTTGCCAAAATAAAACAGGTCTCATAAGACAGAAAGGAACGAAAGACAGAAAAGCGTAACTAACAAAGAGGTGGTGTATGTGGTGTTTCAGAAGGAAAGGGGGAATGTATGTGTCTGAAATGGACTCGGAAAGTGACTTGATAGAAAAATAATTTTCTTAGAAAAAGAGGACACCACACAGAATTTATTTGGGGAAATGATATTCTTTTGTGAAAAAGCAATATATTTAACAATAATACTCTAAATGTGATATACATAAATATCATATTTATATCACTGTGTTGGATAATCATCTGTCATTGCTTTTTATTTTATATACTCTAAAGTAGGGGAGACTGAACTGGGAACTGATGATTTATACAGTGGTTGAAAGTCCATCAAGGAACACAGAAACCCCAAGTTGAAATTTTATAATAACTTTTTTTCTAAAAACATCTGAATATAGGTGCTTGATAAGACTCTGGGTGTGTGTAGGAGTGTGTTTTCAAACAGTTGTTTCTAGAAAGTCGGTTGGAGATCTGGGAAGCTTGGTTACAGACATATAACAGCTATTCATGTTGTTAATGCAGAGAATATCGCAGATTCATGAGGAAACCCTGGAGCAAAATTGTTAATAATATCGTGTAAACATTTCCCATACAGAGGTCACATATGACTGACACACAGCACTACCAATTTGATAAAACACTTTTGTAGACTAAAACAGCATAAGCCAGGCTGTCACTCATTTGAGCCTTAGCCTCAAGGCTTATTTAAGATATAGAAATGAAAACGAAGTGTGTTTTACTGATACTCTCTCCTGTTTCTCTTCCACTGATGCTGGAAGGACTGGTAGGATTTCAGTACATGTTGGAGGAAATTGTGGTACCTATTGGTGAATGACACTGCTATTTGTACTCTGTGCCCTACACGACCCAATCAATTCTCTGTTGCAATAAACACTACTGCCTGACTAAAGGACTTAACCTGAGAAATACCAAGCCCAAAACAAATGTCATTTGACCTAGATTGGATTTTTTTGTTTGCTTGCTCATTAAAATTGTTCATAAGGTTCCATTTCCTGAGGCAAAACAAGGGCAACAGAAGAAGAGATACGTAACTAAACATAATCCTTGATGATCTTATATTGAAACATCAGCGGTCAGCTACTGCCATACGTCTTAATTATCCCGCTCTACTCAAACATTCAAATTAACAATTCCAACCAGGAATTCATAAATATCAAACCTTACTAAAAAAGCCTACTTTTTATATTTATCTCTACTGCATTACTATGTATCACGTGCTCTACCCCAGCCCAAGTTTTAGAAATGATTGTTTTGTGTCTAAACTTAGAGTTTTGATTGATATGACATCAGACTGTTCCTGTCTCTTCATGTCCCTTTTGTAAAAAAGACCTGTTCCTAGAGGGAAATACATGGTGCTATTGCGGTTAGCTATCTGGGTGAAGAGTTCCTTGCTATGTCTGTTACAATCAGCTTCTCAGGATGCTTTTGCTCATTCAACATTATATCTAAGATAAGAACAAAATATTACTAAACTTGAGCTAGGCATAGACTAGAACGGTTCAGGAAAACTCCCTTTGATATCAGCTTGCAGACCAGTTGTCTAACACATCTCAGTGAAGGAAGCCACAGAGCTTGCTGACTGATCTGTGAGCACAACAAATATTTTGTCAACCTACTCCAGCAGTCTGAGGGACCATAAGCCCAAAAAAGAAATCCAGATATGTTCTAGAAGGATAGAAGGGTGCCAAAACCTTCCCAGGGAAAATGAAACATATAATGAAAACTATCAGAAAATTGCAGTTGTAGCTGGGTAGGGCATGGGACCATACTCACCTGGGTCTAATTTTGGAATAAGAACAACACTCCCAGCCATGCAAAACGGACGGACAAGGGCTTTCTAGGCTGACTTCACTAAGAAGGGAGCAATGCCTACACAAGAAAAATACAGTAAACTTTATAAGGTTGCTGTAAGTTGAGTCAACTCCCCCTCCAGATGAACCCTCAGCAATATTTGAGTCTTCCCCTACCTGTGGAGGGAATCCCATCATGGTACTGAAATAAATATACTGCACCTATGACAATTAGTGAAAATATTAGATTATTGATGAGATTAATTAGTCCTTGCACGGAGAAGGTACATGTCATTACTGATACACACAATTATTTTGCTGCTTTACTGAAAACTTCCAGAGAAAGTGAGTCCACTTTGGATCAGGACTTGACATCATTGTGAAGATTTGTCATGAAAATGGATTAGTCTTCACTTTAATCTTTGGCATGTATGACGAAATTATGTTTGTGTTGTCTATAGAGCAGTGCAATTTTAAGTGGGGACTTTTTTATAAGAAGATAGAATCCCATGGTCACAAATTTTATATCTTGGTGACTCCCTCCAGGGTCAACAAATCTATTTCAGGGACTGACTTAATGACAAAAAGGACATTGAGAAATTCCCTTAAACTGTCATCACAACACATTGACTGTGTCCAATTTCAATCTGCATTGAATTTCATTGCATTTTTATTAGTACTAGTGCTAAGTATAGCTATAAAAACAAGCTTTGCCACCAGAGATTTCTGTTTAGTAATGCACAGCATTTTAAGAAAAAATCACTACAGAAATCTTTAGTCATATTAGACTGGTTGCAAAATGGCTAAATGATGGTTGCCCAAATATAATTATTAATGAGGACTCATCGATAATAAGGGTTTTCCTAATAAAGTCTCTCAGGGATCAGCTGTCAGGATAATACTGCTCAATATTTCCATGCCAGTTCTGGAGGAAAATACAGGAGGATTATGGCTGTGCGGGGAGCCCAAAGATCAATCGGCAGTGAAAAGGAATGGTCATTTACATAGCAAGGATCATTACTCAGTCAGATAGTGGAACATGGGCAAGGAGAAAATGGTTACGTATAAACTGTGACTGTTTTTGCCGGCTGTGGGTTTGCATGTGTCCTTTAGCAGTGATAGTGTGTCTGTCTGGTATGAGCTCTGCCAAGCAGAAGCCAGGGAGAGGCATTGGCTTCTTGCTGCAGGGCCCTGCTGTCGTGGTCAGCCTGGAGGAATGATGTAGGAATAAAATGGAAAGGGTGGCCGCTTCGAGAGTGGTCCTGGGTACGCACAAGGTGGGACAGGTGAGGGAAAAAGGTTGGTGCTGAGGATGTGAACCACTGCTGCCTTCTCCTCTTCTTTATTATCACTCCCATCTCAACCTCAAGGCCTGATATTTCTGAGAGGTCTAAAATCAGTAACATTTTTCCTTGTCAGTGGACTCAAATCTCAAAGAAGGATGTTTGGATGAAGAAGACAGAGATTGCTTCTGGTTTATACTAAGAAATCAAGAAGTCTCATTAACAAGGCAGAACTATCAGTAATAATAGGATGGTAACCAAGCGCACTTTGAGAGAATAATAAGCTTGTCAAATCCTTAGCTTGCAATATTGTAGCATATTATGGTTATATCACAACAATTTAAAATGTTAGAAATGTATGTAATCACACTGTGCAAAGTTTTATCAATGAATATACATTCTTTATGAAGTGAAAAAAATAAACAAAAAACAAACAAAACAAAAACAAAAACTTGCAATATTTTTAAGGTTGAGTTATAGTTTTATTGCCCTAATTTTGTAAGATATTTTGGAAAAAAAAATAAAGTTGACTTAAGTTGACTTTTACTCATGCAAAGAATGAAGTCCTATAGCAGTTTTCCAGAAAAAAGAACCCGTAAACAAATAGAAGTTCAAATTTGAAAGAAACAACTAACAGTGCAGGGCTGTAATGAAAGTAGAGACAGTATAATTTTTTGTTTGTTTTTGCTAATCAGAAAAGATCTCCACTTCACACAAAGTCATTTGGAATCAAGGAGTGGGGCTCTGAGGAGCAATTGAAGTTAGGTATGCTTCACTAACAGCAAGTTGTACTTGCACAGCTGTAGTTCGCTGCTGCGGTGAAACAGGATTAAGCAGGATGAAGGAACTCATTACATTACTTCGAGAAAGATTCCCCTTTCTTTTAATGTCGATGTGAATCTGTGGTAGCTTCAATCACTCTAATATAGGCATTCAGGTTAGACAATAGCAGAGAACAAAATTTAAGCCATTATCTTTTATCAGAATTCACATCTCATGGACATTAATCCAAATGCTCATTTTAAAACCACTAATATGGAAATAAGCAGTAACTGCCTGCATAAAAGAAATTTTTGTGCATGTGATTATTCTGTATAATTTTTTTTAATGTATAAATGAAAGCTACAATCCAGAGAAAGAAGGCTTCTTCTAGTCACTTATTTACATTTGTTACTAAATGTCTCCCATTGCTAGACAACTATTTATTTCTGAGAAAATACAAGGTCCGTATCCAACGGAAATATGTTTGCCAACAGACCACATGGAACAAGATAAACATGTAATTATGTCATTTTGAAACTACAAGAGGATCAGCTAAACTGTAATTTGTCATGTTATTCTGGTTTCGAATACTTCACGGTAAATTTTCTAATTACATAAACTCACGATGGCTCTCATGTTAAAGGCATTTTTGCTTTTGAGTAATACACGACAGAAAAAGATTTTCTCTCTAGAAACCAGGGCATGGAAGTTTTTCTATGGAACCAATCCCGCTTTGCAAAAAAAACACCAGATAACAAAACACGGCAGGTGACTCTACTGTGAACTAGGTTTGTTTGCCAAAAGACTAAAGTATTTCCATTTGCCTTTGGCCATTCAGAAATTATCCTAGGAAATTTTTTTATAGGAGATTGAAATGGAAATGATAGAACTGTTTGCTAAGGAAAATATAACCTATAATTGATTTTACTCCCCTTAGTTTGAATAATACTTTCCTTTATCTAAAATGCATGAGCCCATTCACATCTGTGGTTCGTTTTGGCACAAAACTACATTAAGGCTTCTCTCTGAAAAAGAGCTGATTTCTGCCCACATTGTTTACTGTCTTCTCATCCTTCTTCAAATATTAAATCAGGACCACAATCAATTTCTAACTATTAAGTTATAGACTTTGGTATTCTTGACAGATTGTTAGGTCAGTCTGCTCAGAAGTGACACACAGAACCAAAAAACAAATAGACGTGATAAGTAAATGTGTTCCGATGCATTTATGCAAATATGCTGGTGGAAAATGTGCCAGACTATCAAATTTCATTAGACTTTTTGAAATCTGTAATCATGGCTGGCATATGTAAAGTCAAAGAAAGCTTTAAAGAAGACTACCATATAGATGATATAGATTGGTTTTCTGGAATTGTTGCAACATTGTTGGAATGATTGCTGACACATTTTTAAATTTTCACTTTCATCACTTGAAAGCCTTCACTTCACTATAATGCAGAACTGATTTTTTACAAATGGGAATCTCCTAGAGATTTTGTGCACTCCCCTTGGGTCCCCAGCCTGCACTCTACCCAAATAAGAAGATGCATGAATGTCATGTATGGAAAGACTGATGTTTCTGTGTTTCCTGTAAGCTTACTCCATCTTCCTGCTTTTGCAGATTCTGCTTCATACATATTGTGTTCATATGTGTTTAGAAGGTGATTTGAGTTACACTATCAAAACAATGAAAAATTAATATAAGTTAACGGGAAAAACCCAACACCAAACCACCACAAAACCAAACCCCCCCACATCAGCTCTGTCCTGAAGTTCTTCATAAAACCTTTTATGTCTGGACTGAATGGCTCAGTTCAGAGCTCTGAATGCATAAAGACTGTCAGAGAGCAATGGGTCCAACACAGCTGAGAGCCGCATCTACAGCCTGCATGGAAATACGGGACCTCACAGAAAAGGCAAGTAGTTCGTGTTGGTGCTGACAAAGACCAGGGATATTCTCTATTTGAGGGGAAGACATCTCAAATTGAAGTGAGAGCAGAAAACATTTCAGAATAAATGTATGCAATGGATAGTAAAAATTCACAAGGATTTTGGAATCACAAGGACCACCTTCCCTTTTACATAAAGAAAGTGAAAGCATTGCACTGTCATTTGTAGTGCATAATTTGGAGATGCTTCAAAGGTTGAAAAAAGTACTCAAAAACTGCAAAAAATGCCTCTAAGAGTGAGGGAGAGACATTAAGACCTCCGTCTCCTTAACCTATCAAAGATAAGACTGAGAGAAGAAATGATTACACAGTTTAATTATCTCTGTGAGGGAAAAATACTAATACAGGTATTAAGTAGCTTTTCAAACCAGCAATGAAAAGTGCAACAAGAACTAAAGGCTGAAAACTAAAGCCTGACATATTCACATTATTAAACAGAATATTTTAATGGGGAAGGTAGTTTACGCCTGAAACATAGTAATAGAGGAAGTAGCAAATTATCCATCTCTCACGGTCTTCAAATTAACTATCCTGCACTGAAACACAAAGGAACTACAGCTTCTTAATGAAGCAATTATAAAGAAAATGTTAACAGGTACAAAACAGGCTTCTTCTTGTAATCTCAATCTGTGAAATGACCAGACTCTTTCAGGTGAAAATCAAACACGCACAAACACAGAATCAGCCTGAAGCAGGCTCCTTAAAGGGGAAATTTTGCCAGGCTGTAGACAAATTAAATTAAGTCTTAATTATAAGCAGTAGTACCATCTCATTCTTTTCAAACAACACTTGGGTTTTTCTGGTCTTCCGTACAGAAGGTCAGGCAGAAACTATTTCCACAACCCAGAGTACGAAGAAAAATTACTGACAGCATCTATTGACATCATTGCTAAAGTGATTGTTCTCAAATATACAAAAATTACTGTAGCCTCCTAGCCCTATGGATGCATATTTCTAATAGTCTTGATTACAATTTCAAATTAAAAAATATTTAAGTTCAGAAAAAAAAAAATTTATTCTTCATGGAGACACTAACCTCTTCAAAATGCAATGTAGCATTAAGACAATTATCTAGTGTATTGCTTAAAACAGAAACATTCTGAAATATAATGTGATTATAGGGATTGAGTGGGTATTTTTAAATAGTGAAAATACATCAGGTTTTGAGAGCTTCCAAGTTTTTGAAAACTTTTTTTTAAAATTTTTTTCATCAATGTAGTACTAGGGGTAAAGTGCACTGCAGCCTTCAACTATACAGAGATAGTTCTGTACCAAAGCCAGACATACAGAAATGAGTGCATATAGAAATGAGCACTCATACACATGGATTGGATGCAAGTAACAGAGTTTGGCTTCATGTTTGCAAATTACATTTTTTCTCTCCCTCCCCTAAAATTCAACTGTTGTAATGTAAGCCTTATTAGATTTTCTACTTATTATTAACCTGGAGGCCCTCCAGCCTCCTCCCTACTCTCTTTCTTATTCATTTTTATACTTCTGACCCTATGCAATCTGCCTGCAGGGGCAAATACAGTTATCTCCTTCTAAATTAAAATTGTAACTCATTTGGTACAGTTTACACAAGGCCTCAGCTTTGACACATGCAATTACTACGAACATAGGAGGAACATGATTGCTGAGAGCCACCAGAAATAGAGTTTAATCAGAAAACATGCAGTTGTTCCAACAGATTTATAATTTCACCACTTGCTATTCTTTTATGTTCCTGAGTGTTCAGATAATTAGATACACTGGTTTTTTGCTTCCCAAGAGGCCAGGGAAAGCAAAATTCCTACTTTTACATTAACAAGATGAAATTATAATACAAACAATCCATAACTTTTTTGTTGAAATGACAAATTCATACAACATTAATTTTAGTACTTACAAAATGCTACAAATAATTTGTTCTGTAGTATCGGTGTGTATCTCATAATGTAGACTTATGTGAATTAATTACCTATTCAGAACAATTGCCTAATCTGCCAGCTTTTACACACATAAGAAGCCCTAGGTACCTTAAAAGGCAGCTTTTTTAAAATACAACTTTAAAAAAGTAAGGTCCACAGTTTGTGCCACCAGTAGGTAATGATCCTCCAGTGTAGTGGATCAGACTGCAGATCTGAAAAAAAATGGAGAGGTTACAAAGCCAGATCCACAGCCCTGCCTGGTCTCTGTGCCTCAGTCTCTGAAAAACGAATTTTAAATGTATTTGATCAAGTTCAGTGAAACATAGAGTTGAATCAACCAAGAGACATCACTCATTGTAATTAGAAAGGAAGATGCAGACTTCAGCTATATACTGCCTTGCATGATGGCATTACATTCTTCTGAGGACAGGGGTGTTCATGACTTGATTGCTTTTACAAATAAAAGCATCTGAACAGTAAATAGAAATGAATAGACATGTGCAACATTGCAGGGGTTTGCAGTCTTTTTACTGAGGTCTGAATGCATTCATTTTACTTATACTTTAATATCAAGTTTCCCAGGCTGATGGATGGGCCTCTGGGAGGACTGCGGGTCAAATAAGGAGTAAGGTTACAGAAAAGGGTTACAGAAAATACTTTGGGTAAAGAAAATGCATGGCTGATGATGTGCTCTGTAGTACAAATGTGGTCCTGGAGCTCTGGCTGCTTTTTCAAGAGGCCACCTGCTTTCTATTTCTCCTTTTATGTTAGCCATTAATTTTGCTGCCACAGGCACAATTCATACTTACAAGGTTGGAGGCTCAGACAGGAGCAGCTGCTGTTTAAAATGGCACTACTCCATTCCCAAGACAGCCAACTCAGCTGCATCAATATCAGTGACCTGGGTACACCAAATTCACCAAAAGATAGACTTTCCCATCCTTAACATACTATTTTCTGCTGAGTACATAACAGCAAGGCAAATCCATCAGGCTGGAAAGAAATAATTTGCAAGTATGACAAAGTTACGGAAAGAAAGAGTCTGGAGGAGCAACAAAGAGAAGCAAAGGAGAAAAAAAAATAAAAGGAAAAAAGGGATTACATAAATATTAGTGCTGAGGTTGCCAATCTGTCTCAAGCTAACTGCTTGGTCTAGAAGCTTTTCTGTGTTAGTAAAATCCTAACTTAGGTTAAAGTTATCAAATTTAACTTTGTTAACTTAGTTTAAGTTCATAGTTACCAAATTTAATTTTATAACTAGTATAGTTACCAAATTTATGACACTAGTAGTACCATTGAGTTTGTTTAAGTCTGGGATGGTGGAGTCCAGCTCCAAAGGCAGATTTATTTTATTTGGTTCCAGGAAGGCACCTTGTGCCATTGGATACACTTCCCTTCTGGCTGCCTGTGCACCCCCAGCCCTCTCCCCAGCACCTCTCACTCAGAGAGCTCTCCGGTAGGAAGACGAAGCACCTACAGAGCCACCTCAATTCTTCAACAGTTTGAGTTTATGAGCTGAGCCATGGTCCTGGGCAACCTGTGCTTCTTTTTTTTTTTTTAATTTTTCAAGCCCACTTTTAGTTTTATCTCAGCCCATTCTAGGAAAATCTAGCCCAGGGATCTCTGTACCACATTTCCGGAACTGGAAATGCAGGTAGTGCAGCTCAAAGGAGCCCGATGCTAGTACAGGCGCAGCTCTTGAATTGGATGGAGGCTGGTACAAGCATACAACGAGGCAGGAGCCTGCAGACAGGAGCAGGGTCATGGAAGAGGTGGGGGAGAGGAAAGGACCACAGTGGCCCTGAGCACTCTGCCTTATGTCACAATGCAAACATCCCCTGAATCAGCTCAAACTTCATCATGCCCCAGTGCACCAGGGAAAGTTAGAGCTTGGGAGCAGAGCTCCAGTAACATATGGGGACAGCACGGGCTCACAGTGAGCAGTTTTGCAATATCCAGAATGGAGACAGAACTGACTGTTCCCTGTCTTGTCCAGTACGAGCAGCAAAAGCCATCAAATTAATTTAGTAGCAGCCACGTTCAAAACAAACCAAAGGAAGTGGCTCACCACACAGCAGACAGCAGAGCTGAGAAACTCCTCGCCCAAGAGGCTGTGGCTGCAAGAAGTCTGGTGGGGCTCTAAGGGAGGCTGCAGGAGCACTTAAAAGATCCTGAGTGTTGTAAAAGAGACCACAGCAGACTCAAGAAATAGCCTCAGCCAGGGAAGTTCTAAAACGGAAGTATTTTATAGATTTGCTTTTATTGTTCCAAAGCCGTCTGCTTTTGGACAGCATTGGAGACAGGATAATGGACTAGTTGGCCCACGATCTGTACCAGTCTAGCCACTCCTCTGCTCTTAAGACTGATAAATCCTACCAGCTTCCAGTGAGCAGCAGCTGGGAGATTTCCAAGGCTGCAGCTAAACTGCTGTGTTCAACAACCACATTAGGCTTATCCTCCAAAAATACACCTAAACCCTTTTTTAACCTGTTTGTAGTCTCCACAACATCTTGCAATAATACTTATTGCTTATATAATGCTTATAAACTGTGTATAAAAGCACTTTATCTTTGCTACTTTAAATAAGCTGCTTGGCACCTTCATTGAAATAGCTCTACTTGCCACATTATGAGAAAATAGTGAAAAAGTAAGGGATCTTTTTCATACTCTTTCTCATACATTCATACAGCTCTTTTCTAGCCTGAAGCAGTGAATTTACTTATTTATGTTTATATATAACTCAGCGCAAAATTATTCTCATAATATGTTAGAAAATACATAACTTAGGAGGCAGCTTTGAGAGTTTAATGTCACAATCTTCTACAGATAAAGCGTAGGAATTTAAAGGATAAACATCTATTTCTATAGGTTATCTGCAATTCCTATTATGGTCTTCTGTTGTGCTGATTTTTCATTGAATACAGGATCTACATTTGTACCGGACTCTTCTGTGCCCCTCTGTTCTACTTCAGACATTTACAGGCATGTAAATTGAGTCTAATGGAGTTGTTAAGGACACTGACTACTGTAATATGGATGTGAAAACACCAAATGTTAAGTATAGCAGTGGGGAACCCACAGCACTTAAAAAGACAGGACTGTGTAAAAGGATATGCTGTATTTTTATGATGGCCATGAAAATTGATAGTAACGATGGCTAGATAGGAATGAGGATAGAATAAAAACAATTTTTAATTAATTCAATTTGTGACTCTAGACTTTAACTATTCTCCTGTGTTTGTAAATTGAGATAAAAGCAAATGTATACCCTTCCAGTGTAAAGACAAAACGTGTTACCTTCTAGAAACAATTTGAGTTATTTGCTTGAGCAGTACAGTTTTCCACTAGATGGTGCTCCTAGCTTTAGAAAAGCCATAAATGGATTAACCTGCAAGAGGAGAAGCAAGTTGTTTCATGGGCTGGTGAATCAACAAACGTGAAGTGGCTTCTTGCAGCTCGTAATCCACCTTCCTAGAACCCCAGGCTGCAGTAATTTTGTTCTTTCCTCACATCTCCTAAGAACTCACAAGCATAACATTTTCAATTTCGTTCTCCTTTTCCTACAACTTCTCCTCCCACTAACCCTCAGATCCTACCCAAGCCCCTGGCTACGAGCTGGCCGCGTGCCTTGGCCAAGCTGCGTGAGTGCCCGTTGCCCTTGGCCCACTGGCACAAGCAGACTGGCCTTCCTGCCTCATGCTATTCTTCAGCTGCAGAACTTCACAAAGCCTGTACGATGCTTCTAAAATGCCTTCTGCAAAGCAGGCTCATGAAGAAATAATATCTCTCAGAAAGCCACTTTATGGAAAAATACGTAGATGCATGCATTGTGCAGCTTCTTTATCTGGTCATCTTTACTCTTGCTGCTATTCTTTTTACCTCCTCCACTATTGCTACAAGGGTTACCATCTTCTTCTTGTTTGACAGGTAAATACAAAAAGAAACATTGTCCCTAAATAATCCTCCACACAGGCACTCCTGCTATCTCATTGGCACACATTGTAGTGTATATTGAACCCTAAAAAAGGCATTAATTTCTCTGACTCTTGGATAACACACACTGATAACTTCCCCTGTACTCTCTTCCACCTGAGTACCAATGTAGCTTTTTCATCAATCCAGCTGATACCGGCAATATATGTAAGAAGGATTTTGAAATACTGGAGACATTTCAGAGATGAGCTGCAAAAATTATTGGAGATGATAGGAAAAAGCATCTCCCAGTGAGAGATTCAAAGGGTTCAAACCTATCCACTTTAAAAGTGCTTAAGCACCATCAAGTCCCAAGACTGGAAAAAAAAGCTAAGAATCAGTACAGAACAAAAAGTGATAGACATAGTGATAGACATTATCTGTGTGCAGCAGGGTTGGGTTCACGTGCATTTGGGGATACCTCATGCTTACTGGGTATATGAAGAATAACTGCAGCCCATGCCTGGGCTGGGCCAACCCAGAGCAAGCTGGCATTGCAGACAAACTAAGAGGTTGCTGAAAGCACCAGACTTACAGAATCACAGAATGGTTTGGGTTGGAAGGCACCTTAAAGATCACTGAGTTCCAACACCCCCTGCCATGGGCAGGGACACCTCCCACTAGACCAGGTTGCTCAAAGCCCCGTCCAGCCTGGCCTTGAACACTTC
>JAOXNO010000013.1:92353793-92364758 GCA_028565335.1 Limnodromus scolopaceus | reverse complement strand
TCTCCCCAGAGCCTTCTCTTCTCCAGGCTGAACAACCCCAACTCTCTCAGCCTGTCTTCATAGGAGAGGTGCTCCAGACCTCTGATGATCTTCGTGGCCCTACAAAGTGTACACTTACTGCCTGCTGTGCACAGCCACCCTGCACAGGGGCCACAATCACACTGAGGCTTCCCAGACACGCACAAGCCTGGTGGGAGCTGCTGTACAACTCAGGTTGTGCAGTTATCTGCAGGGCTGATGGCATAGATTTGTGAAGAGGAAGAAGCTAAAACTGAGCAGATGGATCTATGTGAAGCCTTCCCAAAGAGCCTTTTTTTTTGCAAGAACTGCCTGTCTTTGGCTCAAAGCAGCTACCACTGGTTGGTGGAGCAGGCCAATAGCTGGCAGGACCAGCAAAATTTCTGTCTTAAAAATGTGCGGCTACAGTTCACCAAGTGAGATTTCTCTTTGGGATGTATGATTTTCCTCTCACACCTGGAAGATCAGCATTTACAATTGCTGTAACTGGAGCACTGTTGATAAATCAAACGTGGCAGTAGTACACGCGGCCATCATGAAGGAACAGCACCCAGCATTGCAATGCATCTGGAAATACCACATATTCTTGTGGGCTGCTGGTGAGATTCATGTACCAATACACTGGGTTTATTCACAGCAAGAATACTTCCCTTGTTTTTCAGAGTTACAGAGAAGGCTGCAGTTACAGTAACACTGGTTCATCACTCTTAATAGGGAAAGGCAGCTTGTTTTCTTCTCTAGGCTTCAAATCTCTTTAATAATTACTTTGCTAGAAAAGAGGAATGGCTGAACTTGGCCCTAGGCTGACTGGCAGTGAAATTTGCACTGACAGACAAATGAAGAAATCTGAGGTTGAGGCTGACAGATCCGTTTAGCCTATTCTGGGTGAGCAAGATGTATAGAAGAAAGGGACAGACAGAGCTGCTGGAAGTTTGAATTGCAGATGTCCCTTCTATGAAACTCTGTGACTGATGGGGGTAGCCCACTTTACCCTAACAAGCCTGCACTCCGTGCTACAGATTGCATGACTGTGCGCCTAGTAAAAGAGTAAAACAGTAAAAAAGGAAGCATCTTGGATGCTGAGTGCTCAGAACATTGCCCAAAATAAAAATAGCTACCCTGCCTCTTCTAGATTTATGGCCCTCAATACTGAGTATCTCCTCCTGTGCCTGTCTTATCCCCTGCCCCATGCCCCACTGCTACCTCATAGAGCACCTAGTAGAGGAAGGGACAGATGCTAGCAGTGGTCAGAGTGCTCCTGGTGTCCTCTCAAGCCCGTGCCCCTCACAGCAGCAGTCAGGCTGCATTCTCCTGTTCCACAGAACAGAAGAGGTGTTGAAGGCACTGTTCCCACAGAGTATGTCTGGTTATAGAGATGGCAGCCAAGCTCCTTTCACTGCAGCAAACAGTGGGGGTCATGCTCAGCCTCTTTTCACCAGAGATTTGAGATGGCGTTGGTCTTAGTTCCACAGCAGAAGCCCTTGGGCTTGCTCCATTACCATTATCAGAGGCCATCAGGGACTCTGACATGTCCTCTTCCACCAGACAGGTACCTGATGGATTGACTTATCCTGGTCTGAGAAGCCTGTGATAAAAACACAGCACAAATTTATTGTCCTTTCCTGAACTTGAAGGCCCTATCAAGGGCCAGGCAGCCTCGCCCATGACTACTAGGTCAATGTAAATAGGTTTGCAGCCTCTTCAGTGACTGCAGCCAGCTAACTGGAATTGCTAGTTACTTGAAATCCATCAAAGAAGGACAGATATGCACTGCAGCTACACTTTCTGGCATCTCCTCCTTTCAGGAGTTTCCACATGCAGGTGCAGAACTCAGCTCCTCCATTCATTGCTGCAGAATGACCCTGCCCCAACTCAAATGGTAGTGAGTGAAAACTGCTGTGATTTAGCCACCCATCTGGGCTACTGGAAGCGCTCTGCCTAGAAATCACACAGGAACAAGGAGATACAACAAGAAATATTAAGAATTTTGAAACTTACTGAACTTGGTGCAACAAAAATCAAACTCTATCCATCCTACCAACAGAGTTGTGTGGGGAAAAAAATTCAGCCTCTAGAGACAAAAGTTTGAAACCAAAAGCTGCACACTCCATGACTTATGATTAAACATGGCAGAATGTAGATTGGCAAAAAAAATACACCAATAAAACAAATGCCTATTGTACAATTTGTCAATGCATCTTTACTGCAAAATACAATGAAGTTGATCTTCATTGGGTTCTTTTCTATGAGGAAAGAATACTAAGCAGCAGCCCTGAGTGAAGAAGAGGAACATGCCAGTGTAATAGAGGTTTGGGGATGTTCACAGAAGAACACAAGACATTGTGGGTTAATTGATCTGTATCTTTTGCAGAGGGATATAAAACTACAGTTTTCATATGTGGTCTGTGGCAAAAAATTACCTGCATTAACCAGTTCCTATATGAAAAATTACATGAGACTAAGAACTAAAAGTATGGTCTATGCATCTGTGTGCATGGATATACATAACTTGTTATTATATATTATATTTTTATAAATATGATGCAGTTGCAAAGCTTCTGCTGAACTGAGAGGCTATCAAGCTATACTTCTTGCAAATCAGAGAATAAGCGATGACTAGGAATTTGACATTCATCACAAGGGAGACAGCCAAGCTAAGAAGGTGTTTCTTGCATGCATGGATTCTGGCATTCTGGTTCATTTTTGGAAAAGCAGTACAGAGGATTCTCTTTATCATGTCAGATACTGGAAAGCAGCGAGTTGATGGCACAAAAGAGGCAAAGTAACAGGTATAAAGTTTTCCCATGCTTTCTGGAGAACTCCAATGAACAGCTAAAAAGAAGAAAAAAATGCTTTACACCATAGCAGCAGTGCATCTGAAAAAAAAAAAAAAAAAAGCTGTCTTCTGTGAAACCTTCTTTTAAGTCACTGTCAGTCCCTGACTTCACAAACACTTCATGTGACAACAGCCTCACCAATGCTACAGATATGAAACTTGAGATTTTTTGGGCAGTTGAGCCCTGAAACTTAGCTACCTGTCACACTTTGCTTTTTCTCTCTGATGCTGACCGCAACCATTGCCCAAGTCCCTGGCTGCCGGTAGATCTCCTGCACAGTTCATTAGTTTAACTTCCTGGCTAAAGAGGTAAAGTCCACCATTTCTGGAGCAATGGCCATTCAAGCAGAACACCACATGGCCAACTAAGTTGATCTCTATAACTTCTGCCCCAAATCCCAGCCAGTAACTTTTGCATTAATTTCTATTTCTATTAAGAAAGCCATCAAATCCTTATTAAAAACGTCCAGTGGGAGAGATGTAAGCATCTGAAAGTAAGTCTTTGAATGTTTAATTATTTTCTTTTCACTCGCCTTTCCCCAAATCTCCTCTTCTCCAATTTAATTTGAATCTGGATGCTTTTAGCTTCTACTTGCAGTCATTGAATCTTGCTATGATATTGTTTTCTGCAGGCTTAGAGTCATCTACCACTAGAAATCTCCTTAGATGCATGTAATTATGAATCCTACAGAGCTCATCAGACTCCAAATTTCTCACTAGCTGTTTTGTTGGTTTGGGGTTTTTTTCCAGATGGTAGAATATTCTTTTGTGTTCTGGCTGAAATCTCACTTAAAGGTTAGTGTCATTTATGAAGGGAGGATGTGATACTCTGGTAGCAATCTTGCTCATGCTGCAAGCAAAGGACTGATGCGGCAGACACATGCTCAATCCAATCAGGAGTGCCATGTAATTGCATGCTTATGACATGAGTGGGAGCCTGAATGTTGAGTTGGGAGGATCAGCTAATTCTGGGTTGATGATCCCCTTGCCTTCTTAAAAAATCCATCATCTCTGAATACCATTTCCCTTCTCTCTGGCTCAGTGTGATGTGAGCCAGACAACTAGAGCACATGAATTATAGGATACAGATAGAGCTGCTCCACTTAGGAGCTACAAGCACCATGCAGAAATGCAATGACCGCTGCTTCCCGGCTACAGAGTGTGAGCAGCTCTGTATCACTAGCCACACGCAGGGGCAATAATCCCCCAGCTCCCTTAGCAAATCCTCTGCCAGCTGACCTGTGATTACTGGTGGTTGTGGGTGGAGTTGTGTGAAGTCATGCAGATGAGCTTAAACCTCATGTAAGACATTTTGTTTAACAGGGGCTGTTCAGTGGACCATCAGTATGACTATTCTCCTCTGCCACCAAATAGGTTTTCTAAGATCTATCCATCCTTATCAAAGCTTTGGGAAAACAATCTGATCCAGCCAGCAGTAGCACACCATAAATCAAGCAAGAGTCACTAGCAGTGAGATCCTGTGAACTAATAATTAGATACCCAGTACCATCTTTTTACACCTTACACAACTGACATGAAAAAGTCAACTACCTTTTGGCAAGAGCCAATGTGAAAGTGTTAAAATCTGAGTACAAGATTAGTATAGAACAGGGCTATGCAGTTTAAAACTTAATCATTTCAAGTGATTATTATTACTTGACACGGTTTTAAACTTTCACATTAAATTAATGCATTCAGTTTCACCATCCTTATTGTTTGTCATCATGGCTGACTATTGTAAAATATTTCCATTGAAATGCTACAAATAAAAAATGTTGTATTCAAAGAACTGTCTTTTTATTGGCAAGACAATCTTGAATTTTACAAAATCTGTAGAAAACTGGGGTACAATCAATCATATTAACTAACGACTCCACTCCACAGCACCTAGAAATCATATATAGCATGAAGAACAGCTAAGTGATACTCAGCTCATACAAGAGCCTATCTAAATTTAACTGCTGTATCATATTAATGAGAGATAAAATGCCCTGCGTCCACAAACAGATGGTGTTAGCCCACATTAATAAACTTACTGGAGAACTTAATATGCTTAGATTTAGATGGGTTATTCTACTGGATGACGCAGTCGATGACGCATCCTGAAGCAATGTATCTGTATTTGGCAGTTCTTTATCGTCTTACTCTGTTCTACTGGCTATGCTGTCTGCTCTCCCTGTGTCCTCTCCTGCCTCTGGGTTATCCTGACTGGCAGATATACAGGTGCAGCCCTTTGGGGTCCTTATTTGTGGAAGCCAAATGCAATCAGAATAAAGCACTTATGGTTGCACAGCCATATTTTGTATTTTCACACAAGCCCTGGATTTTACTGACCCCAGGGAAGACCTGTCCATCCATCTGTATTTGGAGAGCAGTCAGTGTATCCCTGCTCCCCTCATCAACCCACATGCATACTCTCTCTTACTTTCTCTCTCTCTTCCCCCAGCAGAGTGGGAAGGGAAATACAGATATGAAAGATATGGCTGGCTGTTTTTGCCTTGCCCTGTCCCATTTGAGGGCTGCAGCTGCCAGGGAGCTGGCATGGGCTTGGGGATGAGCTGGGCATAAAGCCACTGGCACCGCTGTGACTCCCATATGGTCTCTTTTTCACTACAGGCTGTGATTTTGCCTCACTGTAATCTGCCTCCCAAGGCAACAGATTGAATCTGGACATTCTTGCCCAGGGATCTTTTGGCAGCACATCTTATTTGCACTTCCAAAAGCATAAAATGTTTGTATGTTATGTTTTGCATATTTAACCAGTGTTCCTAGCTTATAGTAAATAAATATTTAAAACATATTAAATAGTAGACTTTACTACTTTAGAAAAATTAAATGAAGCATTTCATGTGATTGGAAAGTGGTATCAGATGTGATGGGATCATGGTATTAATTTAATGAAGGCTGCTTCTGGTGAATTCATTTATATCAATTTGATCCTCCTTTTCAGCATTCTCCATGATGATTTTGTTATATGAATAATGAACAAAGTTTCCCAAAATAAATCTTTTGGATACCGCTTTACTCATCTTCTGAATAATGTTAACTTCGTGCTCTTTAAGTAAATGTTGCCTAATACAAAACCTCTGTAAATATGTGCAGTAACTTAGAAATCGTAGGAAGTGGGCGGAAGGGAACATGTGCAAACTGAAAGTTCAAATGCATTGGAATTCAACAGGTATTTTCATAAGATATTGCAATATTTGCACAAAGATACAAGTGTGAAGTCTGCAGAAAGCTTAAGATGCTCTTATCACTTTATATAATGTGATCTGGAAGATGGAAGAAGTCGACTCAGTAGTTAGCATTCCAACTTTCAGAAATTACCATGACAGTCATATGGAGCTTTAGCTGCTGTATTACTGGGCATGGGCTTTAAATATGGACAGAGAAAAATTGCTTCTTTTGAGCCTAAGTACATCTGTAGAATTTGATGGAAGTGCATATTCTACTTGCAAACCACAGATACACCTGAAAAGTCATACAAAAGAATTCAAAGATTTCATTCTCTGCCTTCCAAGATTCTTCCCTGCTCTCCCAACAGGGAGACACTGTTTCATTTCCTTAGGATTACTCTTTCCTGTTGGGACTAGAAACATAAAATGTTTTTAGCTAAGAGACAGAAGAGGAAGGTGTATGCAGATGAAAAAGAAATGAACCCAGACATAGAGGGCTACAAGCATAATAAAGATGAGAAAACAGTTGCTAATTTGTACCTAGTCCCTTTTTTCTTTGGTCTATTTTCATCTTCACACACCTTGTGTGTGTGGCCACTTACAAGGATGTGGTTTTTCAATTAAGAACTGAAAGAAGTTTAGTCTAGATCTGAACCATCTCTAAGAACCAATACTTGAAAGGTCAGTGAGATATTACCACTATGGCCTCTTTCTTCTGGGTTTCAGTTTAAGAACAATAAGGGAGAAATAAAATACACAAGATGAATTGGGACACTTGATCAAATATGAGGCAGACCTCAGATCCCAGAGCAATTTGTTCCACAGTCTTGGATCAGCCTTTGAAAGACTTGAGCAAGGCTTCAGCTGTCCAAATTTTCTTTTCATCAACTGGGGAAGGATAGAATTGGCACGCACTGCTCCTGAAGCCCACTCACCCTCATAGTGCTGAGCTTTTCCAGTGGTGTGCAGGGGCAGGGTTTCTGCAATGAGTGTGGACTGCTCAGCCCCTGGCAAAGACTCTGTGGCACCTCACACGTGTGCCTTCACCTACTCCAGTACTGAGAGAACATCATCAGATGGGAGCTGATGAGTTTGCTCACAATTGCTGACGCCAAGGTCATGTGTGAATTATAACACTGGGAATCCTGAGGCGAAAAGCACACATTAAATGAGCAATTATTTCTTGAAAACCCTGAATTATGTTTCCTAATAATTCCTGAATTAGGGAGGTCTCATTCTTTTTTTTTTTCTTACTTCTTCAGACTGACACATCCAAAATAATACAGCACTGTCAAAATAAGAAACTGCTGTTCTTCCCACAGACATGCCACTAACTCCAGTCATTCCTTTCCTGATTCAAGAAAATCAGATGGATTCTACATTTCCTCACAAATCAGAAGTAAAATGTGAGCACATTTTCATTGTAAAATCTGTGCTACTGCTAGTAATTCGACATGAACTTAGTTATTTTTTCTCTTGACAGAATACATTTTTATTCAAATATTTTAAAAACCTTTCCTGGTTTAAACACTGAATAGATTTACAACAGGAGTCATGAGGGAAAAAATAAGAAAGGGAAAAAAACCAAATGCAGAAACCCCTCCTCTATGGAACATGTGAAATGAACTGTAGAAAAGTTGTTTTAAGGGTGGAGGTGTACCTCAATTGTGCTTGAACAGGTATCAGCTGATTCTATCAAATGGCCACCAAGGTCAAGGACCATCATAAAAATCAAAGCAAGGACCTTTCCTAGGCAAGAAAATACATTTTTTTTTCAAAGAAAGTTCAGTGCTGTGGTCAACATACTTGCTTTTTATGAATATTTATTTGATTTATTTTAGAGAAAACCACTTCAGTTTAGCTGTTAAATATTGCATACTCCTTTTCCTACTTCAAGGCTCTCAGAAGCATATTTCATAATTAATATTTGTATGCTTTTTATACGTGAGTCCTCTTCTTTGCACAACTCCCTATAAATCATACAAATGAATGACAGACAGAACCAATTAGAGCTTTCGCACACCGGGGTAGAATGGCACTTATATGTTTGTGCAGTCTCATTTTAATGGTTTCAGGTTCCACAGTTTCCCTGAGGAGATTATTTGAGAGCTTACTGCAATTTATTCTCATGATAGTCAGCTTCAACATTTCCTTTTCCAATTGTATCATAATACACTTACATCCAACATAATGTATTACACATTTTCTCCTCTCGTGAAGCAAGGTAGATTCCATAAATCCTGCAATAAATTCGTCACCTCTTCTTATGTTCTTATAAGTCCTTATTAGATGAGCTATGTAACATATGCCAGCCTTGACAGCAACTTCATAGTTATGGCTCTTTTGTGATTTGCACAAAAAAGTAGCAACCAAACCCCAATACTGTAGTTGTACTTTATTTAATCTCCAGATTTATTCACAAAACCAAAAATGACACTTGTTTTTAAATAATTATATTATGGTATACATTATAAGTATAAAATACTGCTTTTTATGCACACTTTCAGAGTCTTACCCCCATCTTCTCAGGGTCGTATAATAACATTCCAGGAGCAAGTCTCATCTTGTGTCTTTGAAAGGATCCAAATAAACTTTCCAGTTGACTGCACCAAAAGGAGTAGCGTCATATAAGCATGGCTTATTCTGTCCTGCCATGTGGGCTTGTCCCTTGACCCCCCTGTTTATCACGCACCAACGGGTCTGCTTGCAGACTCCCAGCCTACCCTTCCCATTCACGCCCTGCCATAGGATTACCCCTGTTCCAGGGCTCATGCTCAGCTCCTTCACCAGGTGAATGTTCTTTCACAGGAAACAGGGCTTAGATCAATCTTTTTTACAATTCCAGATTAAAGGGACTACAGAGATGGGGAAACACATTCCTGCAAATTTAAGAAAGCTAGGCTAGACATTTTAACTTCCTCGTCTTAAGTTATACTGATCACAGCATAATTTTAAAGAAAACAAATGAGAACCAAAATCCAGGGAAGCACCTGTTAATCTCCTGATAGTTCACGTATGTTCATACAGACTCTAAAATTACCCAGAAGATGGCTATCAAATTACAGCTCACAGAACACTATTCCTACCCGACAAATGAGTTCTATAAAAGTACAAAGTCTCCTGGAAACTCTCTCAGGTGGTACAGAATTGGTAACTAGAAAATAATAGATTAATTGATGAATTAATTGATGATTAATTAATGAAAGCAGTAATAAAAAGTTAGAATATCAGCTTGTGCACTCAGTAATACAGAACAGGTGCTCTAATAGCGAAGGTTTAAATGCTAAAGGAACAGGCAGATGTCCTACTACTCCACTAGATTTTATAACTGTGGAAGATGGTTACAAATACCAAAACCTCTACTGTGACTAATATTATTAGATCATTTTTGGAAGATGGCTTTAGAAAACTAATAAAACACAACTAGAGACCTAGAGAAGCCTGCTCGCATCTCACAGCCGAACCTGTTGCAAGACTCTCACTGCATCTTGTGTCCTGCACCCACCGGACAGGGAGTGGGTGCATGTGCTGGAGCCCTCCAATGTGCTGCATGCTGGGTAGCCAGTGGCCACCACCTCCTGCCCCCTGATCTGACAGGACATCTTCTACCCAGCTGGCAAGCCAGGCAGATCCCTGCGGGGAGCTGCAACCAACCTCTCCCCAGCCACGCGGTGTGTGGGCCCTGTTAGAGGGAATCTCTGCTTCATTCTTCAAGAAATCTGTCATTTATTATTGAAAGAAGCCCTGTATGGCTGAACTAATCACCAGCTTGAAGTCACTGGAGAGGGAGCAAAGGAGAGGGCAGCCAAATCGTTTGGAACACGGCTAATATACTTTTGAAAGTTTAAGGTTAAAAGGGATCACTGCATCATGCACTCTGACGATGGGCCAGTAAGTCTTATCACTAGTCTCAAACTGAACCAAGGAGCTTGTTTATGATTAAAAGTATTACATTTGCAGTAGGTTATCTCAGCTCCCGACCACTGACTCTTCTTCTATGGTTTTTTTTTCCTACCATTTTAAAAAGCTTTAGCATGCAGTATATTTTCCTTGTGAAGGTGTTCGAACACTGCAGTAAAGCCAACTCTTGCAGAGCTTTTTGACAAATTAAATTGATGTAACTTTTTTAAAGTATAGTTGCAAGGGATTCCCTCCAGTCCTGTAATATTTGGGCAGGTCTTTTCTGCATCACCTGATCTTTAATGTCAGAGCTGCACACCTTGTTCTAGTACCAGTCTCATTAATAGACACAGTAATTGATTTCCTGTACACTAATCCCGTTAGCACATCCAACAATCACGCTGGTCACATTGCACTGGGACCTCATCTGTAAGAGTTTGCTTGAAACTGGTTTTAGACACACTTTTTCCAAGACACAAGCTCTCGTTCCAGAGGCATGGCTTAGATTCTTGGAAAATAGATACACATTTAGCTGAAAAGGCCTGTTTGAAAGTGTTAATTTTACTATGCAGTCCAGATGCCATTGCAGTTGCTCGCACAGTAGTTTACCAGGTTACCATTTAGCACACCCATGGATTTTATTAGCAGTGAGTTTATTTCGGATCTATGGCAAAAGTCTTGAGACACGCCGAGCCTGCAGAACCTTGCAAACCCCAATATCACTAGGATTAACCTCTGATTTTTTTTTCTGATCGTTCAAAAGTCAGAAACTATTTAGCTGTTTAGCCCATTAACTATTGAATAGCATTAGCCATCAGAAATATACGCGGTATTAACCACTTATACTGAGACGGTTTTGCAGTTCTTTGCCTAATGCTTAGGAACGGCAGAGCCATGATGCTTCTGCACTGACTCTTCTCAATTTACCCTTAAACCTCGCCCAACAGGGCTCCCGGGACTGTCCTATGAGACCTGTGAGAGGGCTGATATTAACGATACCGACCCTCATCAACCCCCCGCCTCCTCCCCTCATCC
>JAOXNO010000013.1:92281225-92345133 GCA_028565335.1 Limnodromus scolopaceus | reverse complement strand
GTAAGGGAGGTGCTCCAATCCCTTAATCATCTTTGTTGCCCTACGTTGGACTCTCTCCAGTAGTTCCCTGTCCCTCTTGAGCTGGGGGGCCCAGAAGCAGTATTCCAGTTGTGGCCTCACCAGCGTAGAGTAGAGAGGGAGAACGACCTCCCTCCACCTACTGGCCACGCTCTTTCCTATGCAGCCCAGGGAAGAAAGTAAAATATTTCCAGAGCTCCCCAGATGTGTTCTGTAGGTATTCCCGTACTTGAGAATCTCTGCCCTACGTTTTTCCACTGTTTTGTTTGGGTAAACTTGAACCCAAGAATCAGCATTGTTGCATTCTAGCAATATCCTAATAGCATTTTTCAGGGCTTGGTTTATTAGAGCTTTTTTAGTGTTACTAGAAATTGTTATTATATAATGTATAGAAGAAACTCAGCAGTCATAGTTGAATCAAAATTAATTTAGTGATAAAATAAATGCCTATCTTACTGTGATTACAAAGCATTCATATTCAGACATGAAATGAAGTTGAATGGCATCTTACCTTGAAAGTGGTCTTAAATCTGCTGAGAGAGCACTGCATAGAGCTTATGTTTTCTCCTGCTCTGTTCAAGCAGCATGTCCTATCTGTACTATTGTCAAGCTTATAAAGTTTTTTTTGTAATGTTTTTCTTTTCATTATTTTAAGATGTTCCTGTGGCAGTATAACTATTTTCTCAACTTTTTACAGGATAGTGGATATTTTGCTGAAAGCAATCATGAGAATGATGTGGCTTGCTGGTGGATTCCATTGGATAAATGTAAAAGGCAGACAGGCGTTGCCAGCGGAAGCAGCAATATTAACCGTGGCTCCCCATTCTTCCTACTTTGATGCCATTCCAGTAACTATGACCTTCGCCTCCATTGTGATGAAAGCCGAAAGCAAAGATATTCCTGTTTGGGGAAGTAAGTTGGCAGATACTTAATTTTTTCAAGAACAATTAAAAATGATTACTTAGGAAGTTCACTGGTTGTGTATGAAAAAGCTATAATATATGGTGAGATTTTTTTTTTTTTTACTGGTCTACCTTGAATATCAATAGGAAAAATCGGGGGATGTTTGGTTTTTTCCTTTTTTCCAAAGTTGAATCACTGTACAAAGTCAAAACAGTCCTACGGAACTCATGGTTAAATTTGCAGTGAAATTGTAAGATTTTAAGACCTAATAAATAGAAAAGCAAGTTAGGATGGGGCTATATAAGCAAACGGTGAGACTGTAGAGACTGTAGAGAAAGTCCACCAACACTTCTTTCTTGGTGCAAGTTGGGGTGCCATCCCAAAAATGTGTTTTAGGAATGTTGTCCGTTCTGAATGGTACCCTGCTAATCCTTCATGCATCAATACGTTTGTTTCAGCCAGGGTGTGAGAGATGAGCAAGAGCAGATTGTTGTCCACTCAGATTTAGTCCTAAGAAATGCAGATGCCCCAGTCAATACTGTTTGAATACTATCTTTGGAATTACCATTGTAGATTCTCACAAAGGCTTGGGAGAGACCTGTGATTTTTTGTGCAGTTGTGCAAAAAAAACCCAAACCAAGTATAAGCTTTTAGGCTTGTAGACTTCTAACCAAAGTCTTTGTGGAAGCATTTTGGAGAAACCTACCATGTTGTGTCTAGGGATCAGCAGAGTTCAAAGATGCTTCCTGTGTCTCATTGCGTAGATTTAAAGGGTAGTATAAAAGGGCAAAAAGTTTTACTTTGACCTTGGATAGGGACTTTAATTTAAAAGTTTGTACAGAAACTTTGAGTTCTTTTGCAACTAAGTGGAATCAGGCTGTTGGTGTTGACATCCTCCTAAAATTTCATTAGACAATGTGGTTTTAAGGACATGTTCAAAACCAGAGGCTGAGACATGGCCACAAATGGTGAATAGTTACACCTGGAAGCTTTGTGTAGGGAATCTCACAGTATAAAGATCTCTCTCTATCAAGTAAAGCTCAGGCCAGAACTGTAGCTGTATCTCGATTTCATTGAATATCTGACTAATAGAGTTCAGTAAAAGTTTGTGGCGGTGACAAAATCTGTGTAAAAATGAATAGATGCTTTGAACAAAAAGGGTGTAGATACGTGTTTTTAAAAACAAATGTGTGCGAACAAGTGTAGCATGAAACCAAAAAGAAATTGAATTCCGTTGTCAATACTGAAAGAAGATTCTTTGTGAAACAGTATGTTGACACTCTTGTACAGTATAGGCATATCCAAGCTTGGGCTTTAGGAGCAGTTCAGCTATAGAAGCAGGGGTAGATTTATTTTCTTTCTCAGCTGACTCAATTGTCTGTTTAATAATTGCTAGCTCAGCAAAATGAAGTAGTCCATGTGGAGCTCTTCTTTACTTGCAGCTGGACTGTTTGGAGGACCCAGACTAGATGAGGTAACTCCAGGCCATGTTGTGTTTACTGAAATGTGATGAAACAGCAGAATGGCTTTTGACAGAATGCAATAAAAGCTGTTGAATTATCCCACATAATAGATTTGGTGGGGACTAGTGGGAAAGCCTGAGGAGATTCTGTAGGGGTACGGAGGATGTAGCACAACTAATGCATATTGAGTAGTTCAAACTATTTCCTGTATACCTAATTTAATTTTAAGGTAACTTTAAAAGGATTCAATTGAAAGTCTAAACTTACAATAAATTATTAAAATTGAGTTGATTTCGTTCATGTGTGAGTAAAACCAATTACAGAAAACTGCATATAACGATTTGATTGAATATTACTGGAATGTACAGTGTAGTCAAGTAAATGAATATTTTGTCCTGTATATCTGCATTCACGTTGTCATGCAGCCCCCAAAATTATGTAGTCCCTTATGAAGTGTTCAGAAAAATGCCACGGAGAAGATGCATATCAAAGGTGGTAACTGGGATTCAGAGTTCAAAAAACTTTTTTGTTTTTAGAGAAATGCTTTTAGATGAGCAACATTAATTACAGCAGTTTGTGTTATTATAGTAAGTGGACCTTTAAAGAGAGGTAAGAAATCACTGTAATGATTACTTGGCCTTAAAATTTAGTGAAAACTTTCCAGTGGAGTGAAGTTGTGATTTTTTTTTTTTTCTTTTCTCTGCTTGAAAGAGGTTTTCTGTGAAGCACATGGTACTCGCTGTCCTCTCCTCCTTTATTCTAGCATTTTAATTCCAATGTTATTTTTAATTCCAATGTTATTTACACTTCTCTACATATACGCACACAAATACGTATTTCATGTTATTGAACCACTGGTATTTCTCATATGCTATCTGTGAAAAGGTGGTAATATTTTTCTTGGATTACATGTTGATTTGTCAACACTTGAGACACTCATCTAGAATTTATCCCAGAGAGGTCAGAACTGTATTGTATGTTCTTCAGTTATGTAAATCTTGCAAACCTGTTGTACCATCTCCAGTTAAGTTTTGGAGCCAGGCTTTGATAATCTTAACCTTGTGATCTCTTCATTGAGTCTTGTTAATGGTCATTCCGAATATTCTGGGAAGTTTTGAATAAAGTACATTCATTTAACTCTGAGCAGATGTCAGCATATAAAAAAATGAAGCAGCACAGGAAATTTGAAGATAACTTCCAAGAATGAGGACTTTGGACGAAGAGTAGATTTTCATCCAGAATATCCAAATATAAACAAGTTGGCTTTTTGATCTAGTGACATTGTTTATCAGGACTTTGTATGTTGTGTACCAGAGGGATCGGGTGCTTTAGCAGGCACAAAAAGATCTGATTGCTAAGTCTTTACCAAGATCGGTTCTGAAAGTACTTTTAATAGGTTTCTGGATCAGCCTGTATTACTGTACTGTTAGTTTGCCAGTCATGGAATATTAAGCTGTTGATTCCCTTTTAAGTCCAGATGATTAAAAACCTGTTCTTTATGAGATTGGAAGTATTCCATAAGTGCGTTTGTGTATGAGTGGTTTATTGCTTTCTGACTTGAAGGCAGTTCTCCTGGACTACAAAGTCCAATTTCAGAAGCAGATTTAAGTCTTGTGACTTTCAGACAACTTCCTTCTTTTTAGGTAAACAAAGACAAGAAAAAACAAATTAAAAATGCTCTTTTGCTCTGACAGAAGAGTTATGACCTCTGCAGTTAGTGGTCACTAATGAAGAAAATTACCCACTTGGCACACATACTAGGTTAACAAACTCTGGGGAGGAACTGCTTGTCCAAATATAAATGAGATTTCAACAATCATCAAAACCAAATCAGTATCTGGTAAGTAAAGAATGCTGGAACAGAGGGAAGTACATCACCATGAAGCTGAAGAAGGACATGCATTTCTGCACAATGGCTTTCCAAATGACATCTAGGAATTTGTTGCACCTTACATTGGCTGAAGAGGTTAGATCAGTTCATTCGTCAGCACAGGACCTTAAAGTTTCCTGTTTCATCAACTGGACCCCACTTCATGTCAGAACAAGCTTTTTGCGTAGATTCTGGTTAGTTACACTTTGCTGCCTTATTTTTGGCTGGTAAAGCAATGTGGATAAAAGTTATTTTTCATTGCTGAAGTGGTCAGTGCTACTGTAGAAATACTCTAATAAGAAGGAAAAGGGATTTGTCAGTAAGGTGGGGATTTTTTTAGACAGCTTTTGTGAATAAAACGTCTTCTGTGCCCTGAACTTTAAAAAAACTAAATTTAAGGTGATAAGCTATGTAAACTTAAGGCAACTTCTCAACATCTATAACCGCACCCTCTGCAAAACAGAAAAAGTTGGTACCTGTAAAATGAATGGGGCGATATGTTAGCTTAAGTTTATAAAGGGGAAGGAGGTCATTTGTACTTGGCAGAATACAGAAGGGCAGTAGAGTAAGGGAGAATCCTATTGTGCTGTAAAAACTGTCAGTTCTGTTGTGGGCAGTTTTTTCCACATCTAGTAAATTGACCTTTTTTTTTTTTTTTTTTCTTGTTCAAGCTCATCTTTTGAAAGGGTTTTATAGACCTTTTTTGAGCATCACGACTAAAAGACAAGAAATAAGTAATTCAGAGGGAAGTACTAATGCTGTGGTAGCTGGATATGTTTTCATCTGAGAACTTAAAAGATGTCAAATTACTTATTCATCAGCTCTGTTATGCAACCTAATCCACCAGTCATCCACCCAAATTGCTTCTTCCCCGCCCCTCCAACCTTCCAAAGCACACAAGGAAGAGAACCTGTGGTAGACCCATAGTTCTTCAGTGAGGATCTCACATTTAAATACTTCTGAGATTCATCAAAATGGTACTTAAACCCCTGTTGGAGAAACCTGCTGTAAGGTAAAGGTGTCACATCACAGATTTCTTCTCTTTATACGCTGTAAATCAGCACCTTAAACATTGTTAAGTTGGATGCCAATATCCTGTGCTATGTTGGCATTGTAGCCTGCCTTGAGTATGCAAATTCCTCAGTTTTGAGGAGCATCTTGAGATTACTGCTTATCCATTTCATCCTCTCCTTTAAAACCTCCGTTTCAAAAGCTAATGTTTCGTTCAGGTTGTGGGCACCCATATAGTCCTGCAGTATTTCAGCCCTCACAGGAGCTCTTCTGGAGAGACTTAAAATAATTAGTCACCTGTGTATTATGGGAATGCTTTTATTGTTTGGGTTGGAATCCTGGACTTGCTGGATTATTTTTTTTTCACCATATAATCAGTAACAATTCTCATTTAAACTGCTGCTGGAATGCCTAAATCGCCATCACTTTTTTTAAGCATGCTTGTTAATATAGTTTATGGAAGTTACAAACTGCAGTATACAGAAAACCTGCAAACCACTACAACTGTCTTAATAAAATACTTTTTAGACTGGCAGCAGAAAGTTAAAACATACAGCCATGCCCTCATACAGGTATTGCAGGTGTGAGAGCAAACAATAATCTTTGTGATATGAAAAGGGTCTTTGTCCCTCAAGAAGTCCTTAGAGAAAATAGTTGACATGTTGAAAGATCAACCCAAATACCATGGAATTTGCTTCTGTTATAGCTAGAGAACACTGATTATTTACCTTCCACTACTGACCTCTCCTTGTCGTACAGATGGTGTGTTTCGTGCCTTCCTCTTTGGAAACAGGGATAAGAACTTTCCCATTGACACTGCCTCTATACCAGGAATGCTTGGTATCTGTTCTGTCAGGTGGTCTATCTGCGAAGCATTTCATCAAACTCGGAATTGTTGCTCTAATAATAGACTACCACTAACTTTACAAATCTCGTGTAAAGTACCATGACGACAATAATACTATTTTTATAAGAACAATGTGACTCCAAGTTTAAAAGATCCAAATTTTGGTTGGCTTCAGTTTTGTATGTTGATATAACTTTGTGTGTTGATGTGTGTGGTTTTGATTTTTTTTTTTTCTCATTTTTAAGGTCTCTTGTGTCCATATACTCAGGAAGCTGTTTTATTCTGGAACCTTAATGGTTTTTTTCCTTTAGCCTTCAGAAGACTTCTGAACCCCTTGCAGATTTCATTTCTTGTTTCTCTCCAAAAACCAATAGTTTTTGTATTAGGTATTACTTTGTTAGAAAAGGTGTGAGTTCCGAACTTCGTGAGCATGTTCATTGGAGTAAGGCAACTCTTAAAAACTAAGCCTAAGATACTGCTTTTCAAGCTTTAACTTCTGTGGGTTTATAAGCCTTAAGTACAGAATGCACAAGAGGACAACTGCTATTAGAACAATAATCTGTATTTCTTCCTATAGTAGGAAAAATCGGGCAGTAAATACTGTAAATGGATATTCCATGCAAGTCTCCTGTATTACACAGCCTACCTTCTTGTTAAATGCAAACAAAGCCAGTTGTACTGGCTCTATAGGCTGCCATATCAATGTACCAGAGGAACATATTTGATGGGTTTTTTTGTTCTTTGGAGGGGTGGCCAAGTAGAAGCTTAAGGTTCAGCATTCTCTACTCTTGCAGCAGATAGAATCATAGAATTGTCCAGGACCTCTGAGATCAAGTCCAACTGTCAACCTAACACTGCCAAAACCATCGCTAAACTATGTCCTGAAGCACCACATCTACACGTCTTTTAAATGCCTCCGGGGATGGTGATCCCACCACTTCCCTGAGCAGCCTCTTCCAATGCTTGATAAGCCTTTCAGTGTAAAAATTTTACCTAATATCCATCCTAAAGCTCCCCTGGCACAACTTGAGGCCATTTGCTCTTGTCCTGTCACTTGTTACTTGGGAAAAGAGACTGACCTCCACCTCTCTGCAACCTCCTTTCAGGTAGTTGTAGAGAGTGATAAGGTCTCCCCTGAGCTTTCTTTTCTCCAGACTAAACCTGTGTTTGATGCTGTTTCTACAGCGGTGAGAATGTAACTTCCTATTCAAAAATGTGTGTGGGAGTACATTTTGGAAAAAGAGTATTTAGTGCCACATTGCCATTCTGTTGTTTTTTGTGTTCTCCAATGCTGTGTAGACCCGTGATGGTGCTGCCAGTATAGATTTATCTACTATATGGTTTTAGCTGTCAAGCATAGTTTAAATGGTTTTTATCATACGTTGGATGCTAAATAGTACTTCATGTCTTGATTTGAAACAAGGTTTCTTCACCTGTATTTGCCTGGAAATAGAGAGGTGAAATACATTTACTTATTTATTTATCCCCCCTATCCTCCCACCGCTGCTGTTATCCTGAGAAGTTCATTGACACCAATTGTATGTGTTCAGCTCATCAGAAAGAAACTTTTTTTTTTGCTTATGCATCAGCTGGTGCTAGAAATGATTGTATGGGAGTCATGGCTCTAACAACAGTTGGAGCTATCACCCTGCAATTAATTACAGCAATACTGAATTTTTGCAGGCTTTCTTAAAAAATGTTGTTTCTCGTTAGTGCAGCTTTCCATTGGTTAACATATCTGTGGCATTTTGGCTGCCTGCAAGTCAAAGGTTTTGATGAATTGCTAGCAGTATTGTTTAAATTGCAGGCACCTGCCTAAGAAGGTGAAGTACAGCGTGTGTCACCTGTCTTCAGGACTGCTTGTAATGAGGTGAAATTGGGGAGGAGAGTGACTACATCAAGTAGGTCTGACACTGCTGTACAAAAAGCTGGAATAATGACACTGGCGAGGTCAATATTGTGAATTGGGGGATTGCCTGCCAATCACCCACTAGAATTTATAATTTAAGGGTAGTTTTAATGGAGTGAGAGGAGATAGGCAAGCACATCTTTCAGCATCTCTGAATACTTGAGGTACTGTCTTCACTACCTGATGACAGTCAATCTTGGACAGTTAAATTGATGAGCAGAGAACGTTAAGATCATGTTCTGTTTATGAATCATATTGCACAGTTCTGCTTTTTTCCTTTAGTTGTTCAGTATGCCAGCTGTCTGAAGCATTTTCATGCATCCTGCTTTTTGCTCCTGCCCTGACTTTGCTCAAGTCCTGCCTATTCCTTGCCTCAAGTACTGCCTTCCAGTACTGTCCCCAGCCTTCTCTATGTTTCAGCTTGACTTCTGACCTCAGTCTCATCTTGTCCACCTATTTGGTATGTTTCTCAGTTTCTCTTTACAGACCTTTGGCCCTGCTCCTGACTATTTCTTGCACAGATCAACTTCATACAGCCTTTGAATTTTCAGATTCCTGTCAATTTACTGAACATGAAAAAATGTGGTGAGAGTAAAGGTCTGTTTTAACAAGGGGTTATAAAAAGAGTATATGGGGAAAGGCAAGTACAGAGCTAACCTTCCGTTGGTATGTACTTTCAGCTTCTTACTCATGACTGAAAGTTTCAATTTCCCTTTAATTGTTGGACTTAGCCACTAAGGGGCCTGGAAGTTGGTGTCTTACAGGATCTTAAGTTGCTGTTTAATGTTAAAACAAGAATTCTGTCAGCTTTTTAGTCTGATCCCTAAGGAAGTAAAATTTGATGTGATGCGTTGAAATAGTGATGGCTTCACATGTATTTGAAAGAAAGCCGATGGTTTAAAAGATACAAAGTTCTGCAAGCTGCATGAAAATAGCGTCTGAACAAAGAGGGGGAAAAAGAATCACCTTACAGCCTGTTTTATATGTATCATATAATTTAACAGGCAGGACAAATCCATAAGAAACCAAGCTTTCAGTTGTCTCTGTTCTTTTTCAGTATACCGTAATAGTTTTTCTTTGCACGTGGGTGTGTTGCTGTTTGTGGTGGTGTCCATTTGTAAGATAACTTGCAGTGTGTTATTTTGGAGCTACATTGTACTAGCTTCCTTTTGGGAAGTTTGTATCAGTAAAGCTGCCTGGTTAACACTTCCTGCCTGTCCAGTTTCCAGATACAGATTACATTAGTGGTTAGAGACTCAAAATTGGTAAGTTGTCTATAGCCTGTTTCAGTCATACTGCTCTAAGAAAATCTATCGGCTTGCTTAATTTCATGTTTTCTAAAGAAGACCCTGCTTGCAGCATACCCTCAGATAAGACCATCAGAGCTCTGGAATTATCTTGCTTGTTCCTTGGCCTGAAGTAACATGTATTCCACCATTTGAGACTAATGTAAAAGAAACTTCAGGGTGAAGGCTGAGGATGTTTGATTCTTTTTTGCTTTCTTTCACTTGATAATGTTGCTTTTGCTACAGAATAGTAATTTGCAGCAGTAGGGGGAAACTCAGAACTAGCATCACTAAGAAACAAAACAAATGGTTATGAAACCAGGTATGGTTTCCTTTGCATTTTTTATTGCTTGTTCTGGATTTTTGTTTGTTTGGTTTTTTCTATTTTTTTATGTATGGTTGTTTTGTAGTTTGTTCTGGGTGGGTTTTTTTTTTTGATTGGTTGGTTGGGGTTTTTTGTTGGGGTTTTCTTGGTTTTGTTTTACCTTCCCACAGCAGTAAACCCAGTTGGCCCATGATGATCTTTGTTCCCCTAGCAAGCATTGTTCTATGGATATTGTCTAAGAGCAGGCATGCAGGAAGAAATGCAAGACTATGGTAGCTTTTATCTGATACACTGTCTCCTAAGCTTTGGCAACTCATGGGATAAAAGCAGTATTTCAGAGGCTGGCTGAATGTTTGGGAACTTGCTGTAAGGTGTGACAGATCAGTTTCACAGAACCAGAGAAGGATTTTGGTGAGTTTCTGGCTAAACTGCCAGTGTGGTAACACCAGAACCAGCAGCTTTTGCTGACTACGGGACTGTAATTCCTTACACTGTTTTTTTTGTTTTCTTCACACTTTAAGCACTGGCTGATCCATTAATGCAGCAAGTCTATCCTTGACAAAAGAAGATTATACAACTAGTGTCAGCGAGCTCATCTCATGGTGGTTGGAAATATGAAAACTATTTTATATTTGCATTTGAGGCAGATAGAATAGCAAATGATGACTCTTGAACCTTCAAATAAGATTACAAGATACAAAAATTATAAAAAGGTACTTGAAGACAACCTGCTAAAATAAAAGTGTGAAATAGTGTATTTGAAGATGCTTCTCTTGTAGCACTTCTTGGCACTGCAAAAGAGTTGTATATGCTGCTTACTAATTTGTAAGTGGGCATCTGTGTCCTTGTGACAGACATGTATGGAGGAGATACTGTGGATTGATTTCTGATTCTTGCTTATGCTCACTTTGTGTCTGGCTATGTGTAAGAGGTTTTCCACTGAGTCAGGAAAAGTCTGCCTGAGACCTGATTCATGTAGTATGAGGAACAGGCAAACAGGTGGCAGCTCAGAAAATAAGCATGCTTTTTCTTCTGGTGATGCTTATTCCCAGAAAAGATAACACAATCTGTGTACGGAATAGCTTTGATGGTGTACCTTCAGTGAAGCTGGGGTGTCACAGAAGACAAAAGCTACAAAGACAGTGGTAGTTTGGCCCACAAGATGTCTTTTGGAAACATTTGCGTAGGGAGATTCCTGCTACTTTGCTGGGTTGAGGATGGCTATAGAGTTTGTGATTTTTGCAGTAGGAGGAAATGGCCTATAGTCAAGCACAGCTGCTTTGTTGCAAAAAACCATGCATAATAAGTACAATCATGTTTTAAATTATCTGTGATGTATGTGTATTGGTCTATTAAAAATTGAACAAGTACAAAGTGCCAAAATTGTGCAAATGGCTTTCCTTACAGGAATTAATGAAAACATTTCAATGAAACTGCTGTAACTCAGCTTAGTATTTAAGTTTGCAGTGTAATATAGTAATGTAGTAACGTAATTATGCACTCATATCAAAGTTCTTGTCCACAGGACTACTGGGCAAAAAATGTTCTTTAGTCAAAGGGGAAATAAAGGCTGGTTTGCTTGTTTTTGTTTTCTTTCCTCTTCAGCTTTAATCAAATACATCCGACCAGTATTTGTATCTCGCTCAGACCAGGATTCTCGCAGGAAAACTGTTGAAGAGATTAAGAGACGTGCTCAGTCCGATGGTAAATGGCCACAGGTACTGTATACTACTCCTGTGTGACAGATGGTATTTGGCATTTCCAGGCTTTGGATGTGCAGTTTACTTTTTTCCTTGTGGGATGCTTTAGATGGTTTGTGGGGGGTAGGTGGGTGGGATTTCCCAGCCCTCTCTAGAAGATACAATGTAGGATTCTTATCTGAACAAAACACTAGCTTTGCATTGCAATATGTTTCAAGCGGCGACTGGGTAAGTACATGGGAAGGCAGCTCTATTTACTGATAATAAATAGACAGAACACAGAAGGTTTAGAAAGTCTCTGAGAAGAAAATGATCAGGTGCTCAGCAGAGTACCTGGGGGAGTATTGTGTGTTCTTACCTTTCTTGAGATTTTGGCGTAATGTCATTGTTGGAGATGCAATACTGGTCAAGACAGCCCAAGCAATTCAGATGTTCCAATAAATGGAGTACACCTCTACTGGACCACATGATGAAAACATTGCTAGAATAAGTGTCTCGGGTTTTTTCTGCACCTGAAATGTGACTATTTATAATGTGCTTTGGAAGAGAATAATAGGAAGGAAGAGATGACTACCTAAGGTATCAACTTTCTAGAAGCATGTGATTGTTTTGAAAATTTGAAGTATTCTTCTTGTGAATTTTTGAGATTAAGATACAGTATGTCTTTTATGACATTGTTGCTACTACAGTGGTTATGTCTACATACTGGGCTACAAAAAAATTATAAACAGTTATAAGTAATGTGATAAAGGTGGTACATAGCTTTCACATCATGACTTTCATCAATAGATTTAGCACTTTCCTGTAAGTAAAAATATTTACTTTTTAAAAGAAACTGAGTTGCAGAGCTGAAATGATTTCCAGAATATCTAGCAAGCTAGTACCAGAGGGGGCAATAAAATTAGTAATGTCAATTCTAGTCCATTGCTTTGTGCCCTTATGATACATATTTGTTTACTTTAAATGTCTTGTTTTGTAACTCAAGAAAATTTCAGTTCTTGGCTTTTTTGCTGTCTAAAACATTATATTTATTATTTTTTTTTTACAATCTAACCTCATCATCTGAATACAGTTCAACTTGAGCATTTTTGCCTCATTAAAATTCAGTTTAGATATTTCCAGCCTCTATCATTCTGACATCTGTGCATATGCCAAGTAATAAATGCAAAAAGAAAATAAGTCTTCCTTTTCTTAGCCTGTAAGCATGTAGCTTGGGAGCAGGGATTTCATTTTGGTGCAAAACAGAATATTATATTTTTACCAGCACTGAAACCTTTTGTGAAAATTCTCTTATAGTCACAAGTGTTTCTGTTCACTGTCAATGTTCCAATAGAAAAGAATTATTATCAGAGGTCAAGAAAGAGGCAAATTCACAGATAAAGGAAAATATTTTTACTATTAGGACAGAACTTTACTTGACTTCTTTATTGAGCACTATTGTCTTTTTTTTTTTTCACTCTAACTGAACTGCTTTTCCCTGGAAACTTTTTTGCTATAATCAGTTAATGTTAGCTTTGAAAAGATGTGTTTATAAATAAATCCACATTGAAATAGTTCTTAAAAGTCAACTTTTTTTTTACTTCAAGATAATGATATTCCCAGAAGGCACTTGCACAAACCGATCCTGTCTAATTACATTCAAGCCTGGTAGGTATGATGCACATTTCTCTGTTCTCTACAGAATGTTCTTGTATCTTCATTTTCTGAAATACCACTTGCATTGTAATTTGCTTGCTGTTGCAGAAGTTGAATTAAAAATCTTGCAGTAGTGTAGATTGGAATAAATTTTTTCTGATGCTACAAAAGGATTGTAGTTCCACTGTTGAGCAAAACATTTTAGATAATTCAGATTTTTTTCTTTGCTTCTGAGATGTATATGATCTAGAGGACTAATGTTTCTTACTGGGTTTTTGTTTGTGGTTGTCTTTTTTTCTTGCCCCCTCCATTTCCTATTTTGAGTCTGTCATGCAGCCTTCAGATGCACTGTAAAGCTTAATGTATCAGCGTGTATCTATTTCAGGCTGCTGCAGCCTTTGTTGCTGTGTTGTATGTGGTTGATTCCTCTCCAACTCTTCTGTTGAGTTGCATTCTGGTGAAGATCACAAGAATCTTGCCAGTGTAGCACTGTTACAGAGGCTGTAATTTTTTTTACAATATATTTTTATTTAACATCTACATTTTAAGCTCTTTTCAGTTAGTATCACCCCTTTAGTCTATCAGATTAGCAGAGGGTATAACACTGAACATTGTTGCAGCTGTAAACTGCAGTTACAATAGGGAGAAATGCCAATACTGCAGTGAGCCACCAATGTTTAATGTAAACTTGCCTTTATGATGTAGGTAGGGAAATAGTGAACGAGGAGGCTCCAGCGGGCAAAGCAGTTGTGAATGTGGTTTTTGACTCTTCCTAGGTTTCTTCCTAGCTCATTGTGTTCTGGTCTCACTGTGTTTTGTATTTTGTGTTGCTTACAACTTGCATATTGCTATTAGAATATTGTACAATGAGTCAGCGTTGTGATTCCTTGCACTGATTCATTTGGCTGAAGAAATCTCAGTATTGTCTCCTGAGCAAACATTCAGAAAGCTTTTCTTCCTCCCCTCTCAGCTCTTACCTTTTTAGATGAATGAGTGGTGGTTAGGAGAACATCTGCTTCTTTCGTTCTTTACTTTCCCTCTCCTTCTCTCTCCACCTGAATCCTGACCATGCTTTCAAAACCAGTCTCAATCCTTCATTAAAGCCTTGATTTCCTGCCCTCCCTCTGTGCCATAGACATTCCAGGTACCATATACTTTCTGCCTCAAATTCCCGCTCTGTCTTCCTCTCCTCTGGTATAATACATGCTGCTGTCTGCCTCTTGACTGTCTCACCTTCCTACTGAAACCTGCTTTTCTATCCATCCAGCTTCCCAGAAATCCTTTACCTCACAATTCTTCACTTACATCGAATTACTTTAGGTCTCTATTAAAGTAACTGCTTTCAGGATGCCTTTCCCTATTCTACTCCTGTGATCTACGCTCCTTGCTCTTACTACACAGTTTTTTGGTTTTGTGTTTGTGCAAGCTAGTCATACAGGGGAAGCTAGTCTGGTTCTGTTTAAATGGTGGTGTTGTCATCTACCACTCAGATTTTGTCATCTTTGGATTCTTTCAAAAGTTGCTTAGGCTGTTGTTCTTGGAGACTGAACAGAAAGTACCCCTGGGCCAAAAACAAAATCTCTGCAGGCTCCTGTTCAGACAGCCTTCATTTAAAGATGTTTATACTTCATCAACAATTACTTCTATTACATCTGGGCAATTATTCTGTAAAGCAAATGTAATGCTAAGAATACAGTATACTTCCATCATTGCTTTCTTAGTTTTAATCAAAATATTAGGCAGAAGTCAGTAAATTGTTATAAATAACATAGTTTGAGTGAAGCTGTCTTCATTAATTGTTTTCGTGAGAAAAAGATGTTTAGAGAAATCTTCAGCAAGATGGTTATCATGCTTACCCAATCTTTGTGCTAGAAACCAAGAAAATGATTAGCAAAAGACACTGAGAGATCAGACTTATTGGAACTATAGTTTTCATTTGAAATGAAGTGATATTTCTGTACAGTAGCTTTAGTTCAATACTTTCTATTAGATTTTTCTGTAGCTACAGAATGGAAGTTGTGTGAATTCTGTTATTTCAGAGTGGATAAATGTCCTATAAATTGATGTTGCTTAGCTAAAAATAAAGAGGTTTTTTTGCATAAGAAAACTTTGGTTCTTCACCATAAAGTATTGTTGACCACAGGGAATATATTGACTTAACTATCTTGTACATCCTCATATTTTTTTAAGTATTTATTAAATTCAGCTTTGTACTGGGCTTTGACTTGTATAGATGATAATTTATGTAAGTGGTAGAGGATAATTTAGAGAATGTAAATAATTAAGAATGCATGCTTATCTGCTGGAAAGGTGGGTGTACATTGTCATTCTCCAGTGCTTTCTTTTTAGATTACTTTTGAGGCTACTTTTAGATCTTACTTTTTCACTATCAACTAATTCCTATGCGTATCAGCCCATTAATTGTATATTTTTTTCTTTATTGCAATAAATTTCTAATGTACCAAAATGCACTACAAAGTAATTATGTGTCATATGTGCCTTCTAGGAGCGTTTATTCCTGGAGTTCCTGTACAGCCAGTGGTTTTACGTTATCCAAACAAACTGGTAAGTTCAGCTGGCAGTGAAAATATGGGGCACTTCTGTAGTCTTTTAGGTTAGATAATTAGGTTTAGAACTTTGAAAAGCATTAATAAATGCTTATTGGCTAAGTATGTATTCCTTAAGCCTTTAGCAATATAGATAGTCTTAACTGAGTTTAAATGTTTCTGCTTTTATTAGGTTACTTACAAACAGTGCTCTGAAAGTTATTCAGATTGTTACAAGAAGTACTGTAGAAATGACAAAACAAATCATGGAGTGGTTTGGGTTAGAAGGGACCTTTAAAGATCATATAGTTGCACCCCTCTGCAATAGGCAGGGACACCTCCCACTAGAGCAGGTTGCTCAGAGCCCCATCCAACCTGGCCTTGAACACTTCCAGGGATGGGGCATCCACAACTTCCCTGGGCAACCTGTTCCAGTGCCTCACCACCCTCAGAATAAACAATTTCTTTCTAATATCTAATCTAAATCTCTTTCAGTCAATTTCTGTCTGGGATCTGTCTTCCAGTGTGCTCCCTGTGACTGCTAAAGTGCTGGAGACTTTTCTTAATATTAATTGCTGGAAGATGTTTCTGCATCTCCTGCCTATGTGAGTGTTAGTCACAAGTTAACAGAACTAGCTAAATAGTAATGGAATAATGTATTGAGGACCTCAGCACCTTTATAAGGTGTCTTGTTGTCCGTGTCTTACATTCACTGTGTGCTTAGCTAAGGAGTGCTAGACACTAGCTAATTTGGAGTAGTTCTTCAATATAGATCAGATTCAGGTAAAATGTGAATTATAGTGTTTATTTACAATATCTGAATTAAACAATTTTTACAAATACATGTAAGGATACAGGCAAACAAATTAAGACAAAACTCACTTCTACTTCAAGGTCAAGCATACAAGAAAGCAGAGAAGAGGGATTTTGTCTTCTTATTATTATTCATTTTACCCTGATGTAGATACTTTCCTGGCGTACTGCAGCCAGAATCCTGTCTGTCTGCATTCCTTGGTTAATTAGAAGATGCTTCCTAGTCAACTTTGCTAGCTTTTATACTTGCAGTTTCTTTTTGAGCCCTCTGGGACTGTTTTCAGGTCCTGTCTGTCCCCTTCTCAAATAGAAGTTTAGGGGAGGGTGGGAGGAGTGTCAGAAGTAAAATAAGGACTACCTTGGCTCTTTGTTGATGCATGTCATATCAGAAGATCACGTGTCATCTCTCTTTGATGAGCCCATTAATAACTGCTTGATCTAAGGAAGGATTTTGTTTCCTCTTGGTCTCTGAATGCTTATGTTTTATAAGTGTTTCCATCCATTTTCTTTCTGTCAACTTATAGGTTGATATAAAACATAAGTTTGATTAGAAATGAAAAGAACTTAAGTAAATTTAAAATTCGTGGACCACAGTTTGCTCTTGACTGAGACAAGGTGTGATGGCAGTCAACTAGTTTGCAGTAACAAACCCAAAAATTATCTTTGCAGATGCTGTGACAAGTATAGCAGCCTGTTGTGCTCACACAGAATTAAGTGTATTGTGGCAGGTTGCATGGGACTTTTATAGAATCATAGAATGGTTTGGGTTGGAAGGGACCTTAAAGATCATTCCAACCCCCATGCCCTGCGGGCTTTCTCATTACATAATTGTTTTATTTGCAGGAAGAAGGATCTTCTCTAAAAATATTTTAAACTTTTATTGCACTGCCAGTTTAAATTGCAAATATGCACATGCCTTATGTCGTAATAAGTAAGATACATATATCTTGTATCTTTTGGTTATTATTAAAATTATTGATAACAATATAAAGCTATCAAATGTTAATTTCCAAATATCTTCAACACTTTATTATCATACTGAAATGTTCTTATTGCCTGTAGTACATAATATGCAGTGTTTATAAACTAATATTAGAAGTTCTTAATACTCTTAACAGAATTTTTTGCATTTAAGTACTCAACATAAATTTTAATGAAAATTTTCATGATTTTTTTATATTACTGCAAAATATTGTAAAAGAAACTGTAAGTATTTATGTAGATATCCATCAGAGTTGGCCTGAATCTGTGTATGGAACTTTACTTTTTCCTACTGCTTTTGATTTACTAAGTAAAACACCTAATTTTCACTGCCATACTGAGTCGTTTAACCTCCTAATGTCTACTTCCAATAAACATTAATGGGGGGGAGGGGGTGATAATTGCTCTTACTATTTACTTTTTAGATTAGCTTGGGGGCTGCAGAAGAGTTGCAGCAAAGTTAGAATGAGGAGAGGAAGGAGTATGATGTGATATGTGAAAGTGAGGTTTATTTTGGTTAGGGTGCAGTTAACAGGTAACAAGAGCAACGGAGTAGGGAGAGGAATATTGTTTTTCATACACTAAGACAGCATTTCTAGCTAATTTTAATTGTCTCTGGCTTTCTGTTTGTTGTCTTGTTTGACCACTGCATATTATAATTTTAGGTTTAGAAAGGAATTTTAGTCAGTGCTAAATTTTGCTAGTCAGTGAATTCTGGATATGCATTGTGTGCAGTCACCCCACTGCTTTCGGCTTGAACTTGCTCTGATTTACCTTCAGAGCTCTGAGTTCCAAAGTACAGAGGAGAACAGTCTTGGACTTGAGTGCACCTGACTCTTTTGGGAGGCTTTTTGACATCAGAGCCTGGGGTGACTGCTAGGTGTGTGCACTTTTACATGTTTATTTAATTGAACTCTATTCAAGAACTAGGGAAGGCACTGCTGTTCTGCAGTGGACTGAAACACGTGGAAAAAATGATGATGTAAATTCAGGTTTTTTTCTAGAAAATAAATCTGGTTCTGGTTGCCATGAAGAACTCTCTTTCTAGTCAGGGTTGTCCCCTGAATACCTTTCTTCTTTAGGCTTATGAGTGTTTGCAGTAGATGATGCCTCTGGTCCTGTATCAATGTTTCTTTAGGAGTAGCATGTCAGTATGTTGCTCCTCTTGATGCATGAGCAGAAAGAAATTGTAAAGCTTTAAATGTTGTTCAGACCTGGAATTCAAAATTTGCTTCTGTTTATCTAGTATTTTGCCTATTGGATGCTTGACAGCTATTACATATATTCTGATTAAAATAAATGCTCTAATGTCTCCATCCGTAGGTTCTACAGCAATACTTTTTGCAAGTCATTTTTACACTAATTTTCTTCATGTACACAGCATTTCCTTCATTTGAATTTTCTGTCAGAGTCCTGGTAATTATGAAAGGCTATATACTGTTTAAATATCACAGAGTGATTTTAAACTTATTTTTATGTCCAAGTGTCTTCCATAGGTAACTGTGCTATTTGAAAAGAGGTTTTGCAGCATCTCTTGTGCAACTTTGGAGTATCAGGGTTGACTGAGCATGTGAAAACACAGCCAATCTACTGTTTGAAGCTTGGCATGATTCTCAGTATCTTCTTGTGTCAAATACAAATTTTACAGATGTACGTCCACACAATTTGAAGGATTTATTACCTAGATACAAAAGTTTCAAAGTGTCCTCAGAATGCTATCGAAGTGAATGTTCTCCATAAACATAAGCTGGTAGCTGTGATAAATATAAAAGGTATCTAAACTAGGTATGGAAAACGCCACTTCCCGTCTTCTGCTTGCTGTTTTTGTCATAAAAATATTGGATATGCTGGCAGGAATATCCTATAAAATAGGTCTGCCTCTTGCAGACCAGAATCCTGTTTCCCACTATGTAGCATTTGTAGCTGTTCTCCCTCCTGCATCCTATTGTTCTGGATGAGAAAAAGCATGCGTGTCTTCTGTGACATTCACACTGTGAGTTTCTCGCAGGATTGTTGAAAGATTTGTGGCTTCTTTGAGCTTGTCTTGCCAGCCAGCACAGTGGCTGGATGCTGAAAATACCTATTCATTGTTTAGTGATCCATTGCCCAGGCAAGGTACCTTTATCGAGCTCACTTTTCTTCTCTGTCTCCTTCTGCACTGTTGCAATTTAGAGAGCTGGGTTGGGTATGTGTAGTGCTGTGGTGGTGTTCTATATGGCAGGTCTAGTCTCTGATTAGAGAAATTATCAGCTGTCTATACTGCAGTGGTCAGGGCTTTTAAATGAAAGTTCCTTGTGGAAAAAACAAACCACATAACGTATTTACTTGCAGTATTATCAGAAACATTAAAATTGCCAGAAGCAGTTTAACAGTAAAACTACAGACATGAAAGTTCTACAAGATCGCTACATGGAGAAGTTGATTTTCATGCATGTATGTTGATTGCTAGAGATAAAATTGTTCTTTTATTGTATTTTGTTTGATTTAAAAGAATTGTTGGAAGTCAAGATTTAAATTTTTAGTAGTCCTTCATGATGTATTGACCTTACTCCAAGCTGTAGATCTGTCATGTTAATAACTCTTATGCGTGTGTTGCTTTCTTTCATTTTCACTTGTCACAGCATTTTTCTCTAAATGGTAATTAAATGTGAGCTTGTCTTGATTTCTGAAGATCATGGCACATGTAATCACCTAAACTCTCTAAAGTGGTTTTGAATGGTAGCATAGAACTGAAGTGGGACATTTTAAGTAGACTGATAGAAATATCTTTCTGGTCTTCTAGAAACCTGAATTTACTGAGTCCTCTTGTCTTTTCATTAATGACTTATACATTATTTTTCCCAGTTAGTCAAAACAGTAACTTGGAATTAATTTTCAGCTTTTTGGATTATTAGTTCTACACATAAGTGTCATCTCCAAGTATTACAGTTTTTTTTTCTATGCTGTTTCTTAGTCTTATAGTTAAAAATGTGATGACTTTTACTGTCATACTCCTTCTTGTTACCTGTTATATACTCCTTTCCAGGTTTCTGTTCCCTTTTTGGTATTTGCATCTTGTTCACTTATTTCACTGCTATTTATCCTCTCTTAATGTTTTACACACTGTTCATCTCAGCCATCTAAAAGCACTGCTGGTTTTGCCTGAGATAAATTGATAGGTTTGATAACAAACTTTTGATATTCTGAGATTTGATAACAAACCTTTTGATTATTGGATCAGGCAGGTGGATGTGTACTGTCTTTGAGTAAAGGCAACTGGAAAAATACTGTTTCGAGGTAAGACACAAAGTCTTACTCATCCTACTGCCTCGTGTCAGTTGAGCAGACTTCCTTTCAGTCATCTTGACAGGTCCCAAACACTTCAGAAGTGTTACAGGGTGTTCTGTTGCTGGGAGGTCCAAATAAAGGGTAGGGACACTTGAAGGGAAACCCTCTCAAACATGATGGGCTAGGAAAATACACATGGACTATGCATATCATGGAACATTACCTTACAGTAAATAACTTTTTTTTCCAAGGCTAACAGTATTTGAGGAATCCCTGGATCTTTAAATGTTTGATAAATATAGATATTCTGTGTTTAAGAGCTAGGTTGCTGGGTATTTCCTGGCTATGTAAAGGTAGGCTGATTCCTACTAGGGCTTAGAACTTTTGCAAAGAGAACACTGCAGTTTCCAAGAGAACCTTTTAGTCATGTGATATCAGTTATTCTATCTATAACGTAATGAAAGTTTAAAGTGCAATAATTGATTGCAACTGTCATGCTTGTTTTCTTAGGATACAATCACGTGGACGTGGCAAGGGCCAGGAGCGTAAGTGGTTTATGTTTTAATTGCTTATATTGCGAATGCTTTCCTTCAGTAGTTTTTATTTATGTGTCTTATAGGTGTATATAGTCAAGTAGCAATTGCTGGCTATGGGATTATTCTTTGGGATTAATTTGTGTCTCTTATCTATTATTCCCTAATTATGCTAATATTCAGTTAGAGGAAGCCAGGTATAAAGTGTAATTCTGCTGCTATGATTTCAGTGGTTTGTAGAATGAATTTTAGGTTTTTATTTCAAATTGGGGTTTTTTTTTTGGTGTTGGCTTTTTTGTTGTGGTGGGTTTTTTGTTTTGTTTTGTTTTGTTTTTTTTTAGCCAAGTACAACAATTTGCTTCTGCTCTACGTATTTTATTGCCTGCAAGTTGATTTGGTGTGTTTCTGTATAAAATCTGTATGGTTATAGTTTGAAATTGATCCTGTCCCACAGAAACAGTCAACCCACTCAGGAAATTTGGAGATACTGTTTCCATTATCTTGCCTGAATGTAACTTTTATTTTATTTTTTTTTTTAAACAAAATGTTATTCAGAGGTTCATTAGCAAATTCATGTAATGTAAAGTACTAAATGAAAGCAGTTCTTGCTGGTTTAAAAAATATATTTTTAGCATTTTTTAATGTTGGGTTGGAGTAAAAGTTGAAAAATATTTAGATGAAGATCAAGGAATTTTGAACCCTAAGTAGAGGGGAGTTGGATTCTGTTGTTAATGGCTTGCTATTAGCCTCTTCCTTGGGAATCTCCTTTGAGATCATATATATTTTAGTAGTAACGCAGTAACCATTGGGATTAGCCAAGATTCAAGTAATTTAGAATTTTGTCAATAAATTTTGCATCTTCAAATGGACTGAGAACCAAGTCTATTTAAGGTCACGTCTAGATTTGGAGACTTGAGGAACTCATTTTTCACTTTTAAAGGTTCAGCTTTCAGTTAAATAGTCACGTTGGAAGTAGAGGAATCCATGATAATGTCTACAGTAAGTAGTACTGTATGCTGGGATTTCTCTTCTCTCCTTGTGAGTTCCTACCTCTTCTCTTGCATTTGTACTGCAGTTCATCAATCAAATTAACTCAGCCAGAGGGGAGATAAGTGAGTAGCTTACTTCCAGCTTAGTGTCCTACCTGAGGAGTCAGGAACACATCGAAGGAGGAAGAAAAGGGCAGGACGATGTGTTGCCTCAGATCACTTAGACGTGTAGAAAAACCTTACCTGGAAGTGCTGACCTCTACTATTAAATTAAAGCTGAATCTGAAGCAGCCTGTGATGTTATGAAAATTCACTGGGTCAGTTTAAATTACAGCTTTACTTAATTAGGATTAATTCTCCTGAGTGACCTAAAATGTATTTCTGATGTCTTAGCAGAAAATACTGTTGAGACTGATACGTTTGCTGAGAAAGTGAAGACTGTCTCTTTTCTTCTGTCACAGTGTTAGCCAAAACTTAATCTGGAAATGTTGATGTACCCAGGAGTATTCTCTTTGTTCAGAGTCGTTGTAGTCCATAAAATGGATTGAAAACTTGTCACGTGGAAACCATACGCTTTCTTCTGCTTATGCAAAGTAATGTTTTTACTAGTTTGACAGTATTCAGAGCAGACCAACTGACTCTACCTTGAAAACAAAGATTGACTGTAGCATACAATTTAAATTTTCTCTACATCAGACTTGAGTTAGATACAGGTTCTATCACTTTTTTAAATTGATATTTATAATTTAAGATTTAATATTTGAGGATTACAGGAATTGGCAGAGAGAAAAGTTTATTTGTAATTTATTGAGGTATTTTAATACTCTTGGACAAGGACCTAGAAACCAGACTTCCACGTTTCCTGTCAGTGACATAAACTCCAAATAACAACTTCCATCCACTGTTGTTGCTCCTTTTCTTTGCTTTAATGTGCTGGATCGTCAGTAAGACGGAAAGAAAGGGGAGAAGATAGTATTGCAGCCCTGAATGAATCTATAGCGAAACGAGTAGGATGTTGCTTCTAGGAACTGCACTTTATCTGCCTAATTGGATTTTGACCAGCCCTCCCCTCACAGTGATTGACCCCTGTAACTACCTAGATAATGTATAAAATGTGGCTACTGACGCTGCTCCCTAATTTAGGTTTACTAAATCCTTTCCTGGATTTGAATCTTACTGCTTTCTAAGGTCAGGTTTATTCTGGTATCTTGTGTCTTAGGCTACTAAAACACATGTACTGCATTTCATTAACAGACTTCTGAAGTATAATGAACTTTGATTCCAAACCAAGGTAATGATAAGATCTTAGTGGTTATAATTAATGTTGCCAGTTCTATTCTGAGTGTAGCATTTCCCTGAAACAGACTTGCTCTTTCTTTACACACTATCTTACTGTATGTATTAGGACCTGTATATCATGTTACTGCTTGTCTTCCTGCTTTTGTATATCTTTTAAGATGCAAATTCAGTGTAAATTGCTTTTGTTCCACCTTACAGAGTGTAATGTACAGAAGTACTCTCAAAGACCTTTCTATTAATTTTGTGTCTGAATATGATCATACCTACAAATACGAATGTCACTTAAAGACTTTGGAGCATAGTGTACTACCGTTTCACTCATGTAAATTTTTTTCCTCCATTTTTTCCTCCTTTTAGGTTAGAAATTCTGTGGCTTACTTTGTGTCAGCTTCACAATTCTGTGGAAATTGAGGTCAGTAAAAAAAACCCCAGTGTATTCTGAGCAGCATCAGAATACATCATTTTGTACTTAATTCTGCAGTAAAATTTTGTTATTCAAATTTGTATGTTGACACAGTCTGTAAAAACAGGTTAAAATACCAGTTATATTTTAGACAAATACCTTCTGTATCTGTAAATGTAGCCTAAAACCAGAATAACAAAATACAGTTTCCCACTAGCCTTGAGACTTTACTTTCTTCTTCATTTAAATTGAGTAGATAGATTTCTGACTCTGTTTAAATAGTCTTCTGTTAACAAATTTCTTATCTTTTAAATAGCCTGATTGCTATTTGAGCTAGTATACCATCTGTGTGTGTTAAATAATCAAGTGTGTGAATGCTGATGTACAAACTAGGGGCTATTTTATAGAGAAAAATTGTAGTAAGTAGCTTCTTATAGGCCAGATAGGTTATTTAATGTCTGGGTAATTTTTTTTCTGTTAGGCTGTACTGTCCAGAACGTGAAATTGGAAAACACAAAGAAAATTTAAGTTTATGTATATTCTTAACTTTGTTTTGAGGAAAACACTATGTGGTCCTAAGGCTGAAGACTCTTGTAGTGAAAACACAAAAACAATTAAAAACTTTCCTTTTTAATTGCTGTAATTATGCATTTTACACAGAGTAATTACATTTTTGTGAAGTATGGTGCTTTAAAGGTCTTATATAGATATTTGACAGATGTTCTGCAGTTCTTTTGCTTACATTTTTTAATAACGAAGCAGCTACTTATCTCTTACTGATGGCAGGGTAAATTAGTAAGAACTATTACATATTTACAAACACATGTATGTTACTATTGTAGCATATAATATATGCTAATCACAGTATTTATCATTGCTATGCTCTGTGTTCACTTATTTATGCCATAAATTCTTCTCGAAAATAATGAATGCACAAAATACCAGCTACTGTAGCCATTTCTATCTCTTGTAGAAAATTGTGGTTTGTGTTATCACTTTAGTTGCATGTTTTCAGCTATTAATAGTATATTAAAAATAAATAAATAAAAAATTTATTTCCAAAACAGTGGCCTGTTTTTGGTAGAAGGGCCAGGGAGCGACTGCCTGACACAGAGATAAGACAGACCAGCTGATTGGCAGAATTTTTACTGTCAGGAACATAATTTTCTGCCTTAGGCAAGTAAAATGGCTTTCACACAGAAATGAACACTGCTGAGCTTTCTTGATTTTTGAGGCAGCAGCTGCTAGCAGATGCTGAGTTTTTGTAGCACATACAGAACTTGCACAAGGACAAGTTATGATCTGTTGTCTTTTTTTTTTTTTAAAAGAAAAGGCTAGTGACTTTCTGAAATACTCTGTACTAAAGCAAGAGCTGGCAGAAGGTAGAGAAGCAGAGCTGTTGCGAGACTACTCACAAGTATGAGGCAGAGTACTTGAGAGCTACTTTTTCAATCTGTTTTTGTAATGAAGTGCTGCAGATTTAGGAACATAGAGGAAAAATGAATTGTTCTGTGTTCGAAGTCATGTTTTTCCCCTGGTCTCCAAATTTTATTGGCTTTTATTCCATCAGCACAGGAATTCTGGCAAATACCAACCAGCCTTGATGCCAGAATTACTGCTGAAGATCCAATAACTCAGGTGTACAGAAAAACAATACAACTTCAGTATGGGCTTGGTTAAATGGTACCTCATAAGTTCTAACAGCCAGCAACCAGGACCCAGAGTTTGTTAGTCTGGGCTTCTCTGCATGTGTATGTTCTGGCATACCATACATGTCATCCAGCATGTATGTTGAGAAGCAAGCATCTATGTAGATTTTATAATAGGTTACTATAATTATTGGCCTGCCCATCCATCCTGTACTTGGAACTGACATGCAAGCAATCTTGTGAAGAAGAAAGGGTATGTGATCACCTGCACGCCTAGCTTGTTTTGGCCCATGTCAGTTTGAGGCTGACAGGCCAGCAAAACAGTGTTCATCCATCCATCACAGTCTGCAGCAGCTGAAAGTTCTTCTCTTAGTTTTGTTAATGGTGCTGAAATGATTGTGCTATTTCCGTTCAGTTAGGCACAAACATGTAGAACGCCTCTGAAATCACCTCGTATTCAAACTTGTCCTGTGCTTGGATGAATGACCTGATAGCAATTTGCAAGTCAAAGAAATCGAATGGGGCTTGGAACTTGAAGAAACAATCTTTCCATTTCTGTTAGCTTCACGGTCTTTGTCCTTCTGTATGTTGTGTCACATCAGGCTGGTGTACCTGCTTGTAAATCTAGAAGTCAAGAGTCGTATGTTTTCAGTTGCAGTGGTGCATCTATGGAAAACTGTAGAAAAACCCAAAATAAGTTAAAGATTTGTCCATCACTCAATACTTCTAAGAAAGAGTTAGAGGAAACATCTAATGGCAGAATTTTGGGTACTGCTGATAATACCATTATGCAATTCTGAAGATAGAGCTAACTTCATAGTTATTGAGAAGTGTTTGCTTAAATGATGAACTTCATATTTATTCCCCAATTCTTAGTTTCTTTTTTAAAGACCAATGTGAAATTTCTGGATCGTAATTGCCATTTTGTATTACCGATAGGTAATTATATGAAATATAACTAAACTTATTACAAATTTGGTTTCTACTTGAGAAGCCTGCCACAGGTTTATGAACATTTTGCTCATTTAGTGCATAAATTATCTCATTGCATTGCACTAAGGGAATCGTCTGTCTGTTACTGAGCAGGGATGGAAATCAGGGTGATCCCTTCTTGTTCCTTTTATCTGAGAAGTTAGTTACTTGGTAGGAATGGGATATTTTGAGGGTTTTTATAGGTGAGACTTGCCATGATCTTGGGGCTTGCATCGTATTTCAACGAACACTTAAAACCATAGCCAAAAGCTGGAAGATCTTTCAATACAGACCATTCCATTCTGAAAGCTGCCTTTTCTGTTGTAGGTCTCCAGCAGTTCTGGTTTAATTTTTCTCTTCCAGCCTCAACTGTTCTGTGATTGTGTGACCACCTGCATTTATTTAGAATTTTTCTTTCAGTTGAGTATGAACATATAGTGCCCATTCAGAAGAGAAATTTTTCAAAGCCTCAACAACAGAAGATCAAAGCACTTCTGATGTACATTAAGCCCTTGTATATGATTTCAAAATGTGCAGGGGAAACAGTAAATACCTGGTGTACTTGATATTTAAGCTATAGTACAGTGTTCATGTAGCCGGTGCTTTTCTTGGTTATCTGCAAAGAGCTGAACAATACAGGATGTAAAAGTTTGTGCAAGAAATTGCTAATACTTTTAAATCATTTAAAAATTCCTGGTCCCACTTATGAAAGGAAGATAAAGCTCTGCTTGGTTTCCATGAGGTAAGAAATGAACGATGGCACTGTTATATGAATTTCTAGAAGTTTGATGCATCCTTAAGCATTTAATAGTTGAATTTTTAATTTTTTTATAGACCCTTTGTTATTATAATTTTGTAAATAGCAACAAACTGTATACATTTTTCACCACAGCGCTATAATAGAGGTTGTTTAAATGTTAAATATTCTTGGTATAATTCAGTTTTCTTTATGCAGTTTCTACCCGTGTATATTCCTTCAGAAGAAGAAAGAAAAAATCCAGTGTTATATGCCAATAACGTCAGACATGTAATGGCAGAGTAAGTATGTAGTAATAATTAATAAAAATAGATGTGTGATTTTAATTTTAGCAACAAGAAAATGTCATTAAATCAAGTCAATATAGTTGCGTACTTACCAAGAAGCTCGTACTCTGCAGTAGTGTATATAAAATTTTTTATATAGCAGTTACCTTTTTCTCTGAGGAGGCCAGGGAGCCACAAATACAGCATGAACTGTAGGAATTGGTGGGTTTGGGTTGTGTTTTTTTTTAACACATCCTCATATAACAAGCCAGTTCTCCTTGCTGCTGTGGGGAGAAAGGTGTAGTTAAATTCTATGAAAGCTAATGTAACTGAATTTTGTGCTATTGAGGTTGCATTTTAAGATATGACTTTTTTAATGAGTTTAAGAATAGTTTAATGTATTCGTTGTTAGCTTGTGGTTATTTCAAATAGTAAAGCACAGGAAAACTGCTTCTGTTGGAAATAGAGCACTGATACAATGCAAACTAATTGAAGTTGAATGTCAACGAGAGGACACTTAGAATACTTGTCTACAGTGCATAATAAAGTCACCATGGAATACACAGACCTGTTGTATTTTGGTTAACCTCTTTTGTTCATTCCTCCTTTGTCCTTTTGGTAGATGTTCATTTCAGTATTTACAGAGAACCCTCAGGTTTATGATAATTAATAACCCTTGAAGGATTTATGAATCTTTCTACTCCTAATTTTGAAAGAATTTGTGAAATCTTAATTTCCTTTGTGTAACTTCTCTTCGGTTTCTAAGTTACCAGTTTCTATCAAAGGCCAGTTCGTAGATAGAAAATGGTAATTCTTCTCTGATTTATAAGCGGAACCCAGCTTTGGGAGTTTCTTTAAGGATGTTGGGCCTGTAATATAGCAATAGATCAATCCATTGTACGAAAGGACTTTCTCACAAAACAAAAAACCAGAAGGATCTATGTGAATCAAACTGTCTTAGAGTTGTAGTGGCCACAAAGGCTTTTTTAGTTAATTTAAGACAATCAGCTGGCACTACATGAAAGCGTTGTCCTCAGACTTTGAGTAGAAGGCCGTGTTGTGAAACCTTAAATCTGATCTCCAATCAGATGGCAGGGATTGTGTGGTATAAGAATAAATTTCGAAAGATGGAAGTTTACAACAACCTGCATGTTGAAAGCCTTCCCTTCTATGTGCACGTAGGAGGAGAGAGAATTTTTTCCTCTTCCTTTTGTTTATCCCTCCCACCTCTGAAAAATTAGGCGTTTGGGGTAACACAAGTGGGATACAGGTCTAAAGGGAAAACTGTCGGAACGGGAGACAGCAAATATGGCTTGCTTTGAGATGAAGAAAGGGCTGCAGATCCTGTGTTGATATGAAAGGAAAATAAATGTGTTTGGATATCAGAGTTCTGAAGTTAAAATGCAGATGGGAATAAACCAGAACACTGACTCCTGGATATTGAGGATTACTGTAGACCAGTTAAAACAACATCAACATAGCCAAAATTCATTTACTTCTGCCCACTTCCAGATGCTTACTTATAGTGGCAGGTCTCCAGATCCTCCCAGTTCATTCATATGGCTTTTGAAATAGGAGATGCCGCTGAGATGCTGTCAGTCTGTCCTGGAGCTGTAGCAGATGCTAGTCTAGCACCTCAGGTGCTGTTTGGTGCTAGCGTTGCACCCTGTATTGCTGAGGACGATATTACTGCTTCATCTAGATTTGTCTCCTTTTCTTGAAGATTGAAGAGGTCAATTCAGGATCTGTTTAGATGTCTTCTTTCCCCTTCATCCCCATCATATTTTTCTGGAAGAAGAGTCTAATCCAGAGGTGGCAGTGCCAGATAATAATGCATTTGTGAGTCTAGAACCAGTATTGCAGCAAAGCCTTGTTTCTTGCCCCGTGATTTCAAGGGGAATTGATATAACTTGCTGAGTACAACAGATATGATTTCCACTCCTGAAATCTGTTTGCTTGCATCATAATCTTGTCTTGTGAACAACTTCTGTTAAGTGTTAAGCAAAGCACTTGACAGGATTCTTATTCTGCTTCTACTTGTTGACTCTATGGAGTTGGTTTTGCTTTATTTTGTTTATATTTCCTGTGGGCAGCCACAAATGCAAGTGATGAGGATCTCTAGATAGTTCCTGTTCACTTATGTATGAACTGAACATTTGATAAAGGAGATGCTGTCATTTACAGAGGTTTGCTTCCTTAGGACATTAGATTCTTGCAGGACAGATGAATTTATTTGCCCAAAAAGTGAAATCCAAAGTGAACTTTGCCTTTTGGCTCTCTGTTTCAGGCCAGGGACTTTGAGTATAACTCTTCTCCTGTGCTTTGGTTTACCTCAGGCAGCCATTCAATAACAAAGGAAATGTCATTTTTTAATTGCTGCAGCACTCTACATGACTTTATTGTATTCCTTCTCATCTAGGATGACAAGGATTGTATACTTTTGAAGATGCATTCAAGTGGTAGCCTGCCACTTGTGTCATTCATGTTTTCTGCTGCCATATGCCATCCATTTGAGTATGAACACACTGGTTTGTTTTTCCTAGACCATGTTGGGGATGATTGTCTTATTGTTGTGAACATTGTCACCAGAAGTTACTAAGCTTTGATTAATACTCTGCAAGCACCCTTTACTGCTGCTTTTCAGGGCCTCATTTCACAGACTTTTTTTCTTTCTAAACTAAACCGAGTTTGTTTTAATTAATGCAAATGTAATATGAGCTGACATAATCTTGATTGATGGTGCTTCAGTATTTGTGCACTGCTCTGTCACCAAACTCCACAAGAATCCAGGTGGTATGTTTCCATTTTTTAAAGGATATTGTCATGGGAGAAAATGAATTTGTCATGGGAGAAAATGAATTTAAGGCTCACGGCTTCTACAGACCTTTCGGTTGCTCCTGTGGCTATTTTCTTCCTACAATGTTAACTTGTAGTGATATCTTTTGTTGCAGTCCTGATCAGGAGAATGAGCAAGATCCTAGCCTTAGTGATTGATTGCTTTACAGGTCTATAAAAGTCCAAAATTTCTTTCTAAAAGGGTTTCTTAATCTCGCCTATGCAATTACCAGTTTTTTAATGTCTGTGAATTTCAGCCTTTTTTCTCATTGACAAATATTTATTTAGTAGCATTGGGCCAAAAATTGGGTCATGTGCAGTCATCTTATAGCTTTGTTTCTTCTGTTTTGGGGATTATCTGTGTAATCAGAACTGGAATTACTCATGCAGGATAGCCACTGCTGCTGAATAGTTACTCTATGCTTGTCTTCCTTAGGGTCATTCTCTTATTCTGCATAAAAGGTATGTGCAGATTAGATTAATCTACTGTTTAAAATATTGACCCTTACTTATTCCATATCAGTATTCTCATAAAGCCTATTTTGTTTGAGTGAGTTTGTCCTCTTTGATCTTTCTGGTCTTGCTCTGACTTCTGCTCTGTTTAGTTGGTGTCCATCTCATCCACAACATGCTATCAGGAAGTGTGTTTAGAGTCACTTTCAAATAATGGAAAACTTTGAGTGCTTTTAAATATGGCAACAGTCCATGCAGGTTCTCTCTTTAAAATAAATAAATTTGGTGATATCTTTAGTTTTAATTCACGTCATATGCTCTAATACAGTTCTGAAACCACCATGCTAGTAAGTCATACCATGTAGATACATATTACATTGGCTTACTTTTGTATTACTTACAATTGCAAAATTGTCATTTTGGTCTTCATGTGCATGAGCTGTTATCGTATTACTTTGATGGTAGTCAACATGGACTATTTTGGTCTGTTAATTTATTAATTTAAACACTTACTGCTGCTTCTGTGTATTTCCTAGTTGTGTCAAGCTTTCTGGCCTACATAGTTTTTATTTTTTATTAAATATCTTCAAAGTATTAACTTGTGACTTACTGGAACTGCAGTTGTGTTGTAAAATCATTGGTGTGTAGACCTGGGGCTTCAACCCCAGCCCTTCTAAAATTATCAGGAACAAATCATTTGACCTTGCCATCACAAGTATTTATTTCTAAAAAATTTCTCAGTGATGATGGAAACATCTCTACCACTGTTAAAGCATTTTTATTCATAAGATACGTTATTTTAATAGTTTCCTAATTTAAAGTATTGCATATGATGTCTTTTTTGCCTCTTGGCAATTTTACTGTCCTCAGTAATAGGTTGTGTCACTGTTTTTATTTTTTTCTTAAGCTTTATAATGTCTTAAGCTTCTTAGCCTCATTAGTTGCAACTTTTCTCTGTCTTTACCTTTCCATGTTGGTCTTATGCATCATAGCTTCTAATTTACTGGCACGCATTTAAAGTTCTTTTTTTTGTGGTGTTTTTTTTTCCCTAAAAAAAAAATTAGTTGTCTCTTTTCATTGTGGAATTGTAGCCTTTTGCCTGCGGAATAGATTCTTGAACGCCTAATTTTCATTAGTACTTTATTTTGAAGGACATCTGATAGTTGTAAAGTAATCAAAATACTGTTTAGGGCATAGAAATACTGCTTTAAAGAAAAAGTAGGTAACTCTTCCATTGCCACTTTGCAAAACAAAATTTGTTGTTACCCTACTGTCCCTTAAGGCTCAAATAAATGTATTTAAAAGGAGTATGTCAGTAGCTCAACTTCTAGTTAGTTGCATGAACCTAGCACTATTCATTTTATACATAAATAAGTCCATGGTAGCACAGGCAGCTGGTTGTGAAAATCTGCACTGCAGGCTTTTTGTGTAAGTCTAAAGTAACCTCACCCGTCATTACAGATGTAAGCTGCTTAGATAATTATACACGGGCATGTTGGACACTATCATATAAACACAATTTGTTTTGCTTTAGTTTGTTAGTTCCTCTTACAGAGATTATCTTCAAAATAGGAAATCCTATGGTTTAGATGGTACAATTAAAAAAAAAAATACCCACAAACCAAACAAAAAACCAAAAATAATAAAAAAAAACCCAAAACAAAAAAACCCCAAGTTATAATATTGCGAGTTTGTTATTTTTTTTTGCATATGGTGGATATTTAGACTGAAGCCTTATGGAAACTGGGCACCTTTGCACCTTGGTTTTTCAAAACTGTAAGCACCTCAGAACTGAAGTTCTCTCAGCGTTCCTGATTGAGCATTTCATTTTTCTCATTTTTCTGGTGTGAGAACTCGGCATTATAACTACATACATGACACTAGCCAGGAGTTTTGAAGTTTCTTTCATGGCGAGGCCAGAAAGGCAAACTTCCTGTAGAAATAACAAAGTGTCAGTCTGGTTTGCGTTTTTCCAATAACTTTGTTTTTCTTCTCCACTTACATGAACATTTAAAGACATGTTTTTATATTTACAGTAGATGCTCAAATGAACTGAAGTGCAAAGTGTTAGACATGGGACTTGAAAACATCTGCCTTCCTTATGTTTTCTCTGTCAAGTGCTTGCCAGAATTGCTTTCCCCTTGTCGGAGCATGTCATACTGTTAAAGCAGTAAATCTTATCAGCTTGACATATGAGGATTATGTCTTTGCTTTTGAGAAATGAATCCTTTTTTCCAGCATGCTGGTGAAGGCCAAAGATATTTCAGAGAGTCTTCTATGTCCGTTTCACCTTTTGTCATCTTCTACATAGTCGAAATGAGATTATTTTTTTTTCTTGCAGGCTTTGACAGCATCATAATGTCATCTCAGCCACCGTATGTGATATGGTAACGCTACTTGCTGAAGAATAGCCTTGAGGCTGTGCGTTTACAGTAGCTTACTGGTCTATCTCGTGGCTATTTGCTGTATTTTCAGTGGCCAGTTAAATCTAACTGGAAAAGCTGCTGTGCTCTGTGCTTATGCTGTCTGAAGTTTTATATGCAATTCTGCAGAAGCACTGGCCTAGCACTCAACTTTGGAATTCAAGACTTCTTTTTGTCATTTTTATACCATCAAAGGCATGAGGATCAGTATAAGTGAAGTTGCTGAGTTAACAAGCATCCATTTGTTTAGGTTTCAGGCCATACAGAAAAATGCAGATGAGAACTACATTGTGCACTCTGTTTATTTCTGTGAATGCTCTAAGTGTGGCAATTAGGCAAATGTAGTTGCTGAACAGGGTTAACTATGCAGCTTCTTGCTAAGTTTATTTTCTCAAGGAGGAAATATTTTTTTTTAAAGTTAAGTTAATACTTTGCAACAGTCTGGTTTGAACTAGATTTTTGAATGCTGAAACTCAAAGAGAACCTGTTTCATTTTCCACCCCTTGAAGATTTGTGATATACAAGCCTACAAGATCTTATCCAGACCAACAATTACAGGACCTGTTTTCTTAACACGAGGGATAAATGCAACTGCCAGCAGCTTCTTTTTCAGTCTGAAAGTTAAATCCTCATGAGATACTATATGTGTTCTTGATGTGAACTCCAGACTCTAGTGACTGGCCCTTCATTTCCTTGGACAATGTCACCAAGTAGGAGTAGTCCAAGGAGAGAAAAGGGGCTATCCACCCTGGTTTTCCAAGACTAAATAGGTGAAAGCTCTTCAGCTTGGCAAAGAAAGGAGAGAAAAAAAAAAAAGAGAGAGAGAGGGGGCAGGAGGGGAAGTGGAGGGCTGTTCTGAAGGTCAGGAAAATCATGATTGTTCTGGAAATGCATAGTAAGGCAACTCTGTTACTTTCCATAGAGATAGAAAGCACTCAAGAGTACATCAGCTAAAAATAAATGGAAATACTCTTTAAAACATCTACAAAATTGTGACATTCACTACAAGATGCATAAAATTAATTAGAGCCGAGATACACTGTAAAAAAATTTGGCCCATTAATGATTCTAAACTATGGTGGTACAGATAGTCTCTGGTTCAGGAAGTTCCTATACAGATGACTACTGGAAGCTGGGGTTATTTTTCCACTGTGTTTTGTATGTCTTTTTCCAAAATGTCTGGTAGTAAATTTGGTATTTTACTTGACTATCTTTTTAATGTCTTCAGCGCCCTATAAAATTATACCCTATTTAAAGGGCTTTTTTTGAGCAGCCTGTGGAATATTTTCTAGATTAGTTCACAGTTCTGCTTATTAACAGTGTAAAACATTCTAAAAATGTTTTTGTTGAAGTGTAGATTCCGAATGTCACAATATTGTGTGTACTGTTTTCTTTCACTTTGCATAATATTACAGCAGTCACAGTCTGTTTTATTTTCAAAATTTTGTATGTGTAGTGGATTGCTATGCAGAAAATGAGAAAGTTGATAATTTATTTTTATATTATGACTGCAGAAGTGTTAGACATAGGGAGCTGTTTGGTATGAGAAGTCAGGACACAACAAGTACAAGTGTTGCATGTAACATTGGGTTTGCAAGAAGGCTTTTGGGATTTTTTGGTTTTGTTTTTTTTTTGCTGACTTTGGAATTTCATGTAGTGTGATATTGTGGAAAGGTAAATAGCCAGCATTTTAGAGAAGGTAGGGAGGGAGAAAGTCTCAAAGTATGTCAAGCCACACGTGCACATTTGGCCATATAAAATTGCTGAACAAAAAAACCGGCCAAGCTCAGCTTAAGTTACTGTGAAAGCAGAAGCAGTACGAAGAAAAGAGGGGGGAAAAAAATCCTTCCAAATGAATATATGGGAAAAGCTGTCATATTCCTAGTTTATTAAAAACAGGTGGTTGCACTTGCGATTTACATCTCAAATTGAAATGATTATTTTTTTTTCCTAGCAGTTTAATTGAAATAGAGGAAGATTGCTCTGGAGATGAGTTGGAACAGTTCGGTAACTGGTTCTGTAGAAAATCCTGTGAGTTGCAGTTTTACCCAGGCTTTACAGTGAACTCTAGTATGCCAGTCTTTATTCTAACAAATTGAAAAATTCACAAGTTTTAGTACAAATAATGAACTTTATATGTTCCCCAGCTTCAGTTTCTTCAATGTTCTGAGCTGAAATCAAGGTCCTTTTGTGTTAAACTGCTAGCCCTCTACAGCTTGTGATTTATCTTCTGAACTCAAGAGCCCTTTGAACTCTAATTAATCTGACCTCAGTTGATCCTATGACTGAACTTTACTGTGGGCAAAAGTTGTTTCTTCTCATTCTTTACTTCTTTGTGATTCTGAAAGTCTGGATGTATGTATGGACACACTATTTTAGTTCATTTTGACTTTTTTGAAGGTCCAAAGGCTGGAAAATGGCCAACAGGTGAGAAAGAGAAGATACATTTATCCTTCTTAATCCTGTTTTGTGTATGTGTTGACGCAAGACATACACGCAGGCATTAATTGTAGTGGGAATTTTCCTGTACTGATAGCACTGTTAATCTGGCCCAAGTACCGCTCCTTCTGTAAGAGGTGCACACAGCTGTAAAAAGATGCAGGTTGATTTTTCCCCTTATGATTTGGCCGAATCTAAGATGATCCCTACTTTTGTTTTGAATTTGTTCTGTATCATAAGTTTGGTTTTGGTTATTTGGTACTTTTTGTAGGTTTTTTTTGATTCCTCTTTGGCTGGGCTCCTTCAACATGTTTGGGGCCCATTATTTAGGAGAAGTTATTTAAATCTGGCATTGGTACTCGGATTGCAGCCAGGCTTCTACACTTGGCCAGGTTGAGTGGCCTTCCTTAGTCATCTTCCTTTTGATGTGTTTGAAAAGCTGCTAACTTCTAGTTTTAACAAGTTATTGTTTCTTGCTTTGGCTTGCCACCTTATGGTTACGTTTTGACTTGTCTGGCTTCTCTGTTTTCCTTGAGAGAACATGTGTTCTGTTTTTTTAAAAAATCTTTTTGTTCTAATTGCTGTCTTTAATCAGTTGCTGAGTCACACTGGATTCTTTTTTTCCTTTCAGAATTTTTTTTTGACAAGTGTCGCTTCTTCTGATTCCCTAATATGATGTGTTGTTTTGTATCACAAATGTTTTGTACCCTTCCAGTTACTACTTTTAACTTACTTTTAACCAGCTTCCCCTTTTCTGTGTAGTTGCCCTGTGCTTCAACTGATTGCCTGTAAGTTCCTGTTTTTCTGTTGTGTGCTATACCTACTGCTGCCCTAAGATCTGATGAAATTTGGTGTAATGTGCCTGGCTGGACAAGATCTTTGGTTATTAGCACGTTCTTTCATGTAAGCCGCTCTGGATGGTACTGCTTTTAGTGTGTCCTTGCTGCCCTACTAGTGGAGCTATTTCACTGACTATTAACAGGGAAAGTTTATAAGGATGATCTAGTACTCACACAGTACAAAAGAAGGGAATAGAAGTAATCTAAATAGGCAGGATAGACTCTGCTTCTTTCATCCACCTCTTTCTCTATTTCCAAGGAAAATTGATTTTGTATTGTATAATGCCACGCTATATTGAATACCATATAATGTAAGTATTGACAAGACCTGCAATACCTGATCTCTAGGTCAGGTGGAACTTGGAAATGGATTTAGATCCCCCCAGCATGGAGGAGCTGTTCATCTGGATTTTACACAACACATTTGTTACTATGTTAACCATAAGTCTGTGGGATGAAATATGGTATCACAGGAACCTCTTGGCCACTCCATTAAGGTGGTTTACTGATTTGCAAATATTACTAGGACACTCTTCACAGGAGGAGTAGAGTGGTGAAACAGGATCAGAACAAGAATGGAAAAAAATTGGAGGAACTGAATTTAATTGGTTAGGATCACCCATATGGGGCAATCTAGCCTTCAGCAGTCTGCAGGATTATAAAATGCCTTTTCTATGTACCTGTATCTGTTTGACTTAGTTGGCTTTTTCCTGTATGTTCCTTCTTGCAAGGGGGAGGCTGTTCATCCAAAATCACTACCTTTGTATGTCCTTGGTTTATTCATAAGTGGCTTAGAAATAGTATCTATTTTTTAATACATTTGTTACTTTTGAGCTTTAATATCTGTTCGTGAGGTGTTCTTCCTGAATATTTGACTTTCTCAGCCTTAGAGAGAAGAGAGGAGCCCTCATCAGTAGCTTTAATGTTAAGTGCATGTCTTAGTAATGTATAAGAGTTCCTGAAGTTTGGCAATTAATTGATGGATAAAAAAGAACTGGCTTATGTTGTTTACATTGGCATTCAAAGGCCTTGTAATGAGATTACGGAAGAGGCTACTTAACAAAAATTAAGTGGTTATTGCATGAGAGGTATAGATCAAACTGTCTATAACAAAGTGTAGAATTGAATGCAGAGTTTTCATCAAAGCCAAAATGACTGTGTCATGCCTCAGGGTTTTGTATCAATCTTGCCATTATTATATATTGACTTCACAGATGAAGAAGGTGGTTAGTAGTAAAATAGAAAGACCCGTAGATTAAAAGAGTGAAGGTAAGTCAAAGAAAAAAAAAATAATGTTGCGTGGACATCAAACTGGAAGAGGCTCCACAAAGGAGATGCAGTTCCCTACTAATATAAGTAAAATCAAGTGTGATGGAAAACGTGGCAGATGAATAACTCATATGGAGCAGTGTTTGCATTCCGAATTGTGCCTTATGTTTGTACACTGAATTCTTTAAGGCCTCTTCCAAACAAAGTGTCTTTCTCTCAACCTTGGCACAGCAGATGCAGTGCAACTGCAGTATCATTATTTCCTTGGAGTATATTTTGGTGCTGCTGTTACTACAGAGCATCAAGTTAGAAGTAAAGCAAAAATAAGTACTTAATTGTTTGGCATATAAAAAATTTGGGAGTATTTTTTTTTTCTTCTACCTTTGTCATACACTTAAAAATAACTTGTTTGGAGTTTAACTCTACTTGCTTTTATACTTTGTGTTCTAGTCATTCTTTGTAGAGAAATGTTGTCTGTTGTATAATTTTAATACTACCTGAAGGTAATAGTTGCTCTGTTCAGACAATTATTGATTTATTAATATGTTAGTGTAATAATAACAATATAAATATTTAACATAATTACTAATAAATATTTTTTCTTAGATTATCTTGCTTACTGTGTTTCTTTGGTTTATTCAAGGGCATTGGGAGTTCCAGTGACAGACTATACATTTGAAGACTGTCAGCTAGCTTTGGCTGAAGGACAACTTCGTTTGCCTTCAGACACATGTCTTCTAGAATTTGCAAAGCTTGTGAGAAGCCTTGGGTGAGCATATTCAGTATTCATATATAAGGTGCATCTTTATTGTATATCTATGTTTATCTAGTTTTCCTTTCATATAACAATATTGCATTTATGAATACGTATGGAGTGTTGTCATATTACAATTGGGGAAACACTAATACAAAATTAAACCAATACTGGTCTCCATTTGCAAGCAGTGCCACTAGATCCTAATGGGAAGAGTAGCTTGTAAAATTTGTATTTTCACAGTCTGACAAGTGAGCAGCGTGTCTGAAGTGTTCATTCCTGAACGAAACTAGAAGACACCTCCTGAAGAGGGTCAGGAATACTGTGGGATTCCTAATACTTGATACAGTTAAAAGTAAATTACCCTCTCCTGTGACATCTGTGAAGGGAGAACAGTGCTACCATAGCAGTTCTGTGACTGGATTAATGTTATAATAGTGAGGGCAGAAGGGTTATCCTTTCCCAAGAAGTATAAAGAAGTGGTTGATCTTTTGAGTAGGTTACTGCTAGATGGACTTTCTAATGAAACTGTAGCTTAGCTTAGTATATGCAGTGTGGCTACTGTCTTCTCATAGCATCAGTTCCCTCTGGTTTTACCTCTCAGAAAAGCTTCAGCAAACATAAACCAAGTAGTAGAACTTCTTGCTGCTGTTTTCCAATTTTTCTTCCAGTGTTTCTCCTTTCCTCCTGTTGAGTAGCTACAAACTAAATCTACACCCTCATCCTGTTAACTGCTTTAATATACAAACACGTTTTCCTTTTTTTCATTTCCTCAGCTGAAAGTATAGAGCGTAGTTTCATGTTTCCATTCTTTTTTCTTTTCACTAATTTTTCCTTCATCTTCCAGCATGTGTACATAAACCAAAACAATCTATTGGAGAATAAGGAATGTAGGACAGCATACATTATGCATTCAGATGACAAGCAGATGATTAATTCATTGTCGGGGCCTCCATCTGAAAAGACTTCTAGTAGGATAGGAGAGACTTCTAAGGGGAAACAAAGATGCTTCTTTCATTCCAAAGGTTCTGACTTTACAGTACTCAGGGGGAAAAAAAAGCAAACAAAACCAACCCAAAAAGCCACACACATCTCTTGTTGTGCAGTTGATAATCCTGGGATTCAGTTTAATCCTCTGGTTAAATTGTCTGGCTTCTGTCTGTTCAATTTAAAGCTGTTCTTTCAAATTATGCTTTTCTGGGTTTTTGTTTTGTCATCTAGAAGAATTGCGTGCATTTCTGAGTGAGGTTCCCCACAACCCAAAAGAACTCTATCTGCTTTGAGCAGTTGTACATTAGTGAAATATTATCCTGTCTTGATTTGGGTATGTGCCAGTAAGAAGGCTATTACAATGGTATTTTTCTGGCACAATTGGATGAAGGTTGTAACATGACTTCGTCTCTAATGCATGTTTGATGGTGATGCAGTCATTTTGCTGTTTATTCAAAGGTTTTGAGGCCAGGGAGGCATTAAGATCATCCAGTCACATTCCTAAATAACTGGAACAGTGCATTTTATCCAATGGATTTTGCATCCAGTCTTAATACTTGTTTATAACATACTTTCAGCAATAACTTACCTTAAAGGTAACATCCAGTTTTAAAAGCAAGATTTTATAGTAAGGCAAATCCAGACTTGTTTTTCATTTAGATTCTTCGAAATCAAGTTACACCTCAGTTTGCTACACTGGAGAGTTATTTCTGTTCACGTTACATATCTACAAGATTCATTAACGTTGTCTGTAAAACTTGCTTAGTCTGTGCTCAGAAGCCACACAGCCACAGCAGTGAGTTCTCATGCTTTATCTAATGAAGAGCTTAGGCTCTGTTAACAGATTATATATCAAGGCAGAGTGTGCCAGAGCATTCAGAAGATCAGTTTTGCAGCTGTTCAGTATCCTTTCTCTGTCACAAGAAGTTGCACAAAAGTACATCAGCAGACATAAAACTGAATGTACTGTGCTTTTCTGGCTTAGGGCATGTTTTTCTGACGTTGCAGTTTACAGTAGTTAACTACAAGATCCAGCTGTTCTTATGCAGCTTCCAGCTCTGTGAGCACTACAAGTTTCTCAGCAGGTTCCCAGCATGTAAGAAAGGAGTTTGTTTTCAAATAGTCAAATACAGCTAAAACTACCTTTAAGGAGGTGGGACTTCTTACTTGCTAAAAATAGTGGTAATTACACTGAAAATATCCTGCCTTCAGGCATCTGGTTTTCCTTGTGAAGTCTTCTGTGAAGGATTTAATGTTCAGAGTTGTTAATCTTGAAAAATTCCCTTTCCATCTTCAGGGACTTGGGAATGACATTTTGTTCTCTTTAGTGTGCTCTGGCCCAAAAAAATGAAGTGGAACACCACAACAGCAAATGATGTTACATATCATAAAGCCTAGATCCTGTGTAGAAGTCATTAGGCAAACAAGCATGATTTCGTGAGCAAAGACATCCACTATTGGCTTTCTAGCTTTTATAGGCTCCATTGGGATAAAAGTAACAATTTTAAAGGAGTTGAGACATTGAGACCATTTCACATTGGTTCAGAACCTATTGCGGGATTTGGAACACTTGCTTTCAAAAAAACTTCATCATCCACATGGTCGTCCACACTTTTTGATCCTGAAAGGGCTAGAGGGAAGTGAGCCCACCTTGAGTTACCAAAAGTACAATGCAGTCATATTCAAGCTGAAGCAATAAGTTTGCCTCACTGATCCACATACCCTTTTTGAGATTGGCTCACGTCTCTCTTTATTTTTATAAAACTCAAATCATAAGATATCTGTAAGATTTGTGGTAAGCCGTGCTACTTTCTGTATAAGGTTTTGCCTTCAAACTTTAGCTTTTTGGACTTCATTGACTGGTGAAGACGAGATCTCACAAGTCTCGAATGCTGCTCACCAAATAAGTACTCACTCAGTTCTAGGTGGTGAATTTTGAGTCAATTCATTGCAAATCAAATCTCTCTGATTTAAAGACAGATGTTAGACTGCCTATTCTGTGTCAGTGGTGGCTTATCTCAAGGGGGGACTCAGATGCCAGCTGTCCTTTGTACAGTTTAAGTACATTTTGGCTTTACACTGGAGATGTGTTATCTGTGGACACTTTATATGTAATCCTGCATGAGAGAAGCTGCGTTCTGTGTGCATCTCAAATCCTCCATGGATTCCTTAGTCCTTGTTCCTACTACTTTTCTACATGATCATGAAAAATGAATTTTAGCAGAGGGGTGTTTCATTGGTCTTTTTATACTCTCTAGGACCAAAACTTTAGAGGTGCTTTAATGCCAAGATGGAGAATTTGTTAATGTTCTGTAGGGGCCATCAGTCTCTGGAAGAATTATTGCATGTTCAGATCTTATAATGCAGAAATGCAGAGCTTGGCATTGTTTATTTAGTACACTTTTGCTAAGTCAGTTTAGGTAACAGCAGACAGCTTAGTAGTTGTCTTTTTACTTAAAAGCAGTGATTTTTAGTAAGGGGCATTTCAGTGAGCGATCAAGGTCTGAAGCTGATGTATGAGAGAATCTTCTTATCAGAAATATTCATCTTTTTTTTTTGTTTTTTTCAAAAGCTTCTGAGAATGCTGATATTAAGTATTTTAATAATTCCTGTCAGTGAGAGGAAGCTGCTGAGGAGTCCCAGCTGCAGTCTGGGAACAGTTCTGGTGTGAGCTTGTGAGTTCTGTAAATAACTGTTTTTCCTTTTCTGCAGCAGCAAACAGTAAAACAGACAACTGCAGAAGAATATTGTAGAAGAATTTATTGGCTGCTTTTGTCTTCAGACTGGAAAGTTTGGATGCCCATGTTACCCTAACTCGGTTCAGAGGAAGCCTGCTTATCAAGATGTGGTTGTTGTTGTGTTAGGGAGAGAATTTACTTTTCCCCACATATCTGCAGCACCATTTATTATATTCATAATAAGACTTATTTTCACAAAGCAAAAACAGGAAGCTTGACTTAACAAAAAAAAAAAACAAAACAAAACAAAAACCCAAATCATCCTCAAAAAACATAAAGTAGACATCTGAGTCATTCATCAGTCAAAATCTGGTTTTTCAGTCAGAAGGACTGAGGGAATTTCTGAAGCTGTATTAAATGCTATAACTCTGTTTGATTCATCTCGTAATGGTGTCCAACTCCGGACTCAATGTGAAAAATGAGGACTGACAAACAGGATTAACAGTATAATCGCCATTATGTAATCCCTGATTTCTTTCAGACAAGAGGCATCAGGACTTTCCTGTTCGGTGACATTAGTAAATTTGGAATCGTAATTGGTTTGTGTTACTGTTCTACAATACGGCCATATTCAGGTGATCTAAATGCCACCTAGTTCTCCATGCCTGGTATTTCTTATTAGCTAGTTCTAGATTGTGTTTCTTGTTCATGTATGCTTACACATACAGCTTATAATCAAGGTAGAATAAAGGACACAAGTTTATGACCAGGGTTCCTAAGTCCTTGCAATGATTTCTAATACAGTTCAAAAACTAATGGGGGCCTTAAAATTACAGGAATAGATTATGTTATAGTAAAATTACTTAGTAATTCTAATTCCAGATTTTGTAATGGTTTGCACCATTATCATTCATTGCTTTATTTGGTATACTGAAATTTGTATTGTTAAAATTGGGTTTATTTTTAAAACGTGCAAAAATAATATGCTTTCTAGGTTGAAGCCAGAAACGCTTGAAGATGATCTTGATAAATATGCTGCAAGTGCCATGAAAATGAAAAAAGAAAAGGTTGATCTTAAAGAATTTTCAGCATACTTGGAGTTTCCAGTTTCTCACACATTAGAAAGTATGTTCGCACTTTTTGATGAGGTAAGAAACAACATCGTGTTTAAAAATTGTATTACTCTTGGTAAACTCTGCTTTAGTCTAATTCTGTTCCAGTTCAATTCACTGAGGTCTGATTTGGGCCAGCACTAAGTGCGTTTGAGTACTTCATCACAATATTTGCTTACTGCATTTCCCTTTCAGCAAGGTAAGAGCACCTGTCATCAGCTAAATAAAGCACTCATTCAGGTAGAAGTTAAAAGGAGTATCAGTTGGGAAAACTGATTTTCTTTCTAGATTCAAAATATGAAGAGGAAGAAAGATCCTAACTAAATGTCTGCTGCAGCTTGTCGCAACTGAGTGCGACACTGGTTAGCTGATATTTCACTTACCTTGTAAATAAATCACTTTTCTTCTAGGATGCCTGAAACCTGAAGGATCTAAGAACTTGGAAAATGAGCCAGTTTTTCATTCCTCTGGCAATCAGTCAGGATGGGGAAATGACTATTACCTTTGTCTGGGTGATGTTTGGACCAGGAGGTGGATATGTCCACAGTGTTCTCTCAGACCAAAGAGCAGATATCATGTATTCAGGGCTTAAATTAGGCTACCTTGTCCTCTGGTTCCCTGATTTTAATTTCAACACAGTAATTCAGATCATTTAATGGAAAAATCTTAAATATGCAAGTGAAGGGTTACAGTAGCAGCACTGTCTTCCAAGAATCTTTGAATTATGACTTCTAATTGAGGCTCTGAAAAGGACCTGCAGAGCTTTGACTCAGGTTCTTGCCCTGAATTAATTCAATTTCAGTGGACTTTTTTGCAGTGACGTATGTAATGATCTTTCTGAATATTCTGCATCTTTAGCAACTGTTAGTTATTTGTGAAAGTTCTCAGACAAATTGCAGTATTGTGAGGTGAAGTTTTCCTTCACAGAATGAAGATGGCGTAATTGACATTCGGGAATTTGTCATTGCTCTGTCAGTTGTCTGTAAGCCATCAAAAACTCTGGAAACGATTCAGTTGGCATTTCAGGTAAGCAGCATTTCCTTCCTCTATGTAATTTACTTTTTTTAGAAATTATTAATACTACCATTAGACTTAACAGAAGCTTGTTTAACATGTCCTTTTAATACTTAATTACATTCTAAAATAACATTAATGGAAAGTTAGATTAAGAGGTCACGTTCAGAGGGAATGCACCGCAAGTTTAAGTCGTGTAAAATTATGGAAGTTTGCTATTTGAAATCGTGCTCTGTGGTGCTCTGGTAGAATCTTTTTCAGCACACTGAGTCTCAAACCTGAAGTCCTTTGTATTGATTCCTCTAAACTAAAGGCTAATGAGTTGTGCTTACTACTTTTATAATGTTGCAATGAAATCTTATTTTTCAAGATTAAAATATTTTAAGCTTTTCCTACATGTTAATAGAGATTGATCTTTTTACCCCCTTTTATCTTCTTGATAAGATTTTCTTCCCTCTGTCTTACTGTGTTTCTGTGTTGGTCCTGCAGTCTCTGCCCAGGCTTTTTGCTTCCCAGAAGTACTCCCGATTCCCTGAGGCTCTAGCCTCAGTGCTTTGTTGTAACATCAGCATAGATAGCTAATGCAGGCTTTTTGAGAAAGTCACAGCAGCAATACTTATTCCAGTAGGTTTGTCTGACACCTTGATTTATTACTTTTTAATGGTCTTTAATATTGCTATTCCAACACACAAACTCTGCTGCATCCTGCATCATCTTTTCTCTTTGTCTTGAACTCATGTGGTCTTCAATATCACTGAAACTGAAGAGTGCTAACTCTTGATGCTATTACCACTGGTGAATTCATGGACTTGAGAACATTCATTTGCATGGTACTACATGGCAACCTTGTTTTCCATGTACTTATTTTCAGGTTCTTCAGTGTACTTGTATTATTCCCTTAACTATGTTTTGCTAAAGAAATGAAGCTCCTGTGAATGTTTAGTGTTTGCATCTATCATTCTTACCCTTTGGCCAGTATAAAATAAATTTGACAGAGGAGGAAGGAATAAAAATACTTAGTTCTTAGAAATATTGGGGAAAATCTGCTTCATAGCTGCTGTTACTTACTGCCACTTCTTAAGGAAAAGCAGAAAGGTCTCTGCCCTTACTTATTCCATTTGATTTATATAATGGCATAGAGAAATGCTCAGGTGCTGCTTGGTCAGCTCTCTGTCTTCATACTAAAATGAAAAAGGTTAAAATAAACTTGGAAGTGGCTTTTGGGCAGTATTTCAGTAAAATTTAGCTGTCATGATGCATAATGTGCAATATACTTTTACCATTAGAGAGGAAGAGAAGCTCAGATTAGGAAATTATTTTCTTTTTGAAAGTACTGAACAGTTAGTAGAACTGTTTCTTAAACAAATTCTGTTCTTCGCTTTCTGTTCTTCAATTTATAATGCATCATTTTGAGTTCTCTCGTTAACTGCAAAATATAAAGTTAACTGTAGAACTGCAAAAATGTTCTAATGCATGTATGAAGAAGGGCAAGCACTCAGCAAGGGGAAGCAGGTATGGCTCATTTTATCCTGCTAGTGATGATTGGAAGGGTAAAAAAAAATCTCAAGCTGAGGAGTTTTGCTCAACAGTATTCTAGGAAAAAGGGAAAGAGAAACTTTTTTTATTATCCTTTTTTTCCCCTCTTTTCTGGGTTTGTGTACAGTAAGATTTTCACAGTTTATTGGGAGCCATTGAAGGATCTACCCAGTTCATGAATTTGTGACTGTACAGTTGCTGTCCTCTGCCATGTGCTACTTTTTGCAAAGCACCTTGTCATTTTGTTTTCAGGGATGAAGTGCAACATTTCATGTAGCTGAACAAGTTTTCAAAGTGGAAGTGTTTAGTATATAGTTGAAGAACTTGAAAAATAGGAGTTACTGAGCCACCAGAGTTCCAAAGCAGTGGGCAATTAAAAGAGAAGGGGAGATTATGGCAATCAAGCGTAAGAGCAGCACTCCAGTCTTAAGTGCTACGCATCCTCACTTCGTAATTGCTAAGAAAATGAGAGGGTGTTGTGAATCTTGCAGATATGATGCTTGTGAGCCTTACCATCGAATATCACTTTCTGACTACTTTATCTGTGAAGATGTAGCAGGTTTTATTAAACAAGTGTCTTGTTCTTGCCCCTACTCCTTGTGAAACAGTGTGCAAGCTAAGCGTGAGGCAGGAAAAGCAAGATTCCCAATTTGAGTTTTGCCTTCCATAGTACTTCAACTGTTTTTATTCCACTGACTTTTTTTATTCCATTAAGGTGTGCTGTATCATGGGACAGCAACTTCTGCTTGTGTGAAAAATACATCCTTATGCCTATTTTCTTCAATCTCATCAGTTCCCACCTTCTCATTGTTGTAGAGAAACTAAAAGGAAGTTTCTAAATAGCATTTTTTACATGGTTGTTGTTATGCTTGAAAATGAGACAAGGATGTTTCAAAAACTCTTCTGCCTCAATTTCCATTTCAGAGGAAAATTGAGTTATTTTACAAAGTTTAATGAAGTTGTATTTGTTACAGATGTTCTGAAATACTCAGGTCCTTTTTTTAAGGGGAAAACACAGTACATATACAGAGATTGAAATTGTTCATAGTCTCATTCTATCTCCTGTCAGCAGTAAAGCTAACTCTTTCTGTGAGGAAACTCTTTGCTTCAGGACTTAAAAATATTCAAAATTATAGAAAATAATAATTTGCATAAGTATTTGTAGAAAATTATAGGCCCATCGCTTTGAGGTGGGGTTTTCCTGATTTATACAATACCATTTAGATGCAGGCAATTTATGCAAACTGGCTGTCAGTTCGGTTGGATGTTGGTCAAAGGAATCTTGAGTTTTACATCTGACCAAGAGGAAATGATACCTGCTTTAGGCTGACCTAAATATATCTCATAATTCCACAGACTCTTGGAGTTTGGACACATAGCTCAATGGACTACAAATTATTCATAGTTATGTATCTGCAAAACATGTTAAACAGTCTTATCACTGAAATGCCAGTGATTGGACGTGTAAACATAGGTTTTTTTTGAATATAGCAAGCCTTACTTTCTAAGCGTACACAGGTGAACTAGTAATCAATGCTATCTTTTACTCAGATTAATCAGAAATCCTTAGTAGATCACATCAATCTGAGAGCAACTAGAATTTCCACTACCAAATTTTAATTTTGCATGACTACTTAGTGCAGTGCTGCTTATAAGAGTTAGCATTCAGCTTTGCAATGATTTATCTTGCTGTCTTGATTCATAGCTGTATCAGTCAGAAAGTGGAACTATAACAGAAGAGGATTTAGCTCATATTCTGAAGACTGCCATGGGTGTATCACAGATTGATGTTACACACCTTTTTAGAGCTGTAGATGAAGAAGAAGAAGGAGAGATTACATATGGTAAGTATTTTAAGTGGTTCTGAACTGTCACAAAATGTCAGTTGTCTGAACTCATGTTGATATACAAAACAGTTATATTTTTATTACACTTTACCTCTTATTAGTTGACTTGTTGACTTTAACAATGATAAAAGCTCTTCAGACAAAGAAAATTTACATTTGAAAAAACAAAATTGAGTTTCACCTTTAATATCATATGTCAGGTTTACATGTTTTTAGAGGCTTTCCCTTACAGATAAGGTCAGGCAATACCCAAATACCAGAATAGCTCTTTCAGTATATTCTGTTCTGTGATTTCCATGTATGTGAAAATGTACTTTTAAGAAAATTATCTTAGCTCTGTCCTGTTGTTTTGTCTCTTGTATCTATTCCCCACTATTTCTGCCCTCCCAGAATACAGGGGGATGTAAGATATTTTACTCCTATAATAATTTCTCAGCCTGTTTGAAAGTAAGTCATGAGTGTGTGTGTGGGGAGAAATGAGGGGGTATTAAGCAGGCTGCTCAATATGCAGTCTGTAATGCAGGTGATATGGAGGCGAGAAAGTTGCATTTGAAAAATTTTGAGATCTGGGTGACTACATTATACTGGGAATCAAAGTTCTTGTGTGTTACTTCAGATTCTTCATCTTTTATGCAGCCAGGCTCTAAATTTAGTTGTATCATTTAAGTACGAACTGAGTTGTTGATAGCCAACATATCATGTATCTCCAGTAGAAGTGCTTATGACATGCCCTGTTCTAGTGGTTTTCCCTCAGTATATACCAGTATATATTTAATGTGTAAAAATCTTACATATTAGTGCATGTGTTAGTAAATCACAATTTCTACAATAGCAATTCTTATGTTTCAATCATACAATATCTATGTAAAGCTTCAATTACAGAGCTACTTTAGAGTTATTGAAATGATTGTCATTGCCACTGCCCTCCCCTTTTTTCCTGACTGCTATGTCTTGCTTCCTTGATATTCCTGCTGTACTACCTCTTTCCTTTATGTACCTGTCATCTGTTTTGTCCCCAGCATTTCCATGTCCATCCTATGCTATTGCCTTTTTCCTGCCTGTCTGTGTTGCTCCTTGTCTCCCAACTCATTTGGGCGGTGACTCAACTCTTCCTCCCTTCCCCCATCACCAGCTTCAAAAATACCAGCAGAGAATCTTAAGCTGATAAGCCTAGCAGAACTCTAATTTTGGCACACTTTATTGTTTGAGAATAGCTAAATTTGAAATGGTGTACAAGTGAACTCAGACCAGTTCATGTGAGTTACCAAAAAATTCATATATAAATACACATCTTTAATAGTACTTAGTTGCATTTAAATCTGCACTTTTTCGCAAAGTGCTCATGGTATATTCCCACCACAAGAAGATCTGGACCAGTGAGCCACAGTACTGCCTCTGAAGTGCTTAACTCTCGTTTTCACTATCTTCTTTCCTGTAGTCAAGAGTAGCCTTTTGTGAGGCTACACAAAGTAGGATGGTGTTTATATCATTTCTTTGAAAGTTTACTTGGATCTTTTTCTGAGAGCCATGCTCATTTTATAATATAAAAATTGCATTAATATTTTAACGTATCTGAAAGCTTAATAGTAAAAATAAATGTCCAATTTATTGTGACAGAGAATTAGAAGATGAAAAAATAAACGTTCGATATTGCATTTCTATCTTGAAAGTTATTGCCATCAGTGTTCAATCGGCCTTTCCTGAGAATATGTGAAGTTTCCACATACTCAATTTGTTGCACTTATATGCTGAGAAAGGAGAGGTGGAAAACTTGCAGACTACACCTTTTCTGAAGACTTTGTCCAGACAGGTTCTGAGAAATCAAAACTTTGTATCTGGTGGAAGAATACTGACATTACTTTGGATACACAAGCTCTTTATTTCTAGGGTGTTGCAATGTGAAGCAGGAATATTAAATCTTTAGTCTTATTTGTAAGAACAAAAAATAAAACATCCAAAGTATCAAACTGAAACTGCTGCACGTATAGCAGAGTCCTTGAAACCAGAGAGCTCATCCCAAAGAAAAAGTTCAGGGTGCAGGTAAACAGAACAACCAATAGCAAAATTGACATTGTAGAACTAGATTGATAATCTTGCATCTGAATTGTTAGAAGTCTGGATTTTTGTCACATGTTTGAAAATACACTGGTTGCCAAAGATCTGTGCATCAGTTCTCTTAAGCAGTGTGCTGTTGGCCTAACTGTTTAGATACACCTTGATTCAGAAGCTCATCCCTTCACTACAGTCTAGAGAGAGGCAAGATTTCTCAGTCTTAAAACACATTTCTAGAGAATTTGACTAGGCTTGGTAGGTGGGCATTGTGTATTCTAGGAAACTCTCCCCCTGGTCTCAATAGACAAATGATGACTGTGAAAGTGTTTTGAAGGCTGCCTTACTTGCTGGTAACAAGAAGAAATGGGGGACTGGCAGTATTGTGAATATCCATATGGATGAATGTTCAGAGAAGGAAGAATTATTTGTTCTGTAGTATCCTTATCTATATTAACTGCAGGATTATCCTATGAAGTTCATGTATGCTAAAGTAATGATGTAGCTGAGAGAAGATTCATGAAAATAGAGCTTCCATGAGGAACATCAAGTAGTAGGAGGGCATTGCAAAGGCAGGAGAAAAACCTCTTGAAGTTCTTGTAGTACATATGCATACTTAACGCAAAAATATGGACAGGAGTCTTAAAGAACTCCACTTTATGTTCTTTCCTTCTTTTTGTCTCTTTCCTTTTAGAAGGGATAGGAAGTAAATTTAGTTTTTTCCCAAGTAAATGACTATAGTGATCTTTTCCTCCAGTCTAATGCTTCACAGTTGCTGTAAGCTTGAGCTCCAAGATGAGAGTTGCGATTAGAAGTAATGCTGGAATAGCTCATTCTTCCTACATCATGTTGTCTCACGTTTCTGATGAATGAGGCAAATGGGATCCCAAGCACTTTTCTTTGGACTCTGCTGTGTACAACTTTGATAAATATCCCTTAATATCTTCAGGACTTGTTTCAGCAAGACCTAAAATGTCTATTTACTGAGATCTATCATTATTACCTAAAACATTGTCCTGTTTGATTCAGTCCTCCCTGGAATCTGAGTTTTTTCATTTGGATCCAGTACTGATAAAACAGAGAGATGGATCCTGACAGAGTTGTCAGGTTGCCGATTTGGATATAGGCTATCATACTTGTGTGAACAACTGCATCAAAGGATTTTCTGAATTTATTTTCTGAAAAGGTACAGTAGCTTTTTGAAGAAATACTTAGATTGGCATCTACAGTGTAAATAATCTAGTCTTTCCCATGCAAAAAAATATTATGCTTAATGTGACTATAAGAGCATCTTTGGTACTGTTGGTTGAAATTTTATACTTGTCTTGTCTTAGTTGGGCTAACTATCAGAACTACCTTTCCCAAACAAGGCTCTTTTTTTTTTATGGTCATTAATACGATGCACACATTATATGTGTTGTTACAAAAAGGAATAGATCCTTGGGATGGGCTTGAAGCATCCATGTGAAAAAAGGGAAGGCTTTCATGTTCCTGCTGCAGATCAGGTCCTGTTCAGGCTGATAGCTCATTGCTCTCCTTGTTAGCTGCAGAAAAATAATCTACTCAGTTGGATTCACTGAACATGCTTAACTGTTTTGATTCTGATGAGTCAGTTTGCACTCAAGCATTTCTAGTATATTATTGCAACTGCTACCACTATTAAATATTTTAAATAGGAAAGTTCCACATTTCCGTCTTGGAAAAGGTTAGATGCATCACATTCTTTGCTATGAGATTATATTTAAAAAAAAAAAACCACAGTGAACTTACATTAAATATTATCAAAAAAAAAAAAGCTTTGCTGTGTGCATTTTCAAGCATTTAAGGCTCCTCCCCTTCCCCCCCTCCCCTAAGAGTTTATTATTTACATGATCAATCAGCCTGTTGTACATACAGGTTTTTCAGCATAGATGGTAGTGTTGGTTTTCATGGTCTGAACATCAGCTTTCATTGAAGTTACAAAATACTTTAGATCCATATAAACTGTGAATAAAGGTACCCACTTTTTTGTTTGCAGAAGGATGGAGTTACATTTATTGCATTCTTCCCAGCTATCCCTTTGCACCAGTTCAGAGGCAGGGCTGACCTACAACTTCAGTGCCCCTGTGAGCCAAATGACATTCCCTTGCCTTTTGCAATATTGAGAAAAACATGTCATCTCAGAGAAGGGCAGCAGAGGGAATGCTATGGTAGTTGTCTTCTTCGACACCAGCCCAGTTATACCAGGAGGAACTGGGCTTCCTCCTCTGAAAGGCTTCTTCAGCTATCATGTAGTCTATGCTGCACTCCAGGGAACTCACACCATCATCTCGTCATGAGCTCTTCTGGGATAACACAGTGAATTTGAGTGGGCTGTGTGTGTGATACACTGTAGGTGACTGAGTGAGTGATAATGTTCACGTCCAGCTTTTTCCAGTGTCAGTTTATGTTATCAGAATAGCTTCTTTTGATTCGGATTCTGTACAGTGTCTTGTGTTTAAATCCTGGCTGAATAAACAATCATATGGGCAAATTGTGACAAGGATTCAACGTCTGATTTTTAACACAAACTATTACTATTTGATGCTAAGGATTTCTCGCTCCCCCAAGAACTAATCTTGTTCTTTATTTTTTGTATTATTACTATCCAATGTTAAAATCGGGGATTTTTTCATACTGTGTTACAAATTAATTATCTTCTCACATTATTATTATTTTCTAAAACATTAGGAGTTTTGAAATGCTGAAATCTTGAAAGCGGAAGGCAGCAATAAAAGCTGCTGTTAGAGTGAAGAGAATTCTGAGTGCAAAGCACTAAAAGGCATATTTGCAAAAGACTTCCCAGAGTTCAAAAAATGACTACTCTTGCTGTTTGCTGTTCCTCAGCTGGAGGGCTTCTGCCCTTCCCCCAGTGAACAGTGGGATGCTCTATGAAGGGCATGTGGTGCTCCTCATGCATTTTAATGCAAATTTGAGCCTGTTTAGCTCTTCTCCCTACAAGCTCTGGTCTGAAGTGTTTTAAGAGGGCTTAGATAACTCTTTGTGGCATTTTGGCTCTGGGAATGTGGTAAACTTCTGCTGAGAAGCTAAAACAAGCGATGGGGATAGCATTATGTTAACCGCTGCTATTTTTCTCCAAAGTGGTCATGTGATAATATATGTGTAAGTATTCAAATTTAGCATCCTTCTGTTTCAAAGAGCTGATTCTGTGTAACAACAATTTTATTTTTTTTTAGATGACTTCTACAGATTTGCTGAATTGCACCCATACTTCGCAGAAGACTATCTCTATGCTGATCAGATGGGAGATGAGAATGGCTTGGAGACTTCATCTCTTTCTGCTCCTAATGGTATCTGTACTGACTTCAGCCCTGAAAACCCTGAAGTTAAAAACAAGCACCTACAGAAGAAACTGAATTAACACTACAACTGTTACCTTCCTCTCCTGGTGAGAGGATTGTCTTTTCTTGGGATTTTCATAAGTCACTCCAACTATACAACAAATACAGTTTTGTGTGTGAAAGTTCTTCTACCTTAATACCGTTCTTTGAATCGTATGTGCTATATTTAACATGTTCCAGGTTACTTTGGGGAAGATGGGGTTTTTTGGGGGGTTTTTTGTGTGTGTGTTTGTTGTTTTGTTTGTTTTTTTTTTCAAAAACGTCTTTGAAAGGCAAAAATGTGAATGTGCTTCATTATTAATGTTCATATTTAAAAGGAGGCGGCACACTTATTTATATTCCATTGGCTAGTTTTCGTGTACAAAGTGTCGCACAAACTGTGCATGTATAAAGAAACTGTAGCTACTATGGTGTTAAGTGCACTTTGGTGATTAGTGTTTTCCCTAGTTACGGGGACGTTTATTTGGGGCCAAACTTTGCTGTCCATATTTGCATAGTCAGTCTTGTTGATTTCAGTGGGATTATTCTCTTGAGCAAGGCAAGCATATTTTGGCCCTTTGTTTTGGTTTCAGTGAGCAGTTTGGAAACAATAATGCAAAAACTTGCTAAGGATTACTTTTTATTGTTGAATGGCAAAATCGTTTCTCTTTCAGTCTGTTCCATGGTAGAATGAAAAGGAAAGGCTCCTTACCCCTCACCCCAATGCTTTTCTACTGTAATCATTCGGATGCAATTAAACATGAATTTTTTCCACACTGACATACCACATACTATCTGCAAATATGTGACAAAACTGTGCTGCTTTTCTAACAATCAATTCAAATCGTGTCCACCCAACATTTAAATGGGAGACATTTACACAATAGTATTTAATCTACCTTTATCAGGAATCACAGGTTTCTTTTGTAGCGACCCTGTATATACAGGTAACTTAGCATGGAACACACTATGAAAACTTTATTGTATCAGCCCAAGTTTGCAAAGGTTGCAGTTAATTCAGAGGCCAAGCCAGCAACAAGTTGCAGAACATCCTGAAGAGAGAAATGCTAGTTAAATCTCTATAGCAACATTAAATATACTGCATATAATTTCTTATCTTTCCTTTTGTAAAGCCAGATGCCTTAATTACCAATGGAGGTCTCAAAGAAAAAATTATTAGAAAACCACAGAGTTTCACTGATCAGGAAATGTGACAAAAGCCTCAAGGAGTAGGAAGGAGGACTCTGTCACAAAATAACTCTGATGGCAGCTCTACTTCCAGACAAACAAAAATTACTTTCAGACCATTTATATGACTAATTTTGTAGGGCTGTGCTAAAATACGATGGTTTTGTGATTAGAAAACTGTTGAGATTTGAATCTTCCATGTTAGAGTAATTTAGATTTGAAATGCAGGAGTTTTAGCAGAAAGGAAATTTGTTTGTACCAAATGCTCTTATTACTATTTCTTAAATAGCAGGAGGTATTTTAGAGCTCATTAGGGTATTGGAACGTGTCCTTAAAAATCCCTAACTGAATGTGGCAAATCTCCAAACCAAAACTGGCTTTAATAGAAAGGCCAGGGAGGGGGACGGGGGCGGGGAGTAAGAAATTATGCTTTTTGTGGGGTATGTAGAGGTAAGTCCTTATTTGGAGATAATAACTAAATTTTTGATTTATCTAGGTAATGCATGTCAAGCTGACAGGGCTGTAGCAGACTTGCAGACAGGATACGAGTTAAAACTGATCATGAAAAATAGGAGAAATGGTTTGGAAAAATAAGGCATGTGAGGAATTACACTTAGGTAGAAATAGTCAACAGCACAAACAGAGGAGGGAGTGGGTGTTACTGCATGAAACATCTTGGGGCTGGGGTGGTATAGAGTATGACAATCTGAACACCGTCAACTCATTGCTGCGGAAAAGATACTCGTTATAGTTGGATGCATCAGCAGTGCAGCCTGTGAGAAGTGTGGTGGTGATTCTGTGTTACCAAGGTGTGATACGCCCTTACCTGAAGTACCTGCACATGATGGGAGTAGCTGGATAGAGTCTGGAGGAGAGAAAATACTCAAAAACGAGGGAAAAGAAAAAAAAAAAAAAGACTGACGGAAGATGTGGTAACAGTTTACTGATAAGGAAAAAGTTGCTATAGAGAAGACAGGAGCAGTCTTTTCTCCATGTTGATGGCGGATACAGGCTATTCATTTAAAAAGCAAGTTAAGCATTAGGAAAATGTCCTTACAATACATCTAGTTAAGCTAAGGAGAATCGGTTATTCCAGGTGGGGTGAGGAGCCTTCCTTCACTGGAGGTTTTGTGATTTTGTTGATTGTGCCCCAGGATCATAGGGATACGTCCCAAGACCTGCTTTCTGTAATTATACAGTATGTATTTTAGTCTGTATGTAAGGGAGGAAAGCACATGAACTGTAGTCTGGGCGTATCGCATCTCCTCTACAAGACTTTTTATGGCACTTGGCTCAAGCTGTCTGTCTAAGGTAGTTGTCTTTTGCTTTGTATGTGAGCTTGGGAATCTGAGAATTGCAGAGTGCAGGGGATGAGAGAGAGTTCCCCGAGACATCTGTCTGAAAAGAAGAAAAAAGGTAAGCTTAGTATCTCATGGGCAAGTTTGGGTGAGAGAAGCTCCAGAGGACGAGATATTCTGTGCACACATGTGAAAGAACAAAGAAACCTGGTTGGCTAAATACGAGTGTGCCTAGTTTGCATATATGGTGTGTGTGACTTGGGGGGGGGGGGAGCATCTTCTGAAAACCAAACGGTTTTCATTTGGTTTCATGCTTGTTTTGGTGAGGGAGATGTTATCTAATTGTGGTGAGTGTGATAACTACACTTGTGTGCAGCGAAGCTGCGCGGGGCGCTTGGGCTGAGGGGCGCAGCAGCCTCCGATAGACAGGCCCTTAAACCAACACCAGGTTGTGAGAGGGGCGCTGGAAGCTGCGCGTGGCAGCGAGTTCCATCCAGAGCTGCTGCTGAAGAAGGACAGTGACCAGTGTGTTACTTGCTTGGTGAGCAAGTACCCTTGGTGGAAACAACCATTTAAAGACAAAACAAACAAACAAAAAAATAACCAGAATATATCACTTAGATGCTGTAACGAATTGCGATGCTCCCTCTTTTGTGAGACTGTTGAATGAGGTAGAGACATAACAGGATGAATTACAGAGTGAAGTCCTGATTAGCCTGCATGGAAACATTATAAGATCACATAATGTCACGAAACCTGAGATCAATTAATATAATTCAGGTGATTTTACTATCTGTAGAATATAAGGCTATAATATTAGACTACCTCATAGTGGTAGGGTGGTAAGCTCGCAGCTTTAGTGAGGGCTGAGACCTGTAAGGCATGTGTGCAGCTCTGTTCGTTACAGCTCAGCTAGCAAACTCCGACTGCTGGAACGTTTCAGTAGTTCCACGTAAGCAGCCGTTTGAAAAGCCAAGTTTCAGTGGCTTGCTGCAACGTCAGGGTAGAACTGAAAGCTTCCTTTCCCCTTCAACAAATATTGACATGTAAATGCTTTCAATTAAAATATTACAGGTTTTACAACCACATTGTTTTATTTTAACTGGCAATAGCAACAGCCCCTAAATTTACAGGGAGACATACAAAGAAATGACTTCAGTTCTTTGCAACAATTTAACTTGACAAATGATCCTTCCACAAAAAAAAAAAATGCAGGAGTGTGAAGGCATTTGACATTTCTGATGAGCATTTTATTACTTTTATGCAATACTGCCATCCCTTGCCAGTACAGCTCTTGCATTGGACTGAAATTTTATGTATTGTATGGGAGACCCAGCCAAAATTTTGCTATTCTGATATGGTTGAAGTAGTTTACTCTGTATTTTGAATGTATTTGAGGTAACAGAAAATCACAAAATCCAAGATGCCTAAAAGGTCTTTTTTTTTTTTCTTCTTTATTTGTATTTCTCCAAACATAATAAAACTCCACTAAAAACACACAAAAATTTAGGAGGTGCAAAGCATGTTTAAACCACAGTAGGGCACGTGCTATTATAGATTTCTCAGGAGTCAGTCCACCGCTGCAAGTGGATACACTTAAAAAGCGTTAGGCATTACAGGCAATTTCTAAGCCTTATGGAGAAATTGGGTTGTAAGTTTAATTATATGCCAATGAATTATGCTATCCAAATTAGGTTTCGATGCATTTATTGTAGCTAGACTAATCTTCCAATGATAAAAGCAATCAGGCTTGTGTGTGCGTTTGCTAATCCCACTTGGAAGGTATAAATCCTTAGGTCACAAAGGTTGAAAAGGAGACACGTGTGCAGTAAGGAAGTGATGCAACTTCTTTAGTGGCAAAGCTGACGGAAGTAAATAGTTTTATATATAGCTATTTATTAATGTTTTCATGCAAACTGAATAGGTTTGTTTGCTGGTTTAAGCATTGGGCTGGATGGAATATGTTTTTATTCATAACAGGTAGTAAAATGGTCTTTTGGAAGAGGGATTGTTGCCAGCATTTGCATAGCTTGATAAATTTTCTAAAGCAGGTGTACTTTTATTCATTTATCAGTTCCCTTACAAGGTCATCTTTGGTATTGCCATTAAGTTATTTTTATTATGTTATATTATCGTGTGGTAAGTACAGCTTTTTGTGTTGACTGTTTCAGTCACATCCTGCTCTCCACTCCTTCAAAAATGGTATTCTCATTTAAATAAAAAAAAGAGGACTCAAGTTCTGCAACTTGTATTCTTTGAGTGCCATGTGCTGTAGATCTCATGATCTCAGAAAAACCATATGAGCACAGCTTTGCATGTATTATGGGATTGAACTGGGATGCCTAAAAAAGAGTCTGATGAAAACTCTAGCGAAGTAAGTTTAATTTTCCTTTAGATCACAGTGCAGGCTATAAGACCTTCTGAAGGGTTCTGTTTTGCTTCATGTGAACCCTCTGCTTTTTTCTAGCAGCACTTTCATGAACGTGCAAGCATTTAGAAATTATAAATATGTCAGCCAAGAGTTTTACATCAGCAAAATTTGTTTGGCTCCTAAGCTCATATTGAAGCACAGAAGTTCCCTGTGAACCAATCACTTCAGATGGTTTATTATGTTTTAGATATCTGAACTTCAGCTAATTTGGAAAACTTCAATTACCTGATTATTATGGCTAGATCCTTTATAAAAAAAAGAGGCGGAAGAATAGGTCCAACAATTTGAAATGGGAAGTAAGGATTTGTAATCAGTGCCACTGATAATTAAATAGTTAATCAGTCTAGCAAAACCACAAGATCTGTTTCACAATGAGCAGAAAGACTGAGATTGCCATTCAGGTAATTTTGCAGTCCCAGCTAGGTAGAAATTAAGCCAGCAGTTCTTCAGTCAGAGGATAATTCCTTGAAGGTCCTGCAGCATCCTGTATCCCAGTAACGTCCCGGTCATGGGCAGGGCAGCCAGTGCCATTTCATCTCCTCTCCCTGCCTTTTTCCTATGGAGACTGGAAAAAAAGTATTCAAACTGTATAGCTCCTTTAAGGAGCCTTGTAAGATCTCCTTAAAGGTAAAACTCTCTAGCACCACCTCAGAGGAAGAAAGAGGATCGTTCTGTGCTATAGCTAAGGCAGCAAACTGGGTACACACATTAGTCATTGTGATCAAAACGTGCATAAATTATACAATATTGAGGTAAAACTACTGAGAGAATGCAGCAGCCCTTAGACGTGCCTGGACTTGCACCTGTGAATATTTCCTGCATCTTGTAGTAATCAAGACAGTTTCTTTCTCTAGGAAACCCTTCAGGTTTATTTCAAGATATTAATTTTGTCTTCTATGAGTAGAGCTATTTGCTTTGTAGAAAATGGCTTGTTTTTCCCCAGATGGTATCATGTGCTTTATCATGGGTAATGGGATTAAATTCAAGTGGGTGATACCAAGAGAGCAGAGGATTTAAGAGGCTTATAAAACGGAGGGGCTATGTTTCTGTGAAATACGCTGAGACCTTTTCACAGCAATTGACACTCTGTCTTGTAAGTTCATTAGGCAAAATAATTTTGCTAGTTGTGTGGGGGCAGCGGCTGCTTGTTCCGTTTTCTTTAGCAAAGTGGCAGAGCAGAGAGTACTCCTGTGCGGGCTAACTGCGGGAGGCAGTTAGATGTATTTGCAGTTTTCTCATGATCAGTCTCTGGGAATGGAAGCAGTGGAATCACCTTAGCACAGGTCGCACCCAAGTAAGTTATTCTGTTAATTATTTTATTTGGTTTTGGTTTTGGTTTTTTTTTTTTTTTACCAATGTGGTTGTCATGGTTCTTTATTCTGAGCTAAATTGCACATGGCCATACGAACATCCCAGCTTCTTTGAGGTTGGCTTGGAGATCTCAGAAAAGGTGCTGTACGGTAATCTGTGGATGTAGCACTAAGCTTCAGCTCTTTCACTTTGATGAAAAAATGTTAGAAACAAGAGGAAAGTCATGACTTTTGTTATTTTAATAAGAAAATGGGAATATTATTTTGATATTATGAATGGGGTGATATTTGAGAGTTCCGAGCCAGAGTCAGCTGGAGAAAAGTGAGGTTGAACTTCTGGTCCTGAACCAGCAAGTAGTAAAGCCCATCAAGGCTCATGTGGCAGCGATGCTGTCACTGCACAGTTGGCCTTGTCCCACAGTAAAGAAGGATTTTTTCTACCCCTTGGGCTGGTGAATTGAGTTGTGTGTATCCCTAGCTCGTGCTTCTGCTGCCTGTTCCTTGTAGGTGTGCTGCAGCCTGAGGGAGGCCTCGCCGTCTCTTAAGCTGAAGTGACAGTCATGGACTTTCTTCCCTGAGCCATAAGGAGCTGGTGAATATTAAAGTCACATCCTGGTGATGCCACCCAAAGCTAAGGGCTCGTGTACTGCTTCAGCAGTTTCCTTTTCCCGTGCTTTAACCGTTGCAGGTGTGTCCAGGTGACAGCGGGTCTGAAAGAGCTTAGGAGATTCTCCTTGTTCCTATGAACAATAAGAAATTAAATTTAGAAATATAAGGAGATTAAACTGGACTGACTTCTGACTCAGTCTGTCACTTCCATTGTGCGCCTGTTTACTTCCAAGTTCCAAATGCAGCATCTATAAATGTGATAGCAAACAAAGTCTAAGTCTCCTCATGGATACTGAAGAAAGCAGAAGCTCAGACACTTTTCATCCTACCATGGTACTGGAAATTAAATTCATCTGACAATAGCTTATTTCTAAGTCTATGAATGTATATGGGGAAAACCCAAATACATGTCTCTTATTCACTATCCAGCATGAAGACAATTTTGTATTTTAAATGCTGAAGAAATAAACTTGTAAAGATCTTGTTAAGCCCTAAGTATATATTTTTGTCCTATGTTTTCTTTTATAATGAAGTTCAAGCAAAATATTTCTTGTATTTCAGAAAGGACGTTTAGGTTAGCCAGTGCTGTACTTTCCAGACTACAAAAGCAGTTTTTAAGTAAACATGTAAAAATGAAATTGTATTTTTCAATATGTGGATTAGCACCCTTAAGTTAAACATTTCTCCTTAGCAATTGTATATACTTAGACAAAAAGCGAAACCATTGCGGCTGCTTGTCTATAGTTGTTTGTGTTTGGTGATTTGTTTATATTGCTTCCTCTAATTGCTGTAATGGTATTAAGAGCTCCATTGTACATCAGTAACGTTAGAAATAGAAGTCAGAAGTACATTTCTTTAGAAGTGATAGGTTTTGTTTCCTGGAGAAGGACCAAGACGAAGCATCTGCTAACTTTGTATTCCGTACTACGCAACTTGGTGCGGCATTGTGCTGAAAGTATTTGGCATCTGCTCAATGGGACCATTTTCTAACCCTTTTTGTAATTCCCAGAATCTCTCCAGGTGTGCAATGCGTTTCTAATTTGATTGCAGGTACTAGTTCATGTTTTTGGAAGAAGCAAATTGAGCTTTCAACAAGCTGAAAAATAATTTAGAAAAAAAAAAAAATGTTTTTGATCTCTTTTGATCTCTTGGATTGTTGTTAAACTTGCATTGAGGATATCATTTATATATTTTGAAAAAAATATTGCTATGTTTTTAAATACACTTGAGAATTTAAATGCAGAAGGAAAAAAAAGTTAACCTTTTAAATGATCACATTTTGGAATTTTCTCTTAACCGCTACTGACTCCCAGTTAGGCACTGCCATGAAGAGGATGCTTTTAGCTGCACCCCTGTGCTGGCAGAGCAGGAGGCTGTTCTGTGGGAACCCGCGGGCAAGGTATTACGTGCTCGTTCCATCCGTGGTGCAACTGCTGCCAACTTCAGGGCTGCTCAAGCAGACCTGGGGCGTTTAAAGACGCGTATTGGCCGCGAGCTTTTCATTATAATAGCCCTTGGATATGCAGTGTAAATCCGTAATGATACATAGTGCTACTGGATGATGATGATAATCTGAATGCTTATTTTCTGCTGTACATTTCTCTCCTATGGTATGTGTACATAGACTATTACCTTTGCACTGAACCGACTAGACTCCATGACTGAGAAGCAAAACCGAGTAGTGTGCTAAAGATGACTGTAGCTTGTGGTTCCAACTGGGGAAATACTTTTGCAGAACGAAAAGTATAGCTTCAGTGCTACAAATTTGATTTTTATATTTTTTATTAGCATGCATGGAAGACTAAGGATAATATTTTTTAAAAATGAACTTGTTTTTGTACATTTTTCAATGTTTAAAACTCTATGATTTAACATTACCTCTGAATACCAGTGATCAGTAAATTCTTCAAGGAAATACCTCAATTTGAGCATTCTTTTCTTGTTAGTTGTCTGATAGGTTAAAATGGTCTATAGCGCGTGATGAACTGAGCCAAATGATGTAGAGACTTGAACCATGCTAGATGAGTCGTATGATGATTTACTCAAAGGGAACTAAATGATACACTACAGGTGTTGATGTGCAGTATACAATCATGGCTCATTCTGCCCAACTTGGACCCATTTTCCTTATGAATGGCTTGTAAATTGAATTTTCAGCGTGAAGCCAAATTAAAAATGAAACAAAAAAATGTTTGGTTTCTTCTGGATTTATTTTTATTTAGGTTTAAGGTTTTTTTTATAAACAACAAGGTTTACAAATCGTAATTGTGAATAAGACTGAGTCCATATATGTTTAGCTGTGCTTTTGTTGATGTATGTTCTCTGTGACAGTGTTTTTAGGAGAACAGTGTGTGTTCACCTAACAATTAAGAGTATGAAATACAGGGGTGTTGCGTTTCTGTTGTGCTGAGGGCTCCAGAGCTGGATGCAGTACTCCAGGTGGGGTCTCACCAGGGTGGAGTAGAGGGGCAGAATCCCCTCCCTCGACCAGCTGGCCACACTTCTTTTGGTGCAGGCCAGGATACACTTGGCCTTCTAGGCTGCAAGTGCACATTGCTGGCTCGTGTTGAGCTTCTCACCCACCAACATGCCCAAGTCCTTCTCAGGGCTGCTCTCAATCCATTCTCCGCCCAGCCTGTTTCCCTGATGCTTGCCAGGGTAGCATGAGGCCTGGCAGAGGCAACAGGCTGTAGCCCTGGCTTTGCTTCTGTGTGGCAGCAGAGCCCTCCCCTGCAGCTCCTGCCACTGTGCTGCTTGGTTCAACAAGGCACCCGTGTGGTCTGAATCGGCGGCCAGCCCTTCCTCACTGCTCTCCCTTCAGTCTTTTCAGGTGACACAGTCTGCCATGGTATCAGCATGAGCTGTGAGCCCTCACATCATGCCCTCTTCTCCTTCCCCAGCCTGCCTTCTGTTACTCTCCACCGCTTTCTTCACTTAAAGAAGGTAACCATCTTCAGCTTACCATGTGGTATTTCCAAGTTCCACACATCCTGCAATGTGCTTAGGCTAATGCCCCAGACTGCTCCAGCCCTTCATGGGCCTATGTCTTCGCCCGTGGCTCTTTCCTCTCTTGTCTGTGTTGCGGGGCAGCTCCCTGGTGTGCCACCTTGCTTGAGCTGCCGGGGCAGTCATCTCTAACCCGTGCTTGTGCCTTTCCTGCCCGCACGCGTTCTGTCCAAAGCACTTGGCTGAGGTGTATTTGAGGTATATACCTGCATCACCGCTTTCTCTTGGTTGACACCACGCGAGCAGACACGTGAAGACCGCAAGAAATACTCCTTTTTTACTCCCAGAAAAGGCCTGGAAGAACCTTCCTAGCTCCCCTGAGGGGCTGCATGTGTTAGCTTAGGTCTTTTGAGCGCAGGGCCGGAGGGACAGCCCGGCAGCAGCACTGCCCCTGGGCCACTTCCATCAGTCGCTGACCAACCAACATCCACCCCTTCCTTTCTCCTGGCTACTGGCACACCCTCAGGGTTTGCCAGTAGCCCTGGCAACCTTGTCTGCTGCTCCTTTCCTTTTCTTAAATCATATTACACTACTTTTCAGTCTCTGTATCAAAGGTAATTTCTCGTTGGACTACTGAAGGATTTTCTTATTAGTAGTAGTAGTAATCCTTTGCATTAAGTCCCAAGCTGTCCCTGCCATTCTCCTCCGGTTGCTGGCTCCCGGGGGTGGCGGTGGGGGCCTGGTGCCGCAGCGGGGCCTCCTCTGCCCCTTCCTAACCCTGTCACCGCACCTGGGCTGCCCGGCCTCACCTCACCGGCCCTTCCCGGAGCCGAGTCGTTGTCAGAGCACCAAAAACCAACGTGCGCTGCCACCATGGCCCTGTCACCTCCTGGAGGAGCCGCAGATCCGACCCCGCCGCGACCTCGGCAGCCAGCCGGCTGCTCGCCCGCCGCCAAGGGAGGTAACACGGCGCCCCCTCCATCCCTACCCGCTCCCTCAGCGCTCCCCCCCTCACCCCTACCCGCTCCCTAGCTGCCCCCCCCTCCTCTCCATGGTGCATCCTCCTCGCTTGTTACCCCGTCGTGTG
>JAOXNO010000013.1:92266308-92280147 GCA_028565335.1 Limnodromus scolopaceus | reverse complement strand
CTGGATGGGGCTTTGAGCAACCTGCTCTAGTGGGAGGTGTCCCTGCCCGTGGCAGGGGAGTTGGAGCTAGATGATCTTTAACTTTCCTTCCAACCCAAGCCATTCTATGATTCTAACTTAATATTTCTGTACTCTGAACTCTCGATGTTGTGTTTTGGTTTCAGTTAAGCGTGTATACTACCACGCGGTCAAGCATTGGTGCTGAGAGTAATATAGATCTGGTTTTGAACGTGGAGGATTTTGATATTGAGTCCAAATTTGAAAGGTAGGTATCCAAACTATGAGTTCTTTCTTTAATTCTGAAGGTTGTATCCTAACTGGTAGTTATAGATACGAAAGTATACGTGAAGCAAAGTACACTGGTGATAATTCTGTTGAAAGAGTAGAGTTGTTGTTCTTGCATTCTTTGTCTTGAGGTTAAAGCTGGTTTTGCATGTTCTACAGGCTATTCGGTTCACAGTTGTTTTTCATAAAATAATAACCATATTTGCCATGTTAAGGCGGGAAAGATGTTAGTTGGATTTCAGCCTTAGAGTTGAGGACAAAGTGCTGCTGTTAATAAAAAAAGTATTAGAATATTTCATGAATTAAATGTTGGTAGAGTGCCTGCCTTGATGGAAATGGTGTGCTAAGTTCACCTGGCGCTGAGGAATATGCACTTAGACAAACTTTTCTTACCTTGAAAATCACCTCATAGTTGCAAGAAATAGAGCTTGCGAAACAAAGCTATACCAGTAGATACAGAAATGTTTGTTTCTCTCATGTAGGTTTTACAAATGCTGTCCTATATTGTCTATAATAATAATAATCTGAAAATAGATTCCACTCTAAACATTCATCTCACTAGCTGTGCTAGATCAGTAACGTACACATATTGTGCTAAACTTAAGTATTGGTTAGTTTGGATCAGCATACTGTTTTCAGCCACACATACAACTGTTTTACAAAAGTGTGCTTTACTTATAATAGTACAAATAACTTTTTATTGGCAAAATTGAAGTCAAAGTACCTGGAAGTGTTTGAGAATTTTGTCTAATAACGTGTAGCTAGTGTGCTAGCTATGATGATGTTCTTAATAGCCATGACTTCAGAATAGAATTTGGAAGGCAAACCATGTTCTCTTTTCTTGTTCTGTAACTGTTTCAGTGCTAATAATCATAAAACCAAACTTTTTTTCTGGTAGTTTAGGGTTTCAAGATCTTCTGAAGGGGTGTTGCTGCGAAGATGGAGTAAGATTGTGCTGTTAGACAAATTTCTGAGTCTAACACCACGCTCTACGTGTGCATCTATACAATTAAAATGATTAGAACTACTTGTTTGTTCTTCATATTTGCTGCCTCACTTTTTTGTTGTTGAAGATAGTCACCTTATTTTTGACTCTTGTTGCAGAGTCTCCCCGTTTCTTTCCCATTCTGCGTTTTCTGTAATTAAAGAACACGATGGTGTGCAGGTTAGGCCATATTAAACTTTGTCTCTGACAGACTTGAAAATATTCAAGAGTTGTTTCACTGACACAGTCTGTTAAACCATTGAAAGTATTCAGAGAAAGATAACCTGAGCAAATTTACAGGAATAGAAGATGCATTATGCAAGGTTGCAAGTAGGATGATTTCTTGGCTTAACACAAGGGGAGCGACTTCATGGCTCGGGGCTCTAATCTAGAGTTCTGTGCTTGGCACGCCATAGCTGAGAGGACATTTTATTAATGCAAAGCGCTTGGTAAAACTTGGTGATTTTCTCTTTAAACTTTTTATTGTGTATACAGTTTTGTGATACGTATTCAGCACATGGAAGGATATTTTCTACAAGTGGTGTGATAATTTTGGCCCTATGACCTATTGACAGGGGAAAACAAGAAAAGATCTGGTGATGCAGTCCTGTGTTATCTGGGGTAATAAAGGATTAATTGGACAAAGATTAAATTATCTTAAGATAATAGTAAAACATAGGAAACGCAAGTATTATGATACATACTGGAGTATATAAATTGAAATATATACATTTCAGCATGTGCTATGTGATCTCATAATGTATTTATTTTGTATTTTAGGACAGTGAATGTCTCTGTACCAAAGAAAACACGAAATAATGGCACATTATATGCATATATATTTCTTCACCATGCGGGCATTTTGCCTTGGCATGACGGTAAGCAGGTCCATATAGTAAGCCCTCTGACCACGTACATGGTACCTAAACCAGAAGAGATTAATTTGCTCACTGGAGAATCAGCCACACAGGTAGGTGATTTTTCCGTCTGTAGGTGAAGAACTGCAACAAAAGTCATTTCTTTTGTAGACGCTTCTAGTGTTGGCATCTATTATGCTTGCATCTTTACACTAATGATGATATTCAAAAAAAAAAACCCAAAACCAAAAGCAATACTCTTGATTATCAATAATAGACCACTCAGTACAGCAGAGGTGCAAAGCCCTCTATAACACTGACTGCTATTTAAATGCTTCGCTAGTTAATTAGTTGCTACTTCAAGGATTCATTGCTTTTGGTAGAAACACTGTATTCTTCTGTAACAGTATGATGCTATTTTCTATAGTGGCTTGGATTCATGTGAAATAATATGCTTTGCTTTTATAAAACAGAGATGCAAGCTTGATTTTGACATTGGTGAGTGACCAACGTCAAATTGCTCCATTTCCTTTAGGGTGTTCTTGCTTTTCACTTCAATTCAGGAGAATAAGAACGCTTAAGAGAACAAACACTATGATTACTCAGTGTGTGTGGGAAATATAGTGTTATTTAACGAGATACTTGTGAATGGCTGTTGTACCTCATATTAAGTGGAGCTTGAGAATTTCACTGTTTTTTTGTTGGAATCTGAAATACACTTGTAGCCAGCAGTCCTGTTTCTAAATCCTGTAAGAATAAAGTTGAAAATAAGTTGAGGCTGGAGTCCAACACTAAAAGTCAGAACAGGTGGTGTTCATCCAAAGAAAAGCAAGTAGAATGCCATGGTGATAAGCATCTGCTGAAATCTAGGGTTGTACTTGGTTTCAGCACTGCTTTACACAGAAGTTCAAAACAAATGGTCTGATCTATTTACTCCCAAAAATTAATATAGTTGACAATCTACATCCTTTTGGCTGTTTTGAAGTAACATCTGATTACTCTGCAATCCTTATGTCAAAGTGACCTTTTCTGACTAGAATCCACATTCCTAAGGTATTAAGGTTAATTACCTGAATATTCATTCTTGATGAACAAGGCTGTGAATGAACACTGAGGTTTTATTAGAGTCAGATTATGGTAGGCCTTTACAATCCATTCTATTGTATTTGAGCAAAATACTCAATCTGCTCAAAATTAAGGTAAAGTGTTTCTTAGTGAACTTCTGTTTTGTGATATAGTTAGCGACTCTATAGTTTCTGCAATTTAGACTGTTATTCTGTTCAAAATTCCATATTGTTTATCAGTATGTACATATGTGTTGTATTTATTAAGCAAATTGAAGCAGAAAAACAGACCAATGCTCTAGACGAACCTGTCTCTCACTGGAGGTCAAGATTAACCTTGAATGTCATGGTGGAAGATTTTGTGTTTGATGGATCATCCCTTCCTGCTGATGTTCACCGTTACATGAAGATGTAAGTAGATGACTTAGTTTTGCTAGATCTGTTCATATAAACTTACTGGACGTTTCTGCAGAAATCTTCCCTGGCCTCCTTTAATATTTTATGTTTAAATTGGCACTTGGGAGACAAGGGTATTCTTAATGCTTGTGTTTCGGTAGTGACAATTAGTAATATATTATGTACTAGAAAACTTTATTGGAGATACCTTGTTCCTGGGCAGCTCAGAGTTTAGAATATGATTTTGTATAGAGTTATCATAGTAAGAGAAAGCAGAACTACAAAGACACAAGAAAAATGCTACAGCAGGCTTCATACCTCCTTGTTCCCAAATCATACTTCTGGCCTTTAAAACAATTACTGTCCCTTGACTTTTCCACTTACCCTTCATCTGCCAATTATCTGTACAAACTGCAAGTGCAGAAGAGGCGCAGCTGAACTCCTATGTCGTCTTTTTTTCTCCCTTTATGATTTGCTGTATTTTACTTTGACAATATGTGTTCCTACATTATCTCACTTTCTCAAGAAAATACTAAAAAGCAGGGATAGATAGTAGGCCACTAAATACGGGCAATAGCTTCTGTTCACAGCTTGCTTAAATTACTTCTGGCGTTAACCATATAAATAGTGCTATGTTGGCTTGTGCTGCTGTATGTTGATGCCTTTCTCTCCAAGTATCCTGTTAAATCCAGAAGCAGTTGCTTAATCGGCAGACCCTGGGGTTCTGGGATAGCATCCCAGCCAGAATAGATAAACTTATCAACTCATAAGATAGGCCCGTGACAAGAAGGGGTTGATGAACAAGGATATTTTTTCTGGTCATGTTTAGATACTCATTAGTGCAGTTTTGTCATTGCATTGTACAGGAAATAGTTTAGATATGAAGTTGCCTGCTGCAATTCCACTAGCAGTAGCTTTAATTGTAATTGTTATACAGAAATCTAAACCTCTTCAGTTAAATAACCAAACAGTGTTTCTGAGCCTCGATTTAGTACTTTTCTGTATTACTGTTGCCCTTTCTATATTTAATATGCAGTCTTTCTTAGGCATAGAGACTTCTTTCTTTTGTCAACAACTAAAATTCAAATTTGGGCTTTAAAAATCTCCATTATGCTAGTTCCATAGACTTTTGCCGAGATCATCAGAGTGTAGATAATTGCCTTTCTAGTGAAGAACTTTAAGAATTTGTATCTCTTAGGGCATTAGGCTAAATATTTTCCTAAGATACTGACAAAGCAATTGTATATAAGTCATGATTTGCTAAATACCTTTCCAGTGGTCAATTTTGAAGAGGGCTCAAAGGCTGGGAAGTTTCTATTGGTTCCGTGCAGGTTGGTGAGGTGGTAGAGCAATCCAAACAAGAGCTTCTGTTGAGGAGAAGGCAAAGAAGATTTCTGCTCCTTGGGCACTCTCTACAGTAGTATGTAGCCTTCTGGTGTGTGTGCCAGCCATTGTGTTCATAGTCCCATGCTAGCTACAGCATGGGTTATTGCTGACCTGATGTTACTGGGAGTGCAGAGGAGTGGAGGAGGTGGTGAAGAGTTGACCTTGTTGCAGTAGGAGAAGGATACTTGAGACAAAGGATACACACATATGGTAGTAAACTTCAGCACATTTCTTTTCAGTTAACTTTAAATTTCCTCTACCCTTTGTCATGCAACAACTTCAGCATCCTCACAGCCAATGTCATTTGTCTTTCATTTTTTTTGCTTATTCTGTCTTTCTACAGAAAAGTAAAAACAAACTAACAAGAGAAATGTGACATGCCTAATTTTTTGTGCAGAATTCTCTCAGTGAAAAACTCTAGGCTAGTGGCTTCTTTCTTTCTTGTGTATTAAAGGAAAATGTGCCTGAAAAGGTGGTGGGAAATATCTACATGGTAGATCTGAAAGTGATGAATGAGTGCTAATTTGAATAAAAGTAGTTTTCTTTTTAGATCACTACAGTCATAAAATCCATGTTTAAACATCCTAGGGTTCAGTTGGGGAAGACAGTGCATTACCTTCCAATATTATTTATTGATCAGCTAAGCAACAGAGTGAAAGATTTGATGGTGAGTAATAGAATACCTTTAATTACATTTCACAGTTTTAATAGTAATCTTCATGTTTTTTAATTAAGATGTCATAGGTTGTTTGCTGTAATGAAAAAGTACAAATTCACAAAAGGACTCTACCAATGACTGTTACATTAATGTGGTCAAGTGTGGTACCTGCAGAGGGTGGATCTGAGTTTTGAAACTCCTCTCTGACAGAAGTTTCTGCCAAACACTCCCTTGTGTTCCACCAAAAGGTGCTTGGATTCCACTGCTTTTGCCTTTTGGGTAGATACGGAGGACATCACTGCAGCAGCAACTGTGGTGGGAGCAGTCTCATGAGCAATTTGACTCCCTAAGCTGAAGAAGTTGTTTTAGCATTGCAGAGCTGCTTCTGATAGCTTGTAGGGAAATGACTATACTGAGCACAGCTGATACTGGAGCTACAGTAAGTAGCTGTTCTCTTATCTCCGAAAAATTCACTCATGGTTACATTTTCTGGTGGTGATCTCTATCACGTTAGAGTAACTTCGGCACCTGACAGTTTGGTGTTACAGTACATCCAGTGATTTTGTTCACTGAAACAAATCAGGGCTTAGAAAGTTCAATAATGGAATTACAGAAGAATAAGGTTGAATGAGATTTCTGGGGGTCACTAGTCCAACGCCTCTGCTCTAAGAAGAGTCACTTAGAGCGGGTTGCTCAGGACCTTCTCCAGTTGGGTTTTGGATGTATCCAGGGATGGAGATGCCATAGCCTCTCTGGGCAACCTGCTACAGTGCTCAGTCACTGCTGCAGTTAAAAAAAGGTGCTTTCATACATTTAAATAGAATTTTCTGTATTCAGTTTTTGCCCAACTATTCTCTTGTGGGAAATTGTGCAGTTCCTTTACTACAAGATCCCTTGCATCTAAGCTATGTTCATCTTGGCAGCTCTTAGTTAAGCCCTGCAATTCTTTTCAGTTGCACTGACTAGAATTTAGCAATCAGAGTTTCTGAAACCAAAAGTCTTGTAGAATGTCTCAGAACTGTTAAATGAGTATGCCTGGATTCAGCATCTTCCAGATGGAAGTCTTTCCATAGACCTCCTATATTGTCTTTCCAATTCCTTAATTTCAGCTCAGACAAAGAATTTTGTTAGTTTTTGTTGGGGAGAATCTTCTTTAAGAATTGGTATCCTCACCCCCAAGCTTTTTCAGCAAAACAAACTCCTGAGGATGCTGCAAATCTTGGTAACAGATAACTATGTCCAGTATTTCTTTGGATGTACTTTTGTGATGTCATTATCAGTGGTCATTGTCCTTTTTTAAGTTTCTTACCGCAACTCATTCAGTTCAGTACATTCATATGAACTTCTAACTGGTCATGTAGCCTGTTTACGTATAAACACAGTATTCTCACGTTATTAATAACATTTCTGCAGTTGTCATGCATGTCACAGTTAATGCTATTGTAACTCATTGCCTTAAAGTTATTAAAGATCATGGGAAGTGCTGCAAAGACTATTCCATCAAAACCAGCAAACTTCCCGTTCAGCACTGGCTTATGTGACTTCTCAGCAGTGACTTGCCAAACTTTTTACAAGCCCTGCAGAAAGAGTGGTCAGTCTAATAATATGCGTAGTGTGAGATAATGAGGGGTAAGTGAAGAGCAGGAAAGGATAAGGGAAAAAGGTGATACAGCTTTTTCGGAGCAAGCTCAGCATTTGACTGTAAATAAGGGCATAGACCCTCTCTGTTTGATATGCCTGACCTAAAGTCATGGGGCTGAAGATGTTTTCCCTGCTTGTGCTAGGCTGTGTAGATTTTGAACTGACTGTTATTTTGACCCAGATAGTAGGTCTTCTGTGGTAAGTACTATAGTCTGGAAGTTATGTGTTGCTCATGTTCTTAAAGGTTCTTGCCAATGCAGAGGGTTTGGGGATTGCACAGGATTCTGATTAACAAAGAGAAAACTTGAATGTGATGTTCTGAGGCCATACTACAAGAGTAGGTTGTATTGCAGAGGTTTGGTAACTTCCTAGTTTTCAAAGGTTTAGCAACCATCACACTCAACTACGTTGTCAGGCAGCACTTGTGGACCTTCAATCGTTCATTGAGAGAGTTCATTCTTCTAATATTTATATGTTCATGTAATTTGCTTTTGGTGTTGAAGAATTCCTATCTCTGTCTTGTATTGCAATCCGATTTTCTCCCTGCCCCTAACCCCTTACTAATGCTTTGTCTGTGTAGAGTGCATTTGCTGCATGTCACTTACCCATGCATTTGCAAAATTATTTTCTAGCTGTCCTGCACAGATAAAATTTCTTTCCTTTTCTCCCAGAAATGTTGATGTTGTCTTTGATAGACTGAGAAATTGGAATGATAATGGAGGGATTACAGGCATCCTTTAAAAAGGAGAGGAAGCCTGGAAGATGTTTATGTAGCTTTTGGTAAACAGCTGTAGAATCTTGCCAGCATTCTCTACTGTGAGCTCTAACCAGGTTATTTTCACCGTGTTTTGTTGTTGTGTTGGGGTTTTATCCAGACAGTTCAGAGATCCCTGATACCATTCTGATTTACCAAATTTCCCCCTGCTGTATTTATGAAACTTAGTCTGCTTCCTTTTCTCTCCCTTGCATGCGTTCAGGCATGTTCTGCCACTGTCTGAAAAGCTTATTGGGTCTTGTGAGGGTGGTGAGACTGAGAATTGTTGGTACTCACTGGAGGAAAGAGTGAAGGGGAGAGTGAACGTAATCCCCAGTTCACACCTGACTGGTATGTGGGGAGGCTAAAAGCATGTTCTGTAACATAAGGATCAGAAAACACTTGTTCATCTCAGGTGTCAGCTAACTAATTACTGTAGAAACAGATACAGTGTAGAGTAGCAATTCTGAGATGGGAATTATGATTGGGTGGTAATTAGGAGCCGGGAGCAATAGATCTTGAACTGTTGCAGTTCAGAGTGCCTGCCTGTCCCTAGTCTTGAGCTATCCTTAAAAGTGTAAAATGTACTGCCTGAACTTGTAGCTGTGAAGAATTCTAACATTTGTGGGGACAATTTTTTTTGTTTGTTTGTTTTAAACTTATTTGAGAGACTGTCACCTATTGTGCTGAAGGAGCTGAGGCAATTTAAGACTTTTTTTTTTATTTTTTCCCCCAGCTTAAGGGTGCCCCAGGTAGTTCTCATCCTAACAAGTGTAGATGATAAAGGAAGATCAGCTGAGCAGGAAGGAGATTTCTGTGACACCCAATATACATATACATACGCATATACACAGGGTAACTTGCATGTGGTCTTTCACTAGTCTAAGCAAGCAGGACCATCTTGCTTCTCCACCTTTTGTTTTGTTATGAGTTGCTGTAACTTAAATTTCTCTCGAAAGCAGCCTCAATTTAGTAAAGTTCTGACTGTGGCCTTTGGGATATGATTCTTTTTTTTTTAATCTTCTAGCTTAGGTAATTGTAGCATATATATTTTGAGACCTGTTAAAAGAAATAAGATATTATTCCCTTTCAAAAAGCAAACTGACCTCTTTAAATTGTGTGATAAAAGCATAGTCTGATATAATCACTTTATTTTAAAAAAAAATAAGAGAAATAATTGTTGCAATTTTTTTGCTATTAAAAATGAAACTATCCTTTTGAAATACAGGTTATAAATCGTTCAACAACAGAGCTACCTCTTACAGTGTCATATGACAAAATATCTCTTGGAAAACTCCGATTTTGGATCCACATGCAGGATGCCGTGTACTCCCTCCAGCAGTTTGGTATGTTTTTCATCTTTAATGACGTTAGGCCAAAAAACCCACCAATCGCTCATGGTTTTTTTGCTTGTAAGTACATAGGTGACACTTAACTCTTTTTTCTGGTTAGCTGGTAAAAAATGTTAACGCTACAAATCTTACACTGTCTTATCTTACAGTAAAGATGGAAATAAAACGTTGACACATGGTAGGAAACAAGAATACAGAGGTGAAATAACCATTTTAAAAATAAGTTTTGTTTGGACAATACTACTGTAAAAGCATAAGAGGCCAAAACAGAGGAGAGGATTTTCGCCACAGGTTTCCCCTATCATCCATGGAACAGAAAAGCTGCATCATTGTTACATAAACTTTGATATAAGCTATGTATAGGTGGTCACTGTAGCCATATACCTACAGTGAAATATAGGCAGGCACAGCATAGTCTTTGGGCTCAATCTGACCATGAAGCAGGAAGCTGGGTTCTTGTCGTACTTCTTCTGACACTTCAGAACTGGCTGGCCTCTCATTTTGGCTCAGTTACAAATTTATTTTGTAAGTAATTTCTCCATAAATTTCTTTGAACCTTCTCAGAGTGGCGTAATTGAAATTTTTGTGTTCCATGTCTTGGGTGGACACATAAATCAAGACCTATGATCATAGGAATACCCCTCTGCCTGGAAAAAAAGCTTACCTAAGATGATGCTTGTTTTCTGTAAGTATTCAGATAGTGAAATGTAAGCTATAAAATTTTCCTTTTGGAATAAGTGAAGAAAAGGTCACCTTAGAAAAACTCCAAAATCACTTGAAAATTGGAGAACCTCAGATTCTACTTGCTGTGATGAAGGACAGAGGATACGACAAAGTAAATTGGTACTGAACTCAGCAATGTCATAACTATCACCATTGCCGTAAACACGGCATTGTGTATTTTCTGAGAACAATGGACTTCAATGACAGTGGCTGGAAGTTTGTACTTCATGATGAAAGCATCTTAACACTGTTTGAAGGAGTTCAAAGTGATGATGTGTATTCTGGAGAGCACACTTCTTGGTGCTGGCAACTGTATTTATCACAGACAGGCTCTTAACTTTTTTTGAGTGAATAGTTGTCCAGTGCATAACAAGAAACCAATGTTCCTTCTTTAGGATAATTGACAGTAGAGAATATGTATTCAGCTTACAGATAGTGATTTCTGGAATATGCTTTGCCTTTTTCCATTTGTCAAAGAGAAGCTTCCAGGTTAATTCTGCAAGTACTGTCAAAGAGTTGATGCCTAAATTGGGGTCTATACTGTTGCATGTAGCACCATGTTTCCCATTGACCTTTGTTGTCCTCCACAGTATAGTCTTTTTCTCATTTTTTGTTTTTAATGTGAAGCTTTCTTATGTATCAAATTAAATCTCAGAGGCCAAGTTGAATAATCGTTTCTCTTCCCACTCAGGCCAGAATGACAGTGACTTCCTGTGTCTTGTCATTTGTGTCTCTGGCATTCAACTCGGGTTGTAGTTACACAACACATTAAAGGCACATCAGTCTGCTTGTAACTGATGGGTTTTGTTTAAGGCACGCCAAATAACTAGCCCAGATATAGGTAGACTTGGGTTTTACCAATAAGGCTGCCATCTTGTTTGGGATTTATGATTCCTTAATGTGCAGGTGAAATAAGATTCCTTTCATACTGTACTCTAGCAGAACAGCAATTAACTGTCTAGTACTTCTTGCATAATTACTTGTTCTTTTTCTTAGGGTTTTCAGAAAAGGATGCAGATGAAGTAAAAGGAATTTTCGTTGACACTAACCTGTACTTTCTGGCTTTGACATTCTTTGTAGCGGCATTTCATGTAAGTAGGGAAATTTTGGTTTTTTGGAATTACAGCATATGAAATTAAAAAAAGAAAATGGGTGGGGGTGGGTTGAACTTCAGTTTTCTCATTTATTGAGAACTGTTGTTGGAAACAGTAATTTCAGTAGAGTAATAGAAGAGGTTTCTGGTACAAGTCAGCTGTATTTCCAATGCCAAGTTAATATAAAAATCTTAAATAAGATAGAAATATGAGAGAAAACTAGATATAAACTAAACCGTCTTGACTGAGATATAACACATTTAACTTCATTATCATCACTATGCTTTTAGCTGAACCAAAGCACCCAGGCTAATATGCCTGTCAACATTGGTTCATGTTTTCTGCTAAGCTGTGTTATCACACAGTTTACTGCTGCAGTGGTATAGCTCGGGCACCAACCAGTAGGGTTTGAGTCTCTGACTTCTAATCCCTAGAGAAATTTAGATCAGCTGATCTAGATTACTTCAAAAACTGTCACTATAAAGTGCAGAGCTTGTGGCTTTAGGTCTGGTTGGTTGTTGTCGTGTCTCTCTGTCAGCATTGTGTGTGTCTTGGTTTAAATATGAATCTCTGTTTTAATGAACAATTTTTTTAGACTTCATAGGTCCCTTAAGACTGAGCTATTCTATCCTGAACAGAAATACGGAAAATACTGGAAAAAATACTTGGTGCATATAAATTCAATGCCAAAATGTCCTTGAAGTACAGATCAACTTCTTGGTGATGAAGTAGAAGAAAATTATTTTAGGAATGTTTTAAAAACTTTGTTACTATTCAAGCCTAACTTAACTATCAATCCTATATAAAGCACTTTGAATCTAATTTAGGGTGGCGTTCCCTGGTCTGTTAAGGAGGTGAGCAATTTCTCAGGGTCCTCACTTCTTCATTCTCTATCATGTGTTACCCTGTATTGGGTCACTAACTTTTTTTTACCAGATGCAGCATTGTAGTAGTAGCAGTACCTGGAATTCCATCTGTCATTTTGCACTGCTTCTGGAGCTAGGGCTTCTAAAACAGTTTTTCTTTTCAATTTTTGTTTGTAGCATTTAATTTTTATTTCTCAGTCTTCTAGAACAGTTTTTTCTTGTAATTTCCTCTTAAATGCAATTTTAACAGATCAGCTGGTAGTTTTTAACTACTGCATGTTTGAACAAATGAGTGTGTTCCTTCTATTTGCAGCTTCTCTTTGATTTTCTTGCATTCAAAAATGACATCAGTTTTTGGAAGAAAAAGAGGAGCATGATTGGGATGTCTACAAAAGCAGGTATGGGCCAGAATATGAAGTGTGCATGTGCTATCTAATATATACTGTGTGTTTTCAGTCTTACTCAAAGTTGAAACTTTGTAGATTCACCAAGATGGCAAAATGAGATGTGGTTGTGCGTGAAAAGATGGCTAACAGGCTGGTTCTAACTTTGTTAGCACTGTGCTCAAGCATCACTTGCTCTTAACCACTCGTGTCACTTCTGAGGTTTGATTGTATTACAATCAAGAATGAGTTTAATGCTAAGTCAATCACCAGATTTATACTTTGAGAAGAGAATGAGGAGCAGAAAAAAAATCCTGTAGGTGGAGAGAATGTGCTATCATGGGTAATGCTGTCCTGTAAGTCCCATGCGTTCCTTGTAGATAACTACAGGTTCCAAAATATTTGGGAGGGAAAACACAGTAGTGTAAGGCTATTTTTTAATTTGGGCTTTGGTGTAAACAGGAGCAGTAGAAGCTCCTGGGGAGGGGGCAGGGGCAAGGAGAATGGAAGGGTTGAGTTGACTTGGGATGTAGGAAAGATGAGAGAAACTTAGTGGTCTGACATCCTGCTAAGCCTTCCTAGAGACAGATGAAGGTGGTAGCCAGCCTGGATGCTTGAGGTTTTAACGCACCACTCCCCAGCCTTGTTATTGTGCTGATATTTACTGCTAGTTTTTCTAATAGATTTTTTTTTTCTGTTCTAATTATAAATTAAAATGATAAATCTGGAGTCACTTGACATCTGAGACTGTACTTAATTCTAGCGTATGTACAGATTGATTAAAACATGTGAGGAGCATCAATACCAGGAAAATAATTAGGCATTGTAAATTATGATGAACAGCAACATGCTTTTCTTACGTGGAAAATCTGATTATTGCCTTTGGTTTTGTAAGGCATTTATACTGCTGTTGGCATTATATGTATGGCAAAAAGTTAGTAAAACTTAAAAATGGTCCATGAAATCTCAGAATTAAGTGTTAGTTGCCAATTTAAAAAGTGAGTAAAGTCAAATTGGAAAGACTGAGTGACGAAGGGTTTTTTTAATCTTACTATTAAAGTATCGGTTTTCAGTCTCCAGTAATTGATGGTTTCGTGCTGTCTTTAGCAAGCCTTAGTCACCTTTCTGCCTTTTTTCCTTCTTGCCCTGAGAGAACAGTGTGACAGGCAATTGTTCTGGAAGGGTACAGTGTAATTGTTGGTGTCTGAGTGTGTTGCAGCTCTTCTCTTTCTGTTCCTGCTAATGGGGGTGGATATTCAAATCTAAGAATTAGTTGGTAGACACTTATAAGCATAAAAGGTTTTGCAAAACCTGAAAAATAACCTTAAAATATACTTTTTAACATTTACAAATATTAAATCAGTTGCATGAGTTTCAAAGACAGATAATACATTA
>JAOXNO010000013.1:92252579-92262873 GCA_028565335.1 Limnodromus scolopaceus | reverse complement strand
GTTCCTTATCCACCGAGTGGTCCATCCATCAAATCCATGACTTTCCAATTTTGAGACCAGTATGTCGTGCGGGACAGGATCATCATTATGTAGATGATCAAATAGTGATGGTTCATTCTAATAATTTATGAAGAAAAATAGTGAAAGAGTTGTTAGCTGAATTAGGTTGAAACATTTCTCTGAGAAGCAGAATTGCAAGTGACTTGTCTAAAGAGAGATATCTTGGAGAGTCTTCATTCCCAAATTTGAAAATTTGTATTTGTGCTTGTTACTTATATTGGAACAATGTTCATGTGCTTCCTGATTTCTGAAAGGAGTTGAAGAAATCAGGAAGTTAAGCAGAGAGCTACTCTGAGACTCTGATCTTCATGCTCCCTCTTGTTGCTTAGGCTCTAAGGTCCTTAGTGGTCTGAACTGAGCATTGGAATTTTCATTTCTCTAGAACTGGAAGCATTCTGGAAATAATAGTAGACATTTGGAAACAGAAAAGATTTTCAGGGAAAAAAAATGTGACTGTCTTCTAGTTAATGCCATGACAAATCTGCTGTATTTAAAATGGAAGCTAACAAAATATTTTCATTGTCTATTAGGCTATGAAATACTTGTCATATTTGCTCTATCCACTATGTATTGGAGGTGCAGGTTACTCCTTGCTGAATGTCAAATACAAAAGGTACTGTAAATCTATAAACGATCTTATACAGAATTGAAACATTCCCCACTTTTCCCATATTAATTAATTGGAGGTGATGGGTTATGGAAATCAGTTGTTTTATTTTGCTTGATTCATAAGCTAGGAACCGGAAACTTCATTGTTCTATAAGATCTAAAGCTGAAAAGTCTAGCTGTTTTTTTAATACCTTGTAAGCTACTGGCTATTGTATTTAGCAAGTAACCTGATGTTACTGCAGTATGGAATTCAATAGCTTACCTACATGAGTAAGCTGTGAATCAGAAGAGGAAGAAGAAAGGTTCAGTTCAGGGAACTGATGACAGGAGAGGTGAGAGGAATTCAGTGGTTAAACTTGTCCAATAACAGAGAGGCAAAAATGTCCCAAAATTATTTGCTCTAACCAAGAGGTTCCTAAATATGATAGCGAGGATGGCAACCAAGCAAAAGCGTTTTAAGAAAGGACTCTATATTATTTCCCTTATGGGCCTTCAGCAACATAGTGATGCTTCAGCAGGAGCTGAAGACTTGATGTTTCATGAAAAGTTGAAACTTCTATCCACTTTCACTCAGAATAGTACAGCTAGTTCATTTGGTATTGGAGAGATGCAAGCAAGTATGCACCCATGAGACCGTGTTGTAGAAAAAAATTTGCAAAAAAATTGTGGTGACGGCCATGTAAACACATTTTTTAATAGTCTTTAGGCCCTGAAGGGATGGGAGGGAGAGCAAGCAATAGCTTGAAACAACGTCAGAAAGAACTACTGTTGCTGCATACGTGGGCTGTAGCACTTGTACTAGAAACTGGGGCAATTTCTGGGCAATGAGGTAAATAATTTTTTTCAAAAGGTTCCTGTCTTGGTAAGAAGCTAAGAAATATGTAGTATTTAAAATTCTGCTTGTCTTAAAAAATTCTTAAATTCATTCAGTACTGCAAAATATTACATGCCAGGTGTTCTTAAGCTGTAGCTTAAGGAATTGAAAACAATTGATATAATGGAATTTTTTTCATTGTTAAATTTATTTGTAAGGAAATGTGATGGAACAAGTAATCTTAACAGTGGATTATCCTTTAACCTTGCAGGCATTTTCTGATGCATTTTTTAAATGCTTGTGGATTAGTGAAGTGCTCCTACAGCTGTAATGTTACTACTAACAAGTCACTAACACAGCCTTGCAAGTTCAATTTTAAATGATGGAACTTGAGCATCACAGTTGCTAGCTGTTCTTACTATAGCAAGCAGAAATATGAAATTTGACCACTAACTGTAATACTACTCTTATGTTTCCAAGATTGTGCTCCATTGAACGTCTGGCAGGGGTTTTACATGTAAGGAGGGGAAAAATGTAGATTCCTTGTATTTACCTTTTTTTTTTTTTTAAGTGCCTACTATAGTGGTTTGTACTGAACAGTATTTGTTGTTTGAAATTTGGTTAAGTCCTTACAGTGCCATATTGTCTCTTTAGTATGTAGAACACAGTGTTACCCTTTTGCAAGCCTTAATACAGTCAGGGTTAAGTGTGCAGACATCTTAAGCATTCTGACAAAGTCTAAAGGCAGTTGGTAAAGCGCTCCAAACTTGGTTGGATGCACTGATAAGCATCCTTTGCTTCAACTGTTAACACCTTCTCTGGAGCCCTTCCTAATCAAAAGAAGATGCAAAGTATTTAGTTCTTGTGTAAAGTAATTCACAACACAGCCATTTCTTGGAGTAGTCAGCATGCAGCCATGTAGAGGATTACAGGTACATATTTTTGGCTGAGGTGAAAGAATAACTGGATTGTCTTCTTTCTTTGTAGCTGGTACTCCTGGTTGATTAACAGCTTTGTCAACGGTGAGTCCCTTCTTATGGGTTTTTTTTTTTTTTTCCTATTCATATTTCTTCAAATGGAGGTCAAGACTCAAAAGTAGAAAATTAAGTGCTCTCAGCTGGATCATTGTAATGTAGAGCAATAACTTGACTGTAGGTTCCAAAATTACCACAGTGATTGAGAAAGGGAGAACAATCAACCCAAAGTGAAACAAGAAAGTTAGATGCATCTTCCCTCTTTAGGAAAATGAGTGTAAATGTCTGATTGTGAAAGTGTAGTTGTGTGGTGTAAAGCAGTTGTCTGTTTGTCCGTAAGTTTTCCATCTTTTATCTTCAGGAGTATATGCTTTTGGATTCCTGTTTATGCTGCCCCAGCTGTTTGTAAACTACAAGGTAAGATTGAAAAGTGATAAAAGTCTACTTTTTTAGTCTCTTCTTCTGGAATGATTACAAATTGTTATTTTTAATCCTAGATGAAATCTGTTGCACACTTACCATGGAAGGCTTTCACATACAAAGTAAGTAAAGCTCTAATTTAAAGATTGGTGGAGTCGTTTTGGAAATAATTTTCTGTGAGAAACAGTTTAGTATTATGTAGCTTAAAGCTGACAGTGCATTGTTTGTTTTAAGAACTACACTGACAGTAAAACCAAATCTGTTTGCAAATGTCTTTTTAAAAAAAAAGCAAACCCAAACCAAAAAAGAAACACTGATTTCCATTTTTCATAGTGACTTCCACATAATGAGAGTACCTGCATTCTAGTTTTGATGCTGATACTGTTTTTTCTACTGTCAGCTGTCTTGCGTGGGTGCAAATGTTGGTCCTGCAAATAAACTAATCATTCTTAATTTAATACATTATTTTAGGAAGAGAGAGATTATATTAACAAAGGACAGTTTTCAAGAAAGAGATAGGACCACTAAGAGACTGTATTTTGGCAGGTTCCAGGAGCTACAGGAGACTGAAGTAATGTACACACTGTTCTGTGCTGGGGTGGTTATTCTGGGGTTCTGGGCAGTGAAGTGACAAATGTGTGGTGGGTTGTTACACGCTGGGAAAGGGGCTGCGCTGTGGTGTCCCCACTGCCTAGCCTGCCCCTGTGGCAGATAATGTGATGCTGTAGATGTTTTGACTCGAACCCTTCCCGCCTCTGTGAATCATCAGGATTTTTTACCGTCATTTTGTACTGTTTTCCTGAGCATTGCGTTCTGAGAAACCCTAGATGGATACGCTGGAATTATCAAGACCTTGATGCTGTCAACACATGCCATGTTTTCTTCTGCTTCCGCTCATCAATACTTTCATTTATCCTTCCTTTGTGCCAATGTGTTACAGTTCTCCAGAACATCAGTACTTTAAAAGACACAGTGTTAAAAACTGCTCAAGACACGGTGTCCAATTCTGAATGGATGATCTGGGACAAGAGAACTAAAATCTTAAAATTTGAAGTGCGTTTTATAGCTTTTCCATTTCTGTGAGCCTATAGCAATTGCCCAACTTTCTGCTTCCCTAATATTTTTAAGGACTCATAGGGCATCTAGGAAAACAGATTGAAATACAGCTGACAGCAGAACAGCGACTAAACAGTGTTCAATATAGAAATATAGTCAAGAAATAAAAATAAACATCTAGTGTTTCAGACATATTAGGCAAATCAGCGTGTTTCTTAATAGAGGGGAGTAAAAGGTATATTAGTGAAGTAATTTCACAATTTTACTCAAGCAACAAAATACAAAACTGAGCAGAGATATCAGCAGTTAAATAGACAACAAAGGGACAGTATTCAACCAAGTAACCTTTAAAACAGTAGAATTCTCTTGCTGAATAGCCTTTTCTTATGGGGCGTTTATGGTTCCTCTTAAGATGCCAGAGGCTGCCCACAACAAAGGCTTGTGTATATGTAGAAAGAACTAGATGATGTTTTCAATTATGTTTAACTTACTGGTCTTTGGAGGGGGTAATTTACTTTTTCCTAGTGGGCATTTAAAGTTGCTTGCCCTCTTCTGCACTTTCAAGAGTGGAAAGAATAGTCTGAGGTCTCATCTGCAAATGTTGTTTTAGAAAGCTTTGGGTTTTTCCTTAATTTGAACTCTTCCCTGTTTTCCTTGGCAAAACTGAAGATCAGTCTAATTTTCCAGTTTCTGTAGTCTTTACCATTATGCTCTTTATCACATTTGAAGGTACTCATAAAAATGTATAATCTCAAAAGCAAACTAGCCAGACTAAATACTGTGTGAGAAGCCAACACAGGACCTAACATACTGTTAGATGGGCAGCCTTGATGCCAGCATTCAGTCTCAATGGTTTATGAGGACTGCCTGAGTGCCTGAAGGATGGAACGTTAAGCTCTTTCTTCCTTTCATCACTGTAGGATCACTCACTTGGGTGTTGACTTGGAAAGGCTGCCTTTTCCAACTTGCCAAATTTTTTTTTTGTTCCATGACAAACCTTCTTTGCACAGGCATGAGAAGTGCCGTCCGTATTCTTTGATCACTTCACATTGATGGATTTGTTTTGACTTGCCAGAAGGAGCTTTCCTGTTATACTTAGTAAGAACTCTCTCTTGTCCAGCACCCCCATCTTCTGCTGATGCTTTGTTCCATCTTATAAACATTCATTCATTTTAAAGAGTGAGTCCCCCTTTGCTTAGAAAATACATTATTTTCCCCATTCTTATGGTATGGATTAATGTAAAGCTTGCTAATATTGAAAGGAGAAGCTATGTTACTGACTCTGTTAACCCAACAGTGAATATTCTTTGCTGGATTTGTTTCCTGCTGTTTTTAGTGAGTTGAAACAGTTTATTGCACCATATGGTCAGCACTGGAGCTGCTGCGCTGTAGGAATTGATTTCTAGTCCTCCCTGTAGGCCAGGTCTAGAGGAGTTGCCCTTCTATTTACTTTCTTTACCTTCTGTGACAAAATATTGTTGTATTTGCATGCTCGTAGCCTGTTTGTGTTGCTTTCCCAGCAGATGTCTGGGAATTTAAACTTTCGTACTCAGGAAGAAGTAGTGAGAAAGTATTTTCATTAGTGCTTCAGAAACAGAACCTATAGTATGCCAGTTGAGTGGAAATGGTGTAGAAAATTGTGTCTCAGATAAGGGATGGATGTTTACTTCCAGGAGAGCACTGAAAATATTTTAAAATCTCTCCAAGGTTGTCAAGTTAATGTTCTTAAGGGCAGTAAATTAACAAGTTTTTACACAAATTTCAAGTTACCCCAGAAAATGAAAGTGAACTGACATTTTGTAAATCCTTTGAGTGATGAATGAATTAAAGGGGTTTTTTTGCTGGTTTCTTGTAAAGATGTCACTGAAGTTGAATCCATGTTTTTCCCCTTGCATGACAATACTCTCACTTACCTGAAGTAGTCCTACTTACTTTTTATTTGTAACTATAATTGTGTGATCTGGAGCGGGTGGTACGGTCTTCATTAAAAGAAAGCACTTTAAAGTTTGCATTGATTAGTTTTTCAGCATAACCTCTAAGTATTGTTATAAATATGAAAGTAATCTGTGTTCCTACTGAAAAATATAGTTCTAGGAAGCCTGTTTCCTGTAACTCTGTATGACAGATTACTTCCTTTCTTCACAGCTGACTGAAGTATGCTTTTCTTTTGTTTGTAGGCATTCAACACCTTTATTGATGATATATTTGCCTTTATCATCACTATGCCAACATCTCATAGGCTGGCGTGCTTTAGAGATGATGTCGTGTTCCTGGTCTATCTTTACCAAAGATGGTATGTTGCGTTCTTTAGTACTCCTCAGAGGTTTTGCAACGCTGTAGATGGTTGCAGTCTTACTGCAATAAAGAATTACGAAATACCTTGAGATAGACTTCAAGCAGAATTTTTATACCATAGTAATACATAGTATGGTCTGGATAACGGTAGTTGTGTATATGCCTAGTCAAGAGAATGTTGAGAATGACCCTGAAAAGGAGAACTCAATACAAACAAGAGGACCAAAAGCACTTTCCCATAACTGACAGTGTTCTTGGACCCTTCTTAGCATGCGAAGGATGTTTTCTGATGAGGGATTGCCCTGCTCTGTTTTCCTCTTTATCTGGTTTCCAAGCACAAGTTCACAGAATCACAGTTACCAGGTTCTCTTGTAAGTCGAGTATCTGGCCAGTCTCAGATTCTTTAAGTAACTAAAATCAGATGGGGAAGAAGGCTATATGCAATAATCATTGAAATATTGTTCATAAATGAAGCTACAGAAAGTATATTCTTGTTCCCAATAATAAATATTTATCTGTGGAGCGAACAAGAATTTTAAGGCTAATTCACATTATACTGGAATATATGGATGTGTATGTCTAATCATTAATACTAAATGCAAACTTCAGTTTTAGGTTTATATAATTGCACATAATTGTACCCTTCCAGGGTATTCTTCTAGAAGTTAAGAGCTCAACAGCTTCTGATAGGGGCTGGACACTGGTTTAAAGCTTGAGAGGTATCCGGGATTGTTTGAGGAATAGTCCAGCCAAGCTTTAGGGGACCTAATATATCTCTTAAGAGGCCCTGTTGTGAGACAACTGGTTCAGCCTTTAATGTGAAGAAGCTGATGTATCTGTAGCTAATCTTTAAAACTGTCAGGGGTTTTGCCACAAATGGGAGTAGAGAATATGATAAGAAAGAAATTAACTTTTAAAATCAAGTAGCACAGAACTGCTTAATTCCTCCAGGTAGCAGACAATATTGTAGCTAATCTTTTTTTTTTTTTTTAACCAGGCTTTATCCTGTGGATAAGAGCAGAGTGAATGAGTATGGAGAATCTTACGAAGAAAAGCCAAAAAAAAAAGCTCATAGAGAATAACTAAGAATTGAAGAAGATTCTGACCCCTGGACTCTTACTGACTTCATGTATTATCTTGTCTTAAGGAAGGAAAAACTTATTTAATAAGAGTATTTTTAAAGCTTATGACAGAACTACATGGACAATACATCTTCTATATTGCCAAAATCTAGTTTTGATATCCTCCTATTTCAAGATCCTCTCTTGTCTTCACAAGGTCCACTGTCTGCCAGGTGTCATTAAATAAACTTCCTGCATTTAAACTTCTCTTTGCTGAAAACCTAAGTGTACTGACCACTGTAATTAATATCCAAATCTATGTTTTTAAGTCAACTCACTAACTGGAAGTCTGATGCCTGTACCACTAGGCTGTGAAAAGTGAAAAAACAAGCCAGTGTGTTAAAATAGAATCAAGCATTACTGCAAAACTTGAGGCTGTCAAAAATAAAATGTATAATATTGGATTACATGCTAATTACAAATAATTCTCATTTGATAATGGAAATTCTAGAAATCATGATTAAATTTGTAAGTTGTACATGGGCATTTTAAGTTCATAACTTAAAAAAAATTGTTTTGAAATACAGGAAGAGAGAAATGGGGTTGTTAAAAATCAAGTTCATGGCAGAGGGTTTCACTTGTCTTAAACTGAACAAAGATGTAAAAAAAGCATAATGTGATTTCCTTCAATATGTATCAAAGTTTATATAAATCCTTCTGCATTGTTGACAAACCTGATTTCTTGGCATAGCAGGTCTTCATATAATGCAAATCATTGTTATGTGCTAGGAAAGTCTCTTAACACGTCTTAAATTATTCACCACGTGGTACCCCAGTGACCTACTGGATCAATTCTCTCATGTTTCACAGGGAGTAATTCCTTGGTCTTTCCCCTCTCCCTCTCTGCCCCGGTCTATTTATAAGACGAAGCACCCATCATTCAAGCGGAATGATTTTGTTCAAATACAATACAGGTTCAACAAACTACCTGGAGACAGAAGAAAAAGAAAGCAGCCTGGTGAAGAACAAGTATCTTTCACGCAATTTAAAATCCGTATTCCATGGGAACAGTTCATTGAGGGAGGTATTTTGATCTGTTTCTTTCAAATGAGTAAAAATAATCAGGTTGAATTATTATACTAAAATTCAAACTTCACAGCTATTTCTAGAAATAATGGTTCTAGATTTTTAAAGCAAGTTTCTCAGTAAGTGAAATAGAGTGCATTCCTTTCAGCAGCAAATAAGGTGGAATTTGAAAATATCCAAAAGGCAGAAATCTAGTTTCCAATTTCAGTTTTGCTTTGGTCAGTAAGTTTACGAGTTAACCCTAATGATTTGTAAGTTTCTTTATTAAATTGCATGCTGTTTGTGCAATGCTATTTAACTTCAATTTGTCGTTGATTGAAAACAGTAATTGAATAACCTTTTGAACTGAAGAACACAGATCTACTCCTACAGTTTGTAACTACTTTATGAAGTGGATTTTATCCAGTCCTGATTCTGCAGTAGTCTGAACATAGAAATACTTGGGTCTCAAAAACATACAGAAATGTGCCTAGTTTGTTTTGTCACAATCTATAGTCTTTCTTACACTGAAGTCCTCATTAGATGCTGCTGGCAATGGAAGGGAGTCTTGAAGAGAATATTTGACTTGTGTTCATGTTAAGGTCTCTTTGCACTGTTAACTGGAACTAAGGAGGACTGCTGATTTCAGCATTAAACACACATAAATGAGTCTATGCAAAACCAGAGTTGCATTTGCTGTATCTTGTACCCGTTTTGAATTTGGAGGGAGCTCTTTGCAGTTCAGCAAACTCATTGGGGACTCGTGTTTCGTAATAATAGTTGAATGTACACAGATGAAATTTTTTCCCTGATATAAATAATGCGTACAACATTCCCTTTTTGTGCCATTTCAAAACAATCAAGTTATTGGTTCTTCTAGAATAGTTTCTGAAAGTCCAGAATACCACATTTGGGTATTTCTAATGTTTCATCACTCATTTTTGTATGTAGCTGTTGAAAAATCACTCTTGCACCTTTACATACTGTGAGTTTATTGGTCTTCTGTCTTGCATTTCTGATGTCAATGACCTCATAATATTGTATACAGTAGTCATAAAGAATATAAAATTAGAACATTTTAAGTCTTTAAAATGAGCAAGACTTTCCTGTTCAAGTCATTGTTTTATGCATTCCATTTCCAAATAAAAGACTTGGCATATGGGATAGAGAGTTAGCTCTTGTTGTTTGAAAGGTGGTGAAAAGCTACGTAAGCAGTGTAACGTTGGGGATATTAAAGGAAATGTTTTACCTTTCTAGTTGTGGAAATGACATCAGTGTAAATCAAAAATGCAGTTCAATATGCGGTTAGTACCGGAGAAAAACTTCCTATATATGGATTTCATTGAACGCATTGCAGCTCGTGCCAGGTTACCAGTATCTGTGATCTATTTAAGAGTAACTTAAGAACTTCCTCACTTCTAATAAGGTCAACTGCAGCGAGCAGCTTGGTGATCATCTCACATTCTCATCATCATTAGGCTTGTAATGGCTTTGGAAGTTAAAAGATCACAGTGATTTGGGGGCGGGGCTGTTGTAGAGTTAATTGTGCAAATCATAGTATCATAGAATGGTTTGAGTTGGAAGGGACCTTAAAGATCATCTAGTTCCAACCCCCTCATGGCCTCAGAGTGGGGAAAACCAGGATCCCAAGTCCTAACAGGACCTGGACTTGCATAACTGATGAAAAGTACTGGAATATTCCATTGTCTGAGCTGAGCTGGAGCGGAAAAGTAGTGATGAATCACAGGATCACAGAATCACCTAGGTTGGAAGGGACCTTTTAAGATCATCTAGTCCAACCAATGGAAAAACAAAAAACAAAAGACAAACACACACAAAAAAAAAACCCACAAAAAAAAACCAACCACACCACACAAAACACCACCCAACACTAATCCATATCCCCGAGCACCATGTCAACTCATCTCTTGAATACCTCC
>JAOXNO010000013.1:92150875-92245481 GCA_028565335.1 Limnodromus scolopaceus | reverse complement strand
TAATTCTTGTGTATCTTATATCAGTATCGGGATTAATACTGGTTCTTTAGTATTATTGTTAATTATTTAGTCTTAGTCTATTAAATCCATTTATATATCAACCCTTGTGTTTCTTTGTGTTCCCCGATTCCCCTTTCCAGGTGGGGAGCGGTCATTGGGTGACAGAATAATTGTCTAAACGACAATAGATTGTTATGGGTTTTCTCAAACCGGAACACTCCTTCAGCACCTTCCAAACTTTCTTCCAACGCCTTTCTTGATTGTAGATCGCGCCATCCCGAGCATCCTGAAAACACACCGCAGGAATTATCCACCCGCCCCGCTTCTCCGCCCCGCAGACCGGGCCCGGCGCCTCACCCGGCGGCTCCGGAGGCGGGAAGGAGCTCCGGAGCTGGACAGCGGCCTCCCCTCCCCTCCCCGCCCTGCCCGGCCCGGCCCCGCCTCGCCCACCGCCCCTCCGCGGCCACGTTGGGGCCCGGCGGCGCGGGGGCGCAGCAGCGGGAGGGCGATTTTGCGAGGGCGCTTGCTTAAATTTTTTTTTTTTTTTTTTTTTTTTTTTTTTAAATTACCTTCGTAAAGAGCAACGCCCTTGTGCCCGGCGGTGGGGTGCGGGAGGGGGAGCGCGGGGTCGCCCCGGCTGGCGGCGTGCTCCCTCGCCACAACATGGCGGGCGCGGAGCCCTTCGCGGCGGTGCTGGCTGCCCTGCGCGGCTGCTACGCCGAGGCCACCCCGCTGGAGAACTTCATCCGGCGGCTGCGGGAGAGCGGCGCCGGCGAGGCCGAGGTGCTGCGGGGCGACGACGCCCCCTCCTACCGGACCTTCGTGGGGCAGTGCCTGGTGTGCGTCCCCCGTGGGGCCCGCGCCATCCCCCGGCCTTTAACCTTCCAGCAGGTAGGAGGCCGGGCGCCACTGATGGTGACCCGGCTCGCACCTGCGTCGGGCCCGGGGGCGGCCGGAGCAGCGCAGCCCCCGCCGAGGCGGTATCCCCCCGCCCCGGCTGCCCGGCTGGCGGAGCGGGGCTTCCCCGTCGGCAGCGGGAAGGGGTTGGGGGGAGCGCTCCGGTCGCCGCCGCCCGCCCTAGCAGGGTGGCGGGGCGCTTCCCATCCTCCATGCCGGCGCGGGGGCGGCCGCCCTGGGCCCTTCGTGGCGGCAGGGACTCCCCGCCGGGCCTCGGCTGGCGGGAAGAGGTGGGGGGTCGTCCCCTTCCACCCCCCGCCTTCCCCTTGCTGGGGGTGGGCGAGGAAAGCCCTGGCGCCAGCGGGTGGGCGGGTGGTGACAGAGAAGGTCTGGCGTGGCTGGGGCTCCCCGACTCCCTGCTTGCCCTGTTGGGTAGGAGGGAGCGGACCGCACCGCACAGGGGAGGCCGGGGAGCAGCTAGAAATGAAAAATGCTACTTTTCCCCCCAACTCTGAGAGGATGGAGAAGAGACAGAGGGCGGGAAACTGCCGGGGGGGTGGGTGGGCGGGTGTCGGGTCGGTGGTTAAGCAGAAGGAACTTTCTCAGAGAGGAAAGGATGCTTTGCTCTTGGGTGCCCAAGCAAAACCGTGCAACAGTAGGAAACAAATCCCGCAAGCTCGTTGAGCGGGTTTTAGAAGTGTGAGCCGAGTGGTGTAGTTGGAGCTTTTCTTTATGTAAAAGGAAGTGGAGGCCACAAGCAAATCAGTGTTCTTTCCCTGGAGGTCAGAGCCTGTGGGAGCACGTATCTATGGGCAGGGTGACCTGAAGGCCTTGAAGCGCCGTTGCTGAGGGAGCCTTGGGGAGTAGTGTGGGGTGTTTCCTGGGCATGGAAACCGGGATCAAACGGGTAGACGTTAAAAAGACTTCCTTAAAGCCGTAGGCCCGTGTTGCTGCATGTAAACATCTTGTGGTACGCTTGATAATCTTCCTTTTTGGATGTAGCACTTGTAAATCGTGCATACTACCTTGAAAGGTTTTGATCTGAAGGTGTCTAGGACTTGCATGCCTGCTTATTTAAAGTGTATATTGTGGTTTGTGGAAGAGTCGGTGATAAAAACTAATTTTCTTTTTTCTTTCTTTCTTCAGTTATCTAGTCAGAGTGAAGTCATCACAAGAGTTGTTCAGAGACTGTGTGAAAAAAGGAAGAAGAACATCCTCGCATATGGATACTCCTTACTGGATGAAAACAGTTCTCATTTCCAAATCATGCCATCTTCAAATATATACAGCTACCTACCCAATACTGTAACTGAAACCATTCGTATCAGCGGCCTCTGGGAAACACTGCTGAGCAGGATAGGGGATGATGTGATGATGTATTTATTGGAACACTGTGCAATCTTTATGCTGGTTCCCCCTAGTAATTGTTACCAAGTTTGTGGGCAACCAGTTTATGAACTTATTTCACATAATGTAGACTCACCCCCAGTGTTTGTTAAACAAAAGTTTTCAAAGCATAAACGTAGTAGCTTGCTTGACTATGTGCAAAAAAGACTTCTGTTTCATAGACAGTATCTTTCAAAGTCGCATTGGTGGAAACGCAGACAAAGACTTGAAGCTAATGTCTCCAGCATAGGAAATAAAAAAATTAGCAAGACACAAAGCCTAGTGTCCAGTTGCCAGGATTCTGCAAAAGCTGTTTCTAAAGCAAGCAAACAGATCAGAATGCTTAGCGAACATCTGGAAGAACAGAGTAGCTCCAGTTTATACTTGTCAGCTACGGCACCATCTTTGAAAAGGAAGCTTGGTAGGGAACAGCCTGAAATTCCAGCTAAAAGAGCAAAAGTAGAGGAGAAAATGCGAGAGGAAACAGACTCTAATCTCACTCTTGATGTAAACCAAAGCAGTTCCAAGAGATATGAAACTGGGTATGTAGCATCGCATTCTGTATGTTTCATTAAAGAAAAGCACATTTCTCAAAGAAGTAACAGTGATATGTCTGGTCCTTCTTTAGTTCACACGTCTCGTGACAGGAAGAAGTTTGTAGCAGGTGAAAGCTCTTGTCTGCAAATTGTTCAGAGTAACAGACCTGTAAAGTCCAGCATTGAAATGCAAGCAGAATCCCATAGGAAAGGAGTAGAGATGCATGTGTACCAACCTCAGTTGGATTCTGTACAAATCAAACCCACGGAGGGCGTTTCTTCAGTTTGCCGAAGGCGGGAAAGTCCCTTAGCTCATTTGGCAAAGAAGTTGCCAAATACGCTCTTGCGTTCTGCAGTATACATTGACAGGAAGTTTCTTCTGTATTCTCACAGGAGTTTCCAAGAATGTTTTCCTAAATCATTTTTATTGAATCGCTTGCAGGGCTGTCAGGCAGGTGGAAGACAGCTTGTAGAAGCTATATTTTTAAGCCAAAATCTCTCAGAACAAAAGCACAACCAAAGTCAGCCACATCACAACTGGAGAAAGAAGAAGTTGCCCAAACGCTACTGGCAAATGAGACATACATTTCAGAAACTGTTAAAGAACCATGGAAAGTGCCCTTACTTGGTTCTCTTGAAAAAAAATTGCCCTGTTTGGATATCCCAAAGCAGTGTGAGAAAAACTGAGCTGCCTTCTCAGGCAGCCATGCCTGGGGAAGCAGAGGTTCACGAGCAAGCAGAACAGTTTGGGAAAGAGCCTACTAAGTGTGTGACAAGCAGCAGATGTGAATCTGGCCACACTGACAACTTAGGCACTCCTCTTGCAAAATCTGTGCCTGGGGAGTCACAGAGTGAGGAGCAAAGCCTGGGGGAGGTGTGTGATGCAGCCCTCAGGGATCTCCTCAAGCAGCACAGCAGCCACTGGCAGGTGTACACCTTTGTGAGGGAGTGCCTGGAGCGGGTCATCCCCGCCGAGCTTTGGGGTTCAAACCATAACAAGTGCCGGTTCTTAAAAAACGTGAAAGCGTTCATTTCCATGGGGAAGTTTGCTAAGCTTTCGTTGCAGGAGTTGATGTGGAAGATGAGAGTGAATGACTGCATGTGGCTTCGTCTAGTCAAAGGTACTCACCTTAAAAAGCTAATGGCGGGGGTTTCAGGTGTTCACGTTTAAGGTGGGAAGGGGAGGGTATGGAATCAGAATTACTGGGTTCATTGGTGGTAACCGTAGCTGATAGTGCAAACCTAGTAGTGTTTGTAATTGATGGTGGAAGAATATTTAAGCCTGTCTTCCTTCCAAAACTTAGGTTTTCATTGTTTTCATTCATGCGTTTTGTGTTTAATAGGATGACGTCTTCATAAACATGAATTCAGAACCTGGGCCTTTCAACAAAACTCTTTCCCTTCCACTCCTACCCTGCAAATTTCAGTACCTGACAGTTCATTGAATACCTACACACTAAAGGAACAAGTTCAGAAAGAACTAAAGGCAAATCAAGACACTTGTAGTGGCATGTGTTCCTCTGCTATGGGAGTGAACCTTCAGCCTACAGTGTGTTTCCCCCTCATGCACATACATCAGCCCTGCAAGAAGGATGTGCAAGAGTATGGGACTCATGTGATACGGGGGTTGCCCACCATATGTCATGATTCTAGAGCCATTTTCTAGGAACAAGAGCCCCTTACTGAGCACTGCTTCAGGCTGGGTAGCTGGTGGTGCAGAGGTCACCCAGACCAAGTGGTCCCTGGCTGAAAGCTATTCTGAGGGCATTAGCTGATTGCTCCGAACTCTATACAAATCCCTTCTGTTTAGTCCTCTTTTCAGATGAGGGGAGGTAAATCTTGCTTCCTAGAATATGTCTTTCTTCAGGTGCTATCCTAGGGCTTAAATCTGGGCTGAAGCTTTGGTTCCGTGGTTGATTGCTGTAGGGTCTAATGCACGTTGTTATTTTTCTGTGCTTCCATTCTCCATCTATACAATTTGGGTTGCACTTCCTTAATTGGTGTGTTTGCAGTATTCATTCCTACCTGGTGATGTGCTTGGATCCTACTGTAATGTGAGCTGAAAATTCCCCAAAAAACTTAATTCTAGCAAATATTGATTCTTTAGAAACTGTGGCCCAGAACATGGTTTTCAAAATGTTGAGAACTTAAATATTTAAAAGAAAATACTGTAAAATATACATTTGGTTCATTGTCATTTGGAACATCTTATCTTAAAAAAACATGTAATACTCTCTTATTCTCTGGCCTTATTTGGGGAAAAGCAACTCATAGGCTTGATATTTTCATGAAACTACTCCCTTGTGCTTGAAGTGTAAACATACTTTGAATTGCTTTGCTGCACTGTAGGTGGGGTTTTTTTATATCCAAAAGTAGTAGTAGTGGTTTCTTGTCAGTTCCCTGAATTGTAGTCATCATTTACGTGTACTGTCAAGAAGTTAGAAAATAGATGAAGTAGCTCCAGGACAGCTAACTTAACAACATCCTGATATAATTTATGTATCACAACTGCATATTGTGACTCTTCAGTTAGAGAATTTTTAACAATTATTGGATTTTTTTCATTGACGTTACCTGGCTTCTGTTGAAGTGAACACTGTTTTTTATCTCTTTTTGTTAGTCTTTCCTTAGGTGCTGTAAGTGCATGAAATTGTCTCCGTCCTGAAGCGCACAAAAATCAAACAGGGTAGAAAAGTGGAAACTTACTCCCATTTAATAAGTTTCAGTTTTAAGCCTCAGCTCTGTTGTGTCAAAATTAAGCTGCTTTTAACACATCTGTGCCATAATCATGATTTGTGCTATTCAGCTAAACTAATGTGTCTATAATTTCTTCAGATTATCCAGTTGTATTTTGCTAAATTCTACTCTTAAATTTAATTAGAAAGAGTGTTATTGGAAGTTGGGAAAAATACAGTATTGTAGCACGAGGTTTTATTCCCTACTCGCTTACCTGTATTTAGACATCACTACAAATCTGTGTGGCCTGAAATTTGACAGTAGCTAGGAATATTCTGGCTTAATGATTTTTAGGCCATCTGAATGTGCTAAGTACTGATGGACTTAGGGTGGGGTTCTTTCTTTCTTTTTTTTTTTTTTTTTACTGCAGCAGTGATTTTTATATAGGTTGTCTGAAATAAAGCCTAACCCTGAAATTAATTTTCATGTAATTTGGAAATCTGAATATCATTCTCATCTCCAAGTGAGCCCAGTTAAATCTAAAACTGTTATTTTTACAGTATGCCTAGGTATTTTCATACTTTGTCTTGTTTTTAAAAATCAGTTTTATATTGTAGTAGACTTATTTCCATTTTACCTTTTCCTTCACAATAGTCTTGTGTTTGCACATTAAAGATGTTGCACAATCAGTGTTGGAGGAATAAAGTAAGTCTTTGGGCTACTAATGGCATGTATTTGTATCCTGTATGTCAGTTTGTCACTGCAAATTAGTTTCTATGTTTCTACTTTAAGCTTGGGTCACATTATTTAACACCAGTGAAAATTTGGAGTGACGTGTGCAATTGTGCTTTTTTACTTTCCATTAACCTCAAGCTAACCAAAGAGTGTTATGTGTGGTTTTTTATTTGTGTGCTGTGTTTCTTTACTAATACAGATAGTTGATATTTACTTTAACTACCTTTGAATTGTAGGTAGTGAAGGCGATCACTTTGTTCCTGCCCATGAACATTGTTTCCGAGAAGAACTTTTGGCTAAATTCCTGTACTGGCTGATGGATACCTATGTTGTTGAGTTGCTCAGATCGTTTTTCTATATCACCGAGACCATGTTCCAGAAAAACATGCTTTTCTACTACCGAAAGTTTATCTGGGGCAGGTTACAGAGCATTGGAATTAGGTAACATTAGAAAACTAATTGATCATTAATGGAATATGTGGAAATCTCATGTTTTGTAGTATAAAGTTATCAATATGCTTTAATTTATTGCCCATTTATCCTCCTTTTATTTGCTTAATTTCCCAAAAGAAAAGTTTTCTGTGGTTGGAGTATGTGCAGCTCAAATTCAGAAATATTTTGTGTGAGAAAACTGATGCAAATTTAAAATTCTTCAGTAGGAGAAGAAAAACCTTTGCAATAACAAAATCCATTATGAAGCGGTTTTTGTTTTTATAAGTAAGTCAATTTTTTATACCCTTTAAAAATGACTGAAGCACAGTGACAGAATCTCAAAGTAACCTTGGGAAAGTTAATTTTAAAAATACTCAATCTGCTTTTACCGAATTTAGAAAATAAAACAAAACACCTCTTCTGAAATGCTGTAATACCCTATTCAGACAGTATCCCTGTGGTTTTGGTTTGGTTTTTTTTGAAGCTTTTTTTTTTAAGTTAGGGCATTATTTAAGATAAAATTTTAAGCAATTGAGAAAATAGGAAAGATACGAAGGTGATTTTAATGAACAGTATTGTGCACACATCCCCATGGTTCACATCTTTTGGGTTTTCATTATTAATTGTTGGTGTCTGAGAGAGCTTTGGATCTGTTCAAAATGAGCATACTTGATGTGCTGTGTTTTAATAGCTGTTTTATATGCTGAACCTTTTGCATTCACAGTGGTCTGTTGGTCTGTAATGTTGTATGTGTGATTTTTTTCTCTCTTGCCGCATCATTCCCTCATTTTAACATTGGTATCTCCAGTGCAGCTCTTCTGAATACGTGCTTGTATTTAATGGGTTCTCAGTCCTGTTTGCAGTTGTAGCACAGAATATGCGATTTAAATAGTAGTAAAATATAATTTTCAGTCCTGCATATTCTGTTTGTCGTGTCTTCAAACTAACAGCCTTAGTGTTGCAGTTAGTGTTTTACGTGGTTTTAATGTACTTCAAAGGCTACTTTTTGGCATAACATATCATCAAGTACTAACTTCTACATATCGGATACTATGCTGGTTTTAGCCTGATATGTGACTAAAAGAAAATATTTTTGGTTTTAGCCCTTTTGTCCCTATTCCCAGTTTCCTAGAAAAACCCAATGTGTAAGGACAAGGTGCTTTGAACTCAAAAGACCCTAGCGTGGGCTGATCCCATTTCATCTGATATCCAACCACCTGCTGTCTTGCATAAAAAACATTTCATAATGTTTAAATGTACTTGGCTAATCTGTGCTTAAATTTTCATTTATGTTAATTAAGTTGTTGGTTTTTTTAATTAACTTGATTTGCATCAAGCAGAAATGTGTACTCTCTTATTATTGTGTTACATTGTCATTAAGATACCATGAAATTGTTCTGAAATTCAGATTCCTGTGTCACTTTCTGCAGAGGTTAGTATTTGTAATTATCTTAGAAAAATATTTGGCTTCAGTTACCATAAAGAAATTAAATGTTTTAACTTACTGCCTTTCCTGTTGCTTACACTAAATGTATTTGTATTTTAGAAACCATTTTGCCAAAGTACATCTACGTGCTTTATCTTCAGAGGAGATTGAAGCTGTCCGTCAGAAAAAATATGTTCCTATGGCATCAAAACTCCGGTTCATTCCGAAAACGAATGGGTTAAGACCCATAGTAAAAGTGAGCAGTGTGGTTGAAGCACGAGCATTCAGCAGGGAAAGCAGAGAAAAAAAGGTTTTTATTTTCTTTGTTGTTTTATGTGGGTTTGATGTAGGCAACTAATAAAGTGAGCGAGGTCTTTTATGTTAATATAAAACTAGTTTTAACGTGGTGAACTGGAACATTCAAATCAGAACAACTGAATTGGGTCTACCTGTTGCAACTTAGCTTCTTCCTTCCCAGTGCTTAATTACCATTAGCCTGCAATTCCAGAATCACCTACTTCTGTTTGCAAGCCTGTCCTAAGGAAATTATTCTAACAGAATGGCACGGCCTGTCAGGTACTCATGTTTTCTTTCTCTTCTGTTTGGATCATTTTCCCTCAGGCTTGCTAAGCCTGTCTGGTTGTGGTAGGCATTGGCCATCTGTGGGAGCAGAAGGATGGAAATACCAGATTTTCAGTATTCTGAACTAACAAGTCGTATTTGTTTGGCACACCAGAGGGTGAGGGACGGATGAGTCCAGCCTGTTGTGATTTATCCAAGCACTGATTGTGCACCTGTTGTGCCAGGTCAACCCAGGGGGACGAATAGTGGTGAATTAGGTGTGTTGCAGAAGAAGGTCTAAGAAGCGCAAGGAAGCTGGATCAACCATAGCAGGGGTACAGGAAGGGATCTGGTAATTACGGTAGTGTGGGAACAGAGACAGAACACGCAGTGCTCAGAATAATCTATTTAACAGGCCAGTTAACCACCAGACGTAGTGGGAACCCAGTTTCACTATCTTGCATGACTGTGTTAATTGTTTTTCCTTAAGGCTGAGTCCTGTTTAGTGCACACGATTGAATGTTCCCCAAATGGGTGAGAGGTCAGTGGCTTCTTAGTACTTCTTGTTCAGTACGTGATCCCAGACCAGATTTACAGTTAAAAGCTGTTCTGAAGCATTATTTCTGTATAGTCTTTCTGTGACAGTCAAACCGTCAGATTTGAGAGTGTGCACACAGTTAATTTGGAAATAGCTGCAGTACTTTAAAGGTGCTATTGCTCCTGTAACAGATCTGGCAAAAAGGATGGTATGGACTGAAGAAAATGAAGGTTCAAAGTCAACCATGGTAGCTGGTCAAGTGCTTTGAGCTGATCTGACTGCTCTGGAGCTGAGCGGGTATATCTGTATCTGCAGAAGAGGGGAAGCAATAGACTCCTGTTGGAGAATGCTGACAAACTACTGAGGACAGTAAGGTCTTCAGCTGTTAGACAGACCTCATCTGTCTAAACTAGTCACAAAACATAGCTAATGATTTTCATGAATCCATGAAACAGAAGGTGGTGGTAGTGTTACCTCTCAGATAGTGGGCAGAGACAGAGAGAAGTGTCTAGTGCAAAGCGATCATCTTATTCAGGAATTCCAACCTAATGGAAGTGATGTAGTCTTTCTTTTTTTTTTATTTTTTTTTTCCAAAACTTGCATGGCTCCTCGGTTTATTTCTGTAATGGCATTTTATCCTGCACTCTGTTCCAGTTTTTCATCCTCTACCGTATCCAAATGCTCTCTACTTTCCTCCTAGCATTTAAATTGTAGTAGTAAGATGATCTTCCAGTTCTTTCTGTTTGACAGTATTCCAGGTTTTGGAATTTGGAAGCCAGTTTGGAATTGTAGGGGTAGTCTTGGCCAGCTGCTGTAGCTCAACACTGGAATATATCCAAATTAATTGCCAGAGATAGTCTCCCAAATATCCAGCAAACCAGTTTCTGATTCTTGGGCAACTCCCAAACTTTGCTGCAAAATATGTGGTGGAATGAGTCCAGTTGCATGAATTTATCCTCAAATCACTGTAGATGTTGTTTTATTTCAAAGGTTTTACTTATTTACTTTTTTACATATTTACATATTTGCTTTACATCCTTCTTCCTTTTTCGTTTGAACCAATATTTTTTTATTTTTTAATGGGAAGCTTAAAGGACTGGGAGGCAGCAGGGTTCTAAAAGATCTGATTCATCTGAGAGTTTTTAGTCTTTTACTGCATTCTGCAGAGATTCCAGCAGATCTTTAGGTTTTGCAAAAATGTTAACAATTCTGTGGATTGGACCTGTTCTGGGGAATTAAGAGGCTTGAGGGAATTCCTTCTAACATGAAGGTGAGAAGCTACTGTGAATACTGCAACTCCAGATCTCTCGGGTCTCGTTCAAACTGGATTTGCAACCAGTCTCAGTTTTCTTTTGCTAACTCACTTGCTAAAACCCATATGGCCATTAGCTTTGTGAAAAGATGAAGGTGTGCTTTCTGTGAAAAAAGCAACCATCCTGGGATAGGCTCATTAAGAAGGAAAGAAGTAACTTTTCTGCTGATGGTTACTTTGGTCCTGCTGCTTCTATTTACCTTTGAGCTACATCTCTACCCTTGTAACTGTTTTTCTTAGGAACTATAACAGAAAAGATACCACTGCAATAATTCAGGAAAGTGTCTTAACTTTCAGAAATCTTTGTTTCATAAACTGGTCAGAAACATTTTGCAAGATCAGCCAATGAATGAACATAATTACTTACCTTCTGTAAAACTGTGAAGTTGGACCGAGTTGTTTTAGAAGCAGTGCCAGTAGTGCACTAAACATTTTTAATGTGCTTTAGTTTTGCCAGCTTTTCACTGAAACTAATTGATTTTTTTCAGTGCAAAAATAAATGTTTTCAGATGAATTGGAATACTTCCATAATTAGTAGTTTCAGTGTATCAATATCATGACCACAATACCACCATTGAGAGTGAGAAACCTTTTATGTTCTTTGTATACATTTTGGAAGACTTATCTGAAATTCTAAATGGGATCCTAAGTGTTCTACGTGTGCAGTTTATTTATTTTCCTCAGTAGTATGGCTTGCCCTTTCAATATTCCTTTGTTGCCATGTCTGCCAATATTTTTTTCTTTCCGTAAGGTGTTTGCATACCTAATCAACTTGCATGACTTCACTGCCACTCTGGTGTATTTTAGTGTTCCCATAGCTGGGAATTAAATCTTTGCAAACATACTTGCATGAAGTACCTCCAGAGGCTGAACTGCTGGTGCAGCTGGAGTCAGCCTGAAGTCTTGGAGCTCGTGTTCTTTTTGCTGTTCTTGTTGTGGTGGTAATCTTCAGCAGAGAGAATGAATCGTATTTAAGAAGTTACCTTCTAATTGGCAGTTTTTATTTGCTGGAGTCCATCTGTTTGTCTCCTTAACTATTACACCTTCATTTCCAAGAGGCAAGTACAAAAAAACCGTATTTTCCACAGGATTTATATGTCCAAAGAAAAAAGAAAAGGAAATGTCTGAGACTCTTTTGTCACTTCCAAGTAGTTACTGCAACTATATTCAGGGTTTCTGAAAACTGCTGTTGACCAAAATAATAAACTTACAAAGTTGTTCTCATATTACATCCAAATGTGAAATCTGTGTATTGCATAGAATTTAATATGTTTCAGCATATTTTAAGGTGATTGTCTTTGGTCTCTTTTTAGATGCATCACTATAACACTCGACTTAAAAATCTATTTAGTGTCTTAAATTATGAACGGACCATAAACACCAGTTTTATCGGCTCTTCAGTGTTCGGGAAAGATGATATCTACAAGACATGGAAGAAGTTTGTTACAAAGGTTCTTGAATCAGATGGTGAAATTCCTCATTTCTACTATGTAAAGGTATGTTTTTTTAATTACATATTCAAACTAACTTTTCAAAGTCTACTTATGCAGATACTTCTATAGTTGTAATAGCTGTGATCTGAGTGCATAATTATTTCCTTTTCAAAAAATTCAAAATAAACTTTTGTATATACCTAACACAGACTCTGGTTGTTTTTTTGGGGTGGGTGGGTTGGTTGATTTTTTTTGAGGGCAGGTTGTCCCTACAGTAGTGCTTCCTCTACTTGGGCATTTTTCTGTCCACCTTTCTGTTATGTAGCAGCTCTTGCTTCTACACACGCACTGGATTTTTGCAGTTACATTTACTCGGGTATAAAAATGGGACAAAACTCAGATATGTTTTTAGGACCGCCTTCCCAAAGGAAAACCAGGAAAGACTTGCTATGTGTATTTGGATAAATTCAACATGTTTTTAAAAATAGGTCTTTTTCTATCTCAGTGTCATTAATTTCTGTAGAAAGTGAACACTTGAACTCTAGTGTCTCTCCAACAGGTTTCTTCTCCCACTTGAAAAAAGTTAGTCCTCATTGTATCCCACTGTTTGAAGGAGTTTCTTCTTAACACTTTTGTTTTTCAGTTATGTCAAGCAGGCAACCTTTGAGCTCAGTGCATAGCTTTGAATTAGGGCAATTTATACAGACATATGTAAATTACACAGTTTTATATATATTATAGTGGGAATTCTCTCTTATGCTTTCATATGCCAGGTGTCATCCTTTCCTGAAATTATTTTCAGTGATTGTCTCGTTATCTTTCAAGCCAAAGAATCATGCTATTGACACAGTTCTCTGAAGATTGTTGCTTCTTTAGAAAGTTTTGAATTTTGACTGTGACAAGTAAAAGCAGAGTTACATTTGCAGTATGAGGTTTAGGAAAGGTAAAACCTATGGCTTTGCAACTTTTCAGAAGCCTAAGGTGCCACCTCCATGATCATCTGGAGAGGAAGGTTTCTTAAAATACTTAAACATATAAAAGTATCAGCAATAAGCTTTAGTAAACTGATTGGAGGTTCCGTGATAGATTTAAGGTTACATATGGTATCATCTTCTGTTAATAACAAGAATTGTGCTAAAACTGACGATTTGGTTATCCCTTGTAAGGGAAAAGCCATTAATGAGTGAGGAAAGGTTTTGCAGATAAGCAATGAATTTTTGTTTTGTCACAAATTTGGACTGAAAGATGCAGTAATTTCACTCCTGTGTAATTTATCCTTCAGCCTTGTTTACATACTACAACAATACTTTTTTCATACTACCACAGTAGTATGTCAGTGATACTGACAAATACATAATGGAAGATATTTCTTCTATTTCAGGCTGATGTGTCCAGGGCTTATGATACTATTCCTCACGATAAACTTGTGGAAGTGATTTCACGGATCTTAAACCCTGAGAGAAGAACTGTCTACTGCATACGGCGCTATGCCATGATTATGATTACCACAAGTGGAAAAGCCAGGAGGTTCTATAGGAGACATGTATGACTTGCTGGTTTCTCTTATTTGCTGCTTTAGATACATTTTGGTCAAAGGAATATTTTTCTTTATAGCTTTTTTTATAGTCACAATTTTAATTAGACAATTACTTCATAAACCCTTTTTAATAGCGTTGGATATTACCAGAGGTAGCAAAGCTTCTTTTTACTCCTTACTTTTTATACTCTTTATTCAACATTAAAAAGAATAAACATAAATGTGTTGTGAAAATAGAGATACGTGAGGGAGCTAATTCATTTTTACAATAGCAAAATTGTTGGATTAAAATAATGCAATAAGGCTGGCCCTTTGATGTTCTCTGAATAAAAGAGTCTGGTGCTGAACTTTCTATTGCTTTTGTCATTTATTTCTTTACACTCAATGTGTAGGTTTCTACTTTCAAGGATTTTATGCCAGATATGAAGCAGTTTGTGTGTCAGCTTCAGGAGAATACCTCATTGCAAAATGCAATAATAGTTGAACAGGTAAGTATTGGGAGATTTCTTTTCAACTTAAAAAAAAGGTACAGAAGAATTTGGAGGAAGATTGGGATTTTTAATTGAATGTACATATTATATGGTGACAACACCTCTCTTCTAGTTACCCAGCAGCTTCTGTAGGAAAGAATTTTTTTTTAATCTCTTCTTTGATGTTTATAACAGGCTTTCTGTTCAGTGGAAGGAGTACAACAGGCAAGAAATCTAAAAAAGTATCCTTCTAGACTTCTTCCAGATTTTCTCAGTGTCTCAAACTTTCATACTAACCAGTGTTTTCTTTTTTCCTTTCCTAACTCCACTGTTTGTTGCAGCGGTTCTCAAGTGAGAACTTAACTATTCAGTAAAGAAGGGCTTCAACAGTTGCTATCTCCAAAACATACAGAAGTAAGAATGACCAAAATGTATTCTAAGCTAAGTAGCTGAGGAAATGGATGTGGCATCTTGAATAGCAAACTGCACAGAACAGGAAAAATGACCTTAAAAAAAAAAAGCAAGCTTATTTTAATGATTACCTGCCAAGGTTGATAAGAATGATCTCTTCTTTAGAAGAGTTAAAATGCAGCACAAAACAAGATTAACTCTTATATTTTTTGTTTAAAGCGATTTCTCACTTTCAGTGATTAAAAGTACAGCTAAAAATTATATGTATCTTGAATTTACTCCAGCTGATGCTTTGTTACAAGAAGCAAGCATCCTTCTGTTGTTTCAATTCTTGTCCTGCAGAGAACTGTTCTAATTGCAAATGTTTGTTCTCAAGACTTCCTTCTGTTCAAGGAGCATGCCAGAAAAAGGCATAGAAGTAGATTATATGCTCAATTGGTTTATTAATACATTTTATTGCTTGGCATCATGGTGTTCCATGATAACAACCTACAAGATTCCTGACAGGTATCTTCTCACAGCCTACTTCATCTTTAATTTTTCTTTTTCTAAACTTGTCAGTGAAAAAATTTTTACATAGGGTAATTTATGCTTCTAGCATACAAGTAAAATGATTTTATGTATCTATGGACGTAGGAGTAGAATATACTTTTTGCACAATTCCAGGATACTACAAAGTGCAGAGAGCCTAGTGAGTACATGGATGAAAATGAAAACTAGTTGGATTTATGGTGATGACGTCTATGTAGGTTCTTTTTGTTCTTTTTTCCAGTGGACATCTGATTTCGATAACTATGCTAGACATTACGTGAACAGCAGCATTCTATTTCAAAATATTCTGTATTTGAAGACAATTTGTGTGTGTGATATTACTTTTTCTTGAAAAAAACAAACTTATTCTGAGAAAAGTGTCATGTCAGCCTGGGCGTGGGTGCCACAGGTACATCGTGTTAGCTCTTCAGTACAAATAACCATCATCTCACATAGCTCTATCGAAAGCTGAGAGCATTTGTCTGATGTCTAATGTATGCAATCAGGAAGTAATTTTCCTTTAGTTCTCGTGAAGTCATTATTAAAGGGGTTTAATCTGCTCTAAATTAATTTTTTATTACACAATTTTTAAAACTAAAAGCTTCATAAATATTGGATGGACAGTCAGTCACACATGGAATCATTGGTAATACGTGGCAAAGAATGGGTTTTGCAGCAGAACTGGTAAGCGAGTGTATCTATGCTTGTGGAATTATAAAGAACATGACAGTTACAGAAATTATCCTGCAGGATAGAAAGCGGCCAAAAGAGTGATGTCTCATACATTGTAATAATCCAATATAATATACCAGCACTTAAAAAAGTGGGTTTGGATATTATATTTTCCCCTGTAACACCAATCAAAACTGCTTTTCTCCTGAAGCAAAACAAAAAAGAACTGCACGATTCACTTCTTGGATGTGAACAGCTTTTCAGTGTGTATATTCAGTATATATTCAGATCTTGGTGTTGGGTGTTTTGTTTCTTATCTTAGAGACTTGAACTTCTTCTGTCTAGCTTTTCATAATGGCTTCTGTGTATCTTCTAAGTTTATACTGCATTTTTAGTTTCAGTGAATTTCTAAAGTACAAATCTTGTTTTGTTTTGTCCCATTTCTAGAGCTTGACTTTTAATGAGACAAGTTCCAGCCTGTTTACTTTTTTTCTTCAAATGATACATAACAACATACTGGAGATTGGGAGCAGGTAAAAAAAGTTAGTTTTTCCTTATATAGTGTGTTTAGGTTTTCTTGGTTGATTTTTTTTTTTTCTGTTAAGCAGGATACTTTTCATTGGCTCAGGAGATTTTTGATAGCTGTCTTTTACAGATTTTTATTTCATGTTAATTTAAAATCTGTTTATCGGTTTAAGCTCCATAAAAGCATGAAAAGTTTGAAATCAAATTTGTATTTGACTAAAAATTCTCTTTCCCAGCTGGATGATGTTGACTATAAACAGAATGCATAATTCTAAAATCTGTAACCACCTTTATTTAAAACTGGAAATGTAGTTCAAAGGAAAAATACTTTGGAATACGTAGTGGTGAACAAAAGTGAGGTAACATTCAAGCAATCATGCAAAAGCCTTGTTAGTCATTTCCCTGTAGTGCAAAATTAAACCTTTTCTGCATGGCCTTGCTATTTGGCAACTTGCAATAAAAATAATAGGCAATAGCAGTAGGAATTAAAATTATTTGCAACTCCGAAACTAGGAATCAAATGTTATAGAGGGTAATAATGGAGATTTCTTCTTGTGTTGCTAGAAAAGCTGATTATGTTTTGCCTCTAGGTGGCAAATGTGTGTACCACATCTAGTTACATGATCTTTATTCTGAGTGGGGTGTATTAGCATGAATAGCTTCTTGTTTGTGAAAAAATGCCTTTATTTTTAGATAACTTAATCTCACAAAATGGAGGGAGTGGGAGAAAAGCTTTCAAGAAGGCAAATATAAGAGTGTTTATAGGTTTTTCTAGCACAGATGCTTACACTCCCTTTGGCAGGATCATGAGAATGCTGACATGGCATGCCGTTAATAAGGACTAACTGACATTAGTATGTTTATTAAAAGTTTAATGGTTTTAAAGAAAGCGCACTCTGACAAAGCCAGCTTCATACTTATTTAAATTCAGTCACAGCTTGGCTGAAAAAACACTGTTTGTTATGGAATGATTTTCCCCTTTTTGAGTAGCTCATTCTCATTTGTTCAAAAAAAACCCCAAAACTGCAAATAAGTTTAGTAAACGAATACACTCTTTAATTGATGGTTGTCAAAAAGCCATCACAGTTAGTCAGCATTCACTTGATGTTTTGAGAAAAATGCTGATTGATGAGCTGGAGACCTAGAAGGAATCTTTTAATACCATTTGATATATTTATCAAAAGTGGAGAAAAATGTAAAATTGCTGCTAGAAAAATTTGCAGATGGTTCAGAACATAGGTAAGATCACTGCTAGACTGTAGTATGTGGCTCTCGTGTCCAGTTGCATAATTTCATGCTCTTCTGTGTCACTAAGCCATTTATGTGGTAATGGTAAAGTGGACATTATGGTATAATATCTCACTACTTCCAAGGAGCGTTTTGAAAATAATTCGCTTCAATTTTGTGAGGCGTACTCATTCTACAAGGTAATGGGCAACTCTGTCTTCAGTTGCATAACTTGATGTGATACATTACTATGACTATGTGTGGTCTTACTAGCTTTATGTAAGTAACAAGACAGGGGAAGTATTAGTGAACCTCCCCCTGGCTATGTCCATATGAATTCTTTGAAGCCATGAGAAACAAATCAAGATTGACTCTTTTTGGCAACTTTAGTGAACTTTTCAAGGAGAAGGGGAGGTTGAATATAATTACAAGTAATAAGGGTTAGCATTTCACAGGATGGAGTGGTTTTTTCCTAATTAGAAGTAAGATAGCTTCATGCCTGAGCAGTTAAATGAAGAAGTGAATGTGATTTACAACATAGCTGGGATGTATAAAACCAAATCACACGCTCTATTGGACTAAGCCATCAGGGATTTCCCTAAAATTAGACTGATGCTTATTTGTGGAAAAACAAACCAAACCCAAAACTAAAAACCCAAGAAAATATTTTCTTTGGCCAGATCATGCTGTGCAAGTATAAACAAAGAATTAACACCTCAATTTAAATTAAATATGTTTAACTGCGAAATAATTTCAAAAGATACTCTGACTTGTGCTGCTGAAATAGCTTTTTTCTTTCTTTTTTTTTTTTTTTTTAGAAAACTTAGCAAGGTAAGTGGTGAATATTTATATTTGAATTAATTGTGGATGCCTGCTGTTCCTGAGAAAAGTTGGAAATGTTCCATCTCCAAATCCACCTGAATTTAATTCCTGATGTTGACGTACAGTATGAGCTTCAGATTTTTAGTGGGCACCTGCTAGGAGCTGTTTGGATAATAATTAAAAATAAATAAATTCTAGTTTGAAAGGTTTGTCATTGCACTTTGTTTCTTGTACAAGAACACTTTTTTGAAGCTATGTAAGATGTAACATAAAGAATTACAAAGCTTAAATGAAGGGTGGCTCTGCAGCTGAAGGGGGAAGGAGGCATTGCCGTTTGCAATTAGTTATAAAATGTCTTTCCTTTAATGACACTTGTCTGCTGGAGTTTGTTAATAAGAAAGGAATATGTGTATTAGCGTGTTCTTTCACTGTTTAAATTAAAATTTCTGGAGCCCTATGTAGATTCCTAGAGGAAAGAACAAACAAATTTAAGTAAGGCTAACTAGCAAGCATGTAGCATATTTCTTATTGAACAGACACGTTACACTTGAAAATACAAAGTTAATGTGTAATGGCTCTTGGAATCTTCTTGTTGCATGTTTTGACTTTTTTTTGTTTTCTTTTGTTTTCTTTTGTTTTCTTTTGTTTTCTTTTGTTTTCTTTTGTTTTCTTTTATTCTTTACTAGGTACTACTTACAGTGCTGTGGAATTCCACAGGGCTCCATTTTGTCAACCTTACTTTGCAGCTTATGCTATGGAGACATGGAAAACAAATTGCTCCGTGGAGTACAGCAGGATGGGTGAGAATGCTTTGTTCTGTTCTCTGTTATAGTAATGCATAATGTATAGTATATGTGGTTTTAGTATATATGTAGTATATATATTACAGTATACATGTTTATAATATATATAGTATAGCATATGTGTGACATTTTCTCTGAAGTTTAATTTCGAATTTCAAGGATTTTTAACTCTCCATTAGGAAGCATGGTGCAAGCAAAGATCTCTACAGCTTCAGTGTCACTGGTTGTTTTGTGGGGGAATTTCCCTGTTATAAGATTGGGAAGAAAAGTGCTGAAAAGAAGCTGCGTCAGATTTGAGGGTGGCAGATATGTTCTTACAAAGAGCCCAGTATTTAGGAATGCTGTAAAGAGTCTGACAAGCTTGTCTTGTACATGTGAGAAGTTTATGGTTCTCTCACACTCATTCCAACAGAAATTGTGGTCTTTTGCCCTCAAACAAGATATGATGTTGGTTACAGGCTTTCTGATACCCCAGACTTCTTCCTGAGGGCTTTCCAATTCACCATCTGTAAATCTTAACATTTTATCAAGGTCACAGCTTTATTGCTGACTCTTTACAAGGCATGTTGGTTCTTGTTTGAAGCCCTATATGGTTCTTGGTACATCTTCTAAGTGTTTGTGCCCTGCTCATGCTTGCTTCTTAGGACCTTGACAGAAAGCTAGCTTGGTAAAAGCTCTACCTGTTTATTAGCCGTAAAAACTGTAGAGTCCCTTTTACCTCCATATAAACTGATTCCCAGCTGAATCCCAGATTAGGGTCTTTAGGCAAGAGCTAGATGTTGATGAGCCCCCTGAAGCTTGTCTGTGTTCACATTGCAGAACACATTGCTGTGAATTCTGTCCTAAGACAGAATACGGAAACTAAGAACATTTCCCTATGCAAGTAGTAGACTTATCATAGATATTAGGAAGCTGTGATGATATGAGTATAAACAGCAATCTTTTGCTTTCAAAGGATTTTGTTTATACATACAGAAATTATGAAACTGATTGAGAAGAATGCACTTTTTTATGTAGCAGCTGTTTTTATATAGAGCAGATTGTAGACTGTTACTTAAGTGTCTGTTGAATGATTTTGATAGTTTCATTTGGCCTTTATGTCAAAAAAGTAACCTTGCTATTGACTTGGTTAGGGAAAGGTGCAGATGATCTGATCATAGTGACAGCAGTACTCCTGCTTTGAAAAGGAGACAGAACAAGATCATCTCCAGAGCTTCCTCTCTATGATAGAATCATAGAATCGTTAGAGTTGGAAGGTACCTTAAAGAGCAAGTTCCAACCCCCCTGCCATGGGCAGGGACACCTCCCACTAGACCAGGTTGCTCAAAGCCCCATCCAGCCTGGCCTGGAACACTTCCAGGGATGAGGCATGATATGATCTACTAGGCAGGATTTATCAGAAAATTATGGGCTGAATTCTGTTCAAAAAAATTCCCGCATTTACAGTGGCAGACTGTAGTCTGTTCTACATTCAAGTTATAGCTTCACAAACAAGTTATTACGTGGTAAATGAAGCTACAGAATTAGAGCACATCAAGCATCTGGTATCTGCTTGCGTACCTGGTAATACATCTCCTTTTCTTGTGTTGTTTATGAAGATACTGCAGTTTCTCCCATGGAAAAGTGTAAAACCCTGCATCCAAGAAGCTATTGTGGAGTAGCTTGTGTGCTGTAAATTCCTGTCATGTTTCATGTAGCCAGCCCCTTTGCTTTCTTATTTTTATTTTTTTTTCATTTATTTTTAGGAAAGAAGCAGAACTGAGAATTTCTTCATGAGACTTGATTTGGAGATCATATTGGCCTCTACCTTCTTGTGAATTAAAATGGGCACGTTGTTGCTCTGAAGAGTATGATAAAAATTTGAAAGGGTTACATATCAAAAAATCTAACATCAGTTTCTTCTTGATTACAGAGTCCTAATACGTCTCATTGATGACTTTTTGCTGGTTACGCCACATTTAACACAGGCAAGAACTTTTCTAAGGTATGCTGTAAAAGACATGGTCTTCAAACTAATAAGCATTAACACCTTTTAGGTCATTCATTTTCATCTTTATACATGCTTGTACATATAGGTATATTTGTTTTATGGGTTAATAATCAAGGGGCTGGTTTGGAGTCCTTGCTGGTAGCCTGTGCCTAGGAAGAATCCTAATAGCTACATTCTGGATGGCCAGCTAACAGTCTGGTACAGCTCAGATGGTGGGGGATTCCTGCTGAGGTTTAAACTGGGGACCTAGCTACTGACCTTGATGGAGCTTCTAGCAGCAATTAATAGTGTAGACTAACCAAAGCAGCTGACAGCTGTCTTTTAAGACCATTTTCCCTCAAATATTTTAGGATATCTTAATTACATTCTTAAAATGTTCTTATTGGGCTGGCGTGCTGCTGCCTTCTATTCCCTGATCCAGTATTGCTAAGAATTTTCTGGTCATTAGTATTCTGGGGTGAGTATTTGAAGATGCTGATAGTAGGGCAGCATGCAGCTCACACACAAGTTTTCAAACAGTAATTCTTTAGATTCTTTAGAGTGCTTCGGAACAACCTTTTCTATAAAAAAACCTGGGCCTCGAACCGTGGATATGAACGTGCAGTCAGTGTCCAAGAAGAGTTCTGCTGCTGCCAAGGTCGTTTTTAAGGATCCAAAGGACAGTTCTTGAAGAAAAGCTTAGCATCTGCAATGCAGTCATGCATCATGCTTTTCAATAGTCAGAAAGATGCAGTTGTGTTGTGAGCCTGTAAGGTGATGGGAAAATCAATTAAGTAGAGTTTGAAGTATAAATTCTACTAAATAGTGGATAGTGTACTTTGAAGACTTCATTTGTCCTCATTTCCTTAGCAGAACAGAAAGAAATTTCTAGGGATGTGCGGATTTACAGTTCTGGAAATGATAATTCAAACTAAGAAGCGGGGGATGCCTCAAGCTATTAATCTCTATAACCTCTTTTCAGCATAATGTCACTTACAGTAGCATTGCAGAAATTGTTCCACTTGCTCTTTGAAGCTATCAGCATCTTTGTTCTGTATCAATTTCTGTATCAGCTGTGTTGATTTTCTGTAGACAAGTAGCCTCTTCTGTGCAAGTTTTCCAGATCTGCTTACAGATCCTATGAACTCTCTGCCACAAATAGAGCAGTGACAGCTTTTTTCTAATGCAGTATTAGGACTGGAGGACTCAAGAAACTTAATTTTGAGGAGACAGTATTATGACTTTTACTCCCCAACAAGAAGAGCCTACCTCTTAGTCTTACTCTTTGAAAGGCTGAAGACTGCACATTGCCAAGTAGGACAAACTGCTGCTTGTCCATGAGATGACGCTGCTGATCCAGTGTGTAGTAGGTAATCAGCAGGCGTTCTGGCAATGAAAACATCCTTAGGGAAAACTTTGTGGAGAAAGCTCAAAACTTTTCATCAGATAAACAAGGTTCCTGTTATGTGGATTCTCCTTGTTTCCGTTAACTTTCAAAACCGGTAACTCCTCATCTGTCTTTTTCCAGAGATTTTGATCTCAGTGGTTTCTGATAATGTGGTTTATGTAGCTTGTCTCAAATGTTTCATGGCTTAAGTTCTTGCTTTGCATTAATTTGTAGAAGTTTTTCTCCGTTATCCTTGTATCCTTCAGCTTATTTATTTATGTATTTATTTACCTCTAATGTCTTCAATTTAATTTATTTCTAGCTGTGTTCCTTAACCTAAAGCATTGGCCGTGGTTCCCTTTATCCTTTGGTTTCTGTCCTTTTATGCAAGATTGTATGTGTCTTGCAGCATGGTGGGATTTTCTGCTTGCTTTTGTGGGGGGAATTAGACTAACTGGTTTTATCTGTTTTAGGACTCTAGCAACAGGTATTCCTGAGTATGGCTTTTTAATAAACCCCAATAAGACAGTCGTGAATTTTCCTGTTGATGATATCCCAGGATGTTCCAAATTTAAACAGCTGCCAGATTGTCGTTTGATCCCGTGGTGTGGTTTATTATTAGATATACAGACACTTGAGGTTTACTGCGATTACTCCAGGTAAATAGAATTGTATACTCCAGTGTCAGCTTTAGACTATATCATACACAGTGTGAGAAGCACAGGGGTGTCTTGTGAATGGCATAGCTGAATTAACTGCAAAATAGATTTTTACAATTCTGTTTCCTATACCATAATTTAAACATTTTATTCTGCTGTGCAGGCTGCTATTTTCTTCATTCCATCCCAAGTGGGATGTATGTATCATTAATGCTATCAAATGTGGCACAAGTCGCTAGTGACCAGAAGTCATATACCATATGGTGGCTACGTAGTTCTGATACAGTTTATTCAGTCAGTTCAGCTTCTTTCACCATTATGCACTGTATTGTACCTGATGTCATATAACTACATTTATTGTTCAGAAATTTTTAATTTTCTGTACCATCCTAGAAGAAGCAGTAAGTATTACATGAATTACAGATTGGGTTTAATTTTGTATAGACTAGAGGGACTGGTAATCCTTTCAACATCAGAGGTGTTCCCTCTGGTACACTTCGGATGATAGCGTAGGGGGGAAGTAATCTCTTTTTAAACTAGCAACCTTGGCACAAGCACAATACACAAAGCGCTTGGCACAATACACAAAGCAGCCTGAAGTGTCAGTATGGGAGAGTGTATCCTACTGAAAAGCTCTGTAGACCCTTTACAGAGATGCCATTAGACATTTGCTAAAGGTTAACAAGAAAGAGCTGTTCAAACTGAAGGATAAAACCATATTTAGTATAAACAGACCATGCATACATTTAAGTGGGAAATTACAAGGAGGTTTTCCATCACTGGAGTGGTGAAGTTGTCTTCCTAAACAGAAAAGCTTGGTCAGTTTAGGAAAGGAATTTATATGACATGATTTTCTGTAATAACAGAGGACTAAAAGCAGCAGCCAAAGAGATTTATTTACTAGCTGTGTTTCTAAAAGAAACAATTTACGTTGATGAGGTCTTTGGTGCTACTGGTCTGGGAGACACTAATCAGAACCTCGAGGGTGCTTGTTACAAGGGCTGCCTTACTTTTGATAAGCTTGACTTAAGTAATTGGAACGCCAGGGTGAACTGAGGTGGTTTCCAGCCTAAGCTCCTGTGTTGGAGGAGGGATCACGGTGGAGTATAACCTGGTTGTCACTGGAGTCATTAATAAAGGTCTGGCTAGGCCATGGGTTCTAGAAATACAGCTAGTTTGTGCTTAAGGTTGTTGGTTTGGCTTTTTTAGCAGGGTGAATTTATTCAGTCCTGAGGTACTGAAGTCGCTCTTTAGCTAGTAGCCTTATTGCCACAATGCCTAGTCTCTTTCTAAATTGAATTTAGTTATAGTCATCTTTTAGCTACTGGCTCATTGACTAGCAGGCAATGTCTGTAACATGAGAAGTTAAATGAGGCTTACTTTGCCGAATTTGATTTAGTCTGTTAGCCCATGGAGTTTAACTACTTTTTCATATTTTTTTTTTTTATTCCTAGTTATACCTGCACTTCTATCAGATCAAGTCTTTCCTTCAATTCAAGTAGAACAGCTGGGAAAAACATGAAATACAAACTGATCACAGTCCTCAAACTGAAATGCCATTGTTTATTTCTTGATTTACAGGTGGGAATATGGAAACGGATGTTTGGAAATATTGTGATTAGTGATAAAGAGCATTAAAACTGCTTTGAGTTCTAACATAAAGAGTTGATTTTGAGAGGTAATCCACATAACTTGGAAATGTTGACGTAAACTAACAAGTGGGGTCTCAGCACCTTCCAGAGCTGAGCCTTCACAACATTGTCAACTTAGGTAAATAAAAGAAATCTTTAAAGTATTAGCATAAAATGTTTTTTCTTTAGATCTCTAAATCATCTTTTGTTGTTGAACTTAAACAAATCCTATCACGACACTAAAATATTCCTATACATCTGTTTCTGTTCTGTTCTAGATCAACAGCCTTAGAACAGTTTTCATTAACATCTACAAGATATTTTTACTTCAGGCTTACAGGTAGGTCACTGTCTTCTGCGGTAACTCGGAATATTTCATTACTCATTCTTGACACAGGGAGGAGCTACAGATTAGGAAAAAGTGTGCCATATAAATGTGCAGTGGTAAATGTCAGGAGTAAGTCACGTTATTCTTGTTTCAACACTATTTTTAGGTAATATTATCAGATTCAGGATACAGGATTATATTGGGGGGTGTGTTTGTGACTCTGCTGAATGGATTTTCAATGTCTCTTGATATTAACAGCTGATCTCAAGAAAAGCGGATTGTTTTACTGCAGGAGGATGACAAGAAGTCTTATCACTCATTAACCAGTTTATATTTAGAACTTTGTATCTATTAAAATCATATAGAACTTTGACCTGTATAACTTTGCCTTAAGTGAGGTTTTATTCTACCAAGTTAATTGCAGTTTCTTTGCTGCTGATAATGTCTTAGTTGCTCCTTAGCTGGTAATATCTTGGGTTTGGTGAGCTGTTCTTGGCCAGCAGAGGAAGTGAATGTTTTAAACAAAGATAAAGGGAAGGAAATCAAAACTGATAAGCAAGTTGAGAGAAAATACTGATTTCTGTGTATCTAAAACTTTGAATGATTGGCAGCACCAATTGTTTGTTTATTGTTTTAATGCAAAAAAAGGTATAAGAAGTGCTTCCCTCTTTACAGAAATCAGGTGTTGCTCTTTTGCTAGGCTCGTACTTGTTAGGAAGTGACATTTTAGTGTTGTTCTAAAATTCAGCTTGATCCAAATTCAGCCTGTATTGTTCTTGTGTCCAAGAGTGTAATTGGACCTGTCTACTGCAGAACTGATGTGTCCAGACTCTTAAACTTCATGTTGTGATTTAGGTTTTTTCTCTGATGTTGGACATGTTGGATAATTACTTAGTTACTTCTGTTTGCTTTTATGGTAACTCTCTAACAAAGGTCTTTATGTTAGAGTACCTTTAAAAAACTGTCCACCGTGCTAACAACATGTCAGGTTAATTCAGCCAGAGCTCTGTGATGCACTGTGGTAATTATGTTTATCCTTTAAATATTTTAAGATTTCAGAATTTGTTGAAGTGGTTACACTTATGCTGGGTTAATTTAATAAGCAAGTATATACAATGTTGAATAAAAATATGTTTACAAGTTCCTAAAGGGTGGGTTGAAGGATGATGGAGCCGGACTCTTTTCAGTGGTTTCCAGTGATCGGATGAGGGGCAACGGGCACCAGCTGGAACATAGGCAGTTCCACTCAAATATGAGGAGGAACTTCTTTATGGTGAGTGTGACAGAACACTGGAACAGGCTGCCCAGGGAGGCTGTGGAGTCCCCTTCTCTGAAGATATTCAAGACCCACCTGGATGCAGTCCTGAGTAATGTGCTCTAGGCAATCCTGCTTTAGCAGGGGGATTGGACTAGATGATCTCTGGAGGTCCCTTCCAACTCTGTCAAATCCATGAATCCGTGAATTAAAAATCAGCATTGGAATTGTTGACTATATTCAGCATAAGCAGGATTATAATGCCAGAATCTGAAGAAAAAAAGAGACAAAAAAACCCCCAAACAACAGTATTAAAATATATCCAAACAGAGGCGTAAAAGAGCACACAATACAAGTAATTTCCATAGAATTGGCTTCCAAATAGACAAAAGAGTAGGGATTCTGGTCTGTGGAACACTATGTCATTTGACAGTCTGTTTTGATGAATTCCTGAACAGAAGTTGTTGTGAGGCTTTGTTTTGGTTTTTTTCTTCCTCTGACTGTCTCTTGTGTGGGTGCTCTCTGGCTGCAGGGTCTGTGATATGGAATTAGTGAGGCTGTGTAGTTTAACTTTCCTTCCACAGAAGACCGTGTTTGTACTTAGAAGAGAATTCTATTACCAAGGCAGAAGGCTTCCAAAACTATCAGAACAGAATTTACAAACAAACCTCATATGTGTCTGACTCTGTAGGGATGTCTATATATAGGAGAGGACTCATACATTAACAGTGTTAATATGTTAGAATCATAAAATGATTGGGGTTGGAAGGGACCTTAAAGGTTCCAACCCCCCTGCCATGGGCACGGACACGTTCCACTAGAGCAGGTTGCTCAAAGGCCCATCCAGCCTGGCCTTGAACACTTCCAGGGATGGGGCATCCACGACTTCTCTGGGCAACCTGTTCCAGTACCTCACCACCCTCACAGTAAAGAATTTCTTCCTGACATCTCATCTAAGTCTAAATCTCTTAGCTAAAGACTGTTGGGTGCTTTTAAATTTTCTATAGTGCCTAAGTATATAATCATAGTTTCATATGAAATTGCAAATGACTTGTAATTAAATACCCTGATTTTGTGAACAGGTTCCATGCCTGTGTTCTCCAACTTCCATTCAACCAGCAAGTTAGAAACAATCCTTATTTCTTCCTAAGGATCATCTCTGAAACTGCATCATACGGCTATTCTATCCTGAAAGCGAAAAACACAGGTATAATATGTTAATGACTATGAAGTAGCATGTTTGGGTTTGGTTTGTTTTGGTTTTTAGACAAATAAAATGTCTTGAATGTGCAGTCAGATCGTGTCATTTTGAAATAAAGACCAAGAATGAAAAATATGGAGTGCATGATAGGAATCATGGTACATTTTTTTTCTTAAATTCAATTTCCTGAAAATAGTAAATGTTTCAGGTTTTAGTTTTTAGTCTTCTGCTCACATGGAAAACTTCATTGACTACAGAGGTTTTTCATAAAAACTCTTGGAGTGATTTATGGAAAGAGGAGGGGTCAGACATACTTCTTAATGCTCATCATTTCCAGTGACATTAATTTCCTGTTCCATCTCTAGGGGTTACTTTAGGTAACAAAGGTGCATCTGGCCTGTTCCCTTCTGAGGCAGCAGAATGGCTCTGCTACCATGCCTTCACTGTCAAACTGGCAAACCACAAAGTTGTTTACAAATGCTTGCTTAAGCCCCTAAAAATCTGTAAGTATTTGATTATTTTTACAGTTTGAAATATGGTTAATGGTAGTAAAACTTGGAGTCTAATGGATTTTTTTAATGTTTTCTTGTCATAAAGTGTTGATTTAAAATGTGCATTGATGAACTTTCTGATTTTAATCAAATTTACTAAGTAGGTATATATATATACACCATATATATGGTATGTTTTTCAGCACTGCACATTCTAGAGCCTTGTTCTTCAGAGGCAGCTATTGATACTTAGCACTCAATAAGTTTGTACAGTTCAGAAAGCTTAATAAGATTGGGTTAATCATATAAGCATTCTTAGCAGGTTTAACTAAATGAAATACGAATGCTCAGTTTTCTTTTTTTAAAAAATGTAGATTAATTGGCAACTAAGTAAGTTCCTCTTGTAATGTGAACTCTTTACCAAAGTAAAAGTGTTACCGGGGTCACTTTGAAACAGAAGCACTTGCTGCGCTGCATATGCTATATTGTAATAGAGTTAAGTGGTGTTGGCAAATCTTTGATTCTTCTACTCCATGAAAAAAGCTGTCTGTTCCTGGAAAGCTTGCTCTTAGAACAGTTGTGTGGTCTGTCCCCAGGCCAGCCACAGAAATAATAGAATTTTCAGTTCTAAGATACTGAAAGCGAACAGCTGTAGGTGTTTCTGAAGCAGTCAGCACTGTTGTTGAATTTAGCTGCAGTGAAGGCCAGTCTCTCAACATCGACTCTGCAATTCACGCTCTAAATGAATCATTACTTGGGCAGTTTTATTACACAATACTGAGAAATTCTTCCAATCTGAATACTTACCAGGGACTGTAGTTTTGAGAGGTGCTTTGACTGCAAGTATATTTGCTTCCCGCTTTCCTTTCTTCTTTTAAGAGTTGGGTGAAGTTTTAAAAATAATTTCAAACTGCTTTTGAAAAGGAGCTGAGAAGGCACCAGATGCCCCAGCTAGGGACTGAGCAGGAGGGAAGGCGAGGCATCAGTGTGCTGGTGCAAAGCTGTACAAAGACACCTTGTGATCTGCAGTAGTAAGTCGTATGCATACCCTTGGTGTGAATGTGCATCATTATCTCCATGTCGCAAAGATCTCTGATCATAGATAAAGGCTGTTTTTCAGTCACCTGATTGTACATGGTGTTTATACTTGTATTTTCTTCCAAATTTAGTAAGATAGTAAGTCTCCTAATCCTGCAGAAACACATTAAAATCCATTTAAAGAGACATCGATAGGTAGTTTTCAACACAGTTTTATAAATTAGTTTTGTTTGGCCTGCATCAGACTTATTCCTGAGTAATGTTATTGTAATTAGAGCATCATGCTCTAGAGAAGGTTGCTACAGAGCTGAGCATTATGCAGAGGTACTGGAGCTAATTTTAAACACTGTATTTTAAGTTTTGTCTTACTTCTGGAAATCAGGTAGCACGTGTGTATGTCAGAGTAGCTGTGACAGGAAAGCCGCTGGTTCTCAGGTGTGTTCCCATAAAGTTAGCTCAGTATCTCCCTATGGCTCAGCAATCTGTAGCACAGAGGGAACCAAGGCTGGTAATAGCGCCTGTGTTAACTTAACCACTACACTTCTTGTTGTCGTTTGGGAGTTCGTATCGGCTATATAAAACCTATTTCCACTGTAAGATCGTGTTGTTGACAGGAATTGATAGAAACTTAAGTCTTTTTGTTGTGTCCCTGTGCATGCCTTTCCATTACTCTCCATGGGAATCGATATCAAGCTCATCATAGGTTTTGGGGAGGACGTTCTTCCCACTATTCCAAAACCTGTTAAATATCAATACCATAGGCTTGTCAGAACGAGTTGTCGTCATTCTTCAGAGTTAGGTATTTAAAGCATAGTTACTGTTTAACATCCCTCCTATTATTACCAGTGGGGAAAGGAGCAAGAGTCTTTCCTTATCGTGATAAGATATCAATACATCATCTGTCTCCTTTCCAAATACAGAACAAATGTTTACTGAGCACTTCTGCCTTTCTGCACCATTGACAATTTTGCCAACTCTGTTTAGGTAATGGACTTAAACTGTTGCTAGGATTTTACATGTTCCTCCTAATCTTTAAATAGTCCTTTTTGTTGTCGTTGGTTCTGTTGATGGTAGACTCAACACTATCTGTGTTTCAAAAGTCTTACAATTTAAGAGCCTCGCTTAGTGTCCAAAATCTTCCACCTGAAGGGTGGGTTTCCAGTTAGCCTCTCTTTTCTTACAAGGGAACACAGTGGAGAGAATTGCTCTTGCCAATGTATAGAAAAAAGTGCATTTTCCAAGTGATTTTATCTTTTTAAATCTTTTTGTATCTGTCAGTTCCAAGCATAGGCTACTTTGATGTCATACCTGAAAGTAGAGAGGAAAAGAAACAGTGTGAGAATACCATCTGTATTCTCAGATGTAGGTAAACATTAGCAACCAGATAAGGACCTGTCCCTTGTCCATCGTAGTGTTTAAAATAGGGTATTTTGAAGTAACTGTGATTTGACAGTTGGCCTTTTTTGATGTATATAGTTATTGAATAAATGGTCTTATACTTTTCAAAATTTTTTAAAAATTCTTAAATCCAAAGAAAGAAGTGTTACAAGGACCTAGTAGGAGGAATTTGTTCCTTGCCTTTCTTAGTTAATATTTTAACATATGATTTTTTTAACGTTTTTATTTATTAGTCTGAGTTAAAGGCAAAAGAATAGTAGCATATTTTATTATAACTTTTTTTTATCCCCGTATTCTAGATGTTCCAGCTTTTTAATTGGATTCAGCTAGTATTGATTTAATTACTTTATTAGCGTTTTTCCTAAAACAGAATTGTTAGTTACTTGCAGTAGTAATTAATTGTTTCTGATATTTTGGTAGGTAAGATGCGGCTATTCAAGAAGATCCCCAAGGATACTATGGCACTACTGAAGACAGTGACGGAACCGTCTCTTTGTCAAGATTTCAAAGCTATCCTGGACTAGCTGATTTAAGCTTATTTCATGATTTTTCCAGGTTTGAAAAGGAATGCCTTTAGGTGACTTTTCTCTGTAGTTTATTTTGGTAGAGTGGACCAAAAGCAACTTCACTCAAAAGTTCTCCATGTTTGTTTCCCAGATGCCACACGAGGACTTAAAAAGAGCAGACAGTTTTGTTAGTACCTTCATGTTTGTGTTTGCCTGTAAATTCACAGGCTCTTTGAAGCAATTGACTTGTTTTGTTCAGTAATTACCATCTTCTTGATGAAGATATCATTAAACTATGTTCTGTACGAACAGATCTACTCTCTTGTTTCAGTGTGTTGTTTCTGAAAAACTGTTCTTTGCTTCTCTGTGTTGCAGACTGTTTTATAATAAATTGTTTGGTTAATTGCAGTAACACGTATACTTGTCTCCAATATCTTTATTTTATAGTGATCTTTAACATCCCGCCCAGCCAGGTTATGTCCAGAAAGACAGTTACCTGCACAGAGCAAGTGCATTTCATGGCACTACCTAGCGAAATGTACAGGTTAGCAATTTCATGCTTTGGAGAACACAACTAATATATGCCAAAATTTCAGTGTCAAAGTCTAGTGAATTTTTTATATATTTTGAACAGTTGGTGATATTTTTAGTACAGTGATATCCAGAACAATGATGGTGCATTTATACCTACGAAACAAAGTTCTTGATTAGATAATATACCGAGTAGATTACTCTTCTATTTGCATTTCCTGATCTTTATTTAGGTTTATCTTTGGCTATATAATGTTACTCAAGTACTCTGTAGCCCTGGCGTTGGTGTGTTGTGCACAGCTGAATTTTGCCCTGTGGCCACTCTGATAAACCTGTCCATGGTTTTTCTTCCCTCTTCCAGGCTTGTGTGTTGAATTTGCGTAGCTCTAACATAGACCTGTTTTACTAGGATTCTTCTGTCTGTATTATAGGCTAAATAGCAGGTGCTGGAAGGTTTTCTCAAAGCAGATGGGGGATGTCTTGCTGTCGTGAAACATGGTGTAGGCAGTGTTACTCAGTAAGTGTTTTCAAAGGATTGACAGACCCACCACCACACAGGGGTTGGTAACACAGTGTGACTGCACAGTCTGCGTTGCAAGTGTTTCAAACCACCATTCAAGTCAGCTTGCTGGAGGCTTTATGTGAAGAGTGACAGGGATGAAAACTGGTTTTAGTGTCTCTCTCTCAGGACAGGAATTGGACAGAAACCCCTCTAGCAGAAATTGCAGCATCTGGATGTGTTCATAAAACATATCCTTCTCCACAGTGCTTCCTTTTGGGAGGGGATTATGGACTGTGAACCTCAGTTTGAGGTAGGTATCAAACTTTGCAATGTGGGGAACTGCCTGCATTCCAGAAGGAATATGCTTTTCTCTCTGCAACTTTTCTCTATTTATTGTTTTATGATAATTTGGATGCTTCCTTATTTTTAGTGCAGTTGCGCTTCTGAGGCTTTTTTCCTTTCGTAGGTACTTGAGCTCCTTGTCTTGGGGCTATGGATTCTGCTTAAGGTTGAACATCACCATGCCTGTGTCTGTGTCCCTTATAGATTTATCCCCACAGAATCTAGGCTATACTTACAGCCTAAACAGTTCTAGAAAAGTCATGTCTGTCAGAACAGTAAGAGTTCATGGCAGAATATTACAGCAAAGAAGATCTGATGGGATATGCATTTAAAAGATTGGGAGGAGAGCGAGCAGAAAGTAGAAAGTGCTTAGTATGTAAGACATCAACATAGATTCAGTTTCATGTTTGCATGCACATGCTTACTTAAGTAACAGAATCAGTCATGCTATTCAAGAGAAAAAAGTACCTATAAGATGCTGTGCTTCATATGAATAGGAAGGGGAAGATTGTAGCACTAATTTTGCTGTACTAGGGCTACAGTTCTGGGATGGGAATTTTAGTAAGGGTCACATCAGAAGTGCACTGTGAACAGAAAAGCGATGTTCCCTGCAACAATTGCTCAACATTTTCTAGATGCCTCCATTGGCTAAACAGTAACTTCAGCTGGAGTTACTGGAGCTGAAAATTGTCCTCCCCCTGAGTCCCGTCCCAGGCTGAACTGTGTGTCTGGCGACCCTCGAAGTCTCCTGGTGAATGGGAAGGGGCAGCTCCAAAGCTAAGTCTGTGAGTGCTGTGACAGTGACTTGAGACAGATTTATAGATTTGAGTCTTGTATATGTAGTTCAATTCTTTTCTCAGCTTGTGTCTGCATTAGTTCATTGTGCTTTTCTTTAAGAACAGATCTCTGACCAAATACTTAAACCTGCTTCACATACTCTGCATATATATGATGCATGTAATGAACATCTAGCTATCGGTGGTCAGAGACATGAATATAGAGTGTACATTTTAGTTAACTAAAAATTCTTATTTATGTATTTACAGCTTTTATATGCTCAAAATTGCAGTTACATTGGGGTTTTTTTTGATTATTCATTCTTTATGGAAGGCTTTTTTACTCATAACCTTTCAAATTTAATTTGCAACAGGCAGAGTGACAATTTAAATCCTCCCGTGCCATTGCCAAGAGCTTTTACACTGCACAGCTGCAGAACATCAAGAATTTTGCTTGGACGTTTGTGACTTGTGAGGTTTCTGCTAAGGGAAGCTGTGTTTCCGTGCTGGGGTACCTGCCCCTCTCCTGACTTGAAGGGCTGGGGCTGTTGGCAGGCTACCATGGGGGATTGCAGGACATCATCACGCAGACCATTGTCCAAGTCCACAGCTCTCAGAAATAAAAACACGCAGAGCCCAGGCACTTAACTGTTTTGCAGATGATACTACTCTTCCCACATAGTGGAAGGGCCAGGAGGCTCTGGCCTGGCCTCTGCTGTGCACACCGAGAGTTTACCCTGTGCATTTCCTTCCAGCAGGCAGGGGCACAGTGTGCCTTTGATCCTCTGGTGGAATCTGGTGGATTCCAGTGCTCCAGGAAAGTCTTACCATCCAGGCTAGCTGCAGGACAGCAGATTGCAGCAGCAGCAGCTGTGTGAGGGGCATACTAAATCTAAAATCGAAAAATCTAAAAAAAATTAATAATATGTATCTCTCTTTGCCCTGCTCTTTCTTTAAGCAGTGAGATAAAAATCATCCCCTCCTCCCTCCCAGGCTTGCAGTTCCTCTTGTGCCCCTTTCAAGGACTCGGGTAACTGCCTTTTCTCTGCAGAGTTTGAGTTGGTCATTCATCTTCACTGTGTGGCCAAATCCCTGTTACTAGCTGTGAAGACCTACTAGTGCGTAGCCTGTCACAAGGCTCAATGCTGAAATTGCCTCCATTTTCCTTAATCTTCCTCTCTTTTCCTTGACTCTTTTAATTACTCAGCCTCAGGGCTTTGTCATACGTTATCCTTACATACTCTCCCTATATTTTTTCAGAGACTGCTGGCTGCTTAAGTATCTCAGCAAAAGGAATTTCATCTCCATCACTGCAGAGTGGTCAGGATCTGCAGGCAAGTACAGGAAAACCTGCTTTTAAGTAAAGGGTAACTTCATTGTCAAGTCATATAAGGTTGCAGCTTGCTGAGAGGCTTCCATACATCTGCATTTTTATTACAGTTGTGTAATAAAAGTTACTGTGTTCAGTATGAGAAATTAAGGGGAAAAAATTGGGGGACATTTGTTTTAACAGTGTTTTCCACCACAATAACTTTTGGAATCTGCTACGGTAAGAGATTTGTGCAAAATTAATTACTCACATTTACTTAATGTACATTCTTTTAACTGCTGATGCTTTATTTTTGCTCTTTGCAATGCTTGAGAATATGAAATAATCAAAAGATAACTGCGATTTAAATGTGTATAGGGATTTACAAAAAGCAGAGTGTAGTAGACAAGAGGAGTCCTTACTCTTCAAGAGCTTCCATTCTGCGTTTCTCAGAGGGGGTCAGTGAATAAAACTGTAGGTGCTTGTTTTCCAATTTTTGTGTTGCTGATCCTTAGGAACAGACTGGGTTTTTTAGAATAGAAGTGAAGGAAGACAGAGGGCACTTGCAATAAGTAGCAGGCTTTCCATATTTAAAGTCTGGCTGGAGAGAGACATGAAGTTGGTAATGCATGAGAAGGGGTTGGTATGTAGGATTCAGGACAGGATGTAGGAGGGACAAGATTAATGTAACTGTTGTGAAATTGGTTGAAAATAAAGGGAACATAGCAGCACTATTTATGGAGTGCTAGTGATTGGCTGTAAGCATATGAACTGTTTAACCAGGTTGGTTGGATGATACAATACTGTAACTGATCACATCTAACAAAGGCTGTCTTGTTTTCACTTACAGACAGATACAATGCGCGTTTATTCTTTTGGATGAGAAAAGTTGCTATTTAGCCCCCTGACATGAAAACACTTCTGGTGGTACTTGGTTCAAGCTTGGCTCCTTGCTTCTGCACATTGGTTTGATCAGCTGGAAGAGTGCTACCAGGGGTACAAACACACATGGAAGGACAGCTAACAGCACACAGATGGCCAGTACCCAAGGTGGATAAACTTTCTCCTCTTTCATAGGGAAGCCTTCCTATGGAGATAAAAAAGGCAAGCAAAGCAAAACAAATAATTGGTAGGTACGCTTACATTTTGCTGTGATTTACATTTACATTTTCTGATGCTGTTACAGTAAGGATAGCAGAAGTTTTGCTCTTGCTCTACAATAGCATTCAGTGGCTGTGTCCTCTGGATAGCCTTCTCATGGGTTTAAAGATGGCTGTAAATGTTTTACAGTTTCAAAGATTTATAGCTGGAGGCATGACACATTCCTAGGAATGCAGGGGTTGCCCAAAGAGTTACCAAACTTTTGCCCTGGCTTGATTAAGCTCTCATTATTTGTGTTAGCACTCAGAGCTTACATGGTTTCAGCAGTTACCAAGCATGCTCTTTGCCAGATAGGGAAGTCTTATATGAGAGATTTCAAGAGAATGATGATAATGCAATTTCTGCAAGTCTATGGCTATAAATTTTATTTTGGGTCAATAGATCCTTAATGGCGTTCGGAGGAGACACTGCTGCTGTGTAATCCTCGTGCAGTTTAAGGCCAGGATCCATCGTCAAACCCCTGTGCAGGGTGTTTTTGAGAGGGATCCAAGAAACTGCAACTGATGTGAGACAGAGACATCAAAATGAAATGCTCTCAGCATTGACGTGTCTTTGGTGCTGAATTAACCACCACTGTTCTCAGACCACTGCCTCCCTCCCTGTCTGCCTGTCAAAAGTATGCATTCATAGAATCATCAGGGCCCCAGTGATATTGGTAGTTATCACTGAGAAATATTTACATCCCTGGCATCTGTTACACAGCTCTAAAGCTCTGCTCGTGCATTTGTTCCACCTCTGAACCCCCTGAGGGTATGAAGTGTCTGTGAGACGTTTCACTTCAACAGTTTTCCGCATTATATGCGTTCATAAGAAATAGGGAGCATGGAGCACGCGGGAGCCTCTGGAAGAGGCTCTGTTGACAGATACTCATTGTAGTATGTGTAACCCCTATGCACAGTGGAGCCTTCTCATTCTGAGCATTGCATCGCTTCAGGCTGTATTACATAGGTAAGCAGTAGATGGCAATGATTTTAAAGGATCTGGTAAGAGAAAAATATACAACTCTTGCTTTTGTTAGAAGTTTTGGAAATATTTGGGAACATACATATTTAGGGTTCCAGGCTGTGTAGCTTGGCGACTTCTGTATCTGAAGAGTAACAAAGGCCACAAAGACGATTAGCAGGAGCAGAGGGCTAATAAACCTCCATGTGATCTGCCAGTACAGGTTGGGTTTTCGTCCAGTCATCCGTTTCACATCTTTACTGAACCTTTTAAGAGGAGGCATGTTTATGATTATGTCAGATCTAAGTGGTAACAGTTTCACTTTTTCATATTTTTCTGTAGGTTTTAAACACATGGTACAGCTCCCTAAATCTTTACTGTTCTATGCCCTTCTTTACTAACTTACTGTAGACTTAAGCAAATAATAATATTGATAAAGTAGGTCTTTGTTGATCCCTACCAGGAACGAATGATCAGTTTGCTTTGTCAGTTTACAGTACCTGAGCACCTAGTCAAAGGTTTCTAAGCACAAATAAGTGATGAAGATATTACAGCAGTTCTGTAGAACTATTCAAACGTTTTAAAAGAGGCAAAAGTGCCAAGTGAACAAACATAGCTTGTTAGGAAGAAGTTGGAATTAACCAGCACCAAATGAATCAAATCAAGTCAGGAACAAAATTATTGCAGCCTGAGCCAGCTTCCTCTGCAGTCAGTAGTGGCAGTTATTTGGACATGGAGCTTATCTTTTAGATATACCTTTTACAGTTTTGTACATTGAATGGCCAGTAGATACATGGTTCTGGGTTTGAGAGTTACATGATAACCTGTATCTATCAAGAGGGAAAGAATTTTATAATCTGAAATAGGAGTTGAGATTTTCGTGTGTGTGTCTTCAAACACCAACTTTGTCTTCAATTCTGTTAATCTAACTGAAGATATTAGAAGTTTTCTTAAAAACTAGGAAAAAATGATTTGACTAGAGCAGGTTGCTCAAAGCCAATGAGGCTTTGAGCAGCCTGCTCTAGTGGGAGGTCAGAACTAGATGATCTCTAAGGTCCCTTCCAACCCAAACCATTCTATGATTCTATGACTGTGCTCATATCCCGTAATAACAAAGAGGAAAAAGTGTATGTATACTAGCCCAATGGGTAAAGTTCAGGTGCTGTGAAATCCAGAGTCTGTTGCAGTGGTGCAGCATGTGAAAACAGATTTTGTTGCTGCTTCTGTGTCATGGAAAATTGAGGCTAGCTGTGAGTGATGTGTGAAATCATTTATGATGATATAGCCTGGGAGTTATCACCGTTTAACTTCAGCTGTAACTGAGGAAGACTTTTTTTTCTTTAGTTTCTAATTTTTAAAATCATAGCCTATGGTAAGACTTAAGTTGGGATGGTACTGAAACACCTTGATATACAGCTGCACTGGACAAATGTGAGTTCATTACCTATACAGGATACAAACTGATCCATAAAAAATCAGGACCTTCATGATCCCAGTGCCAGAGTAAGAATTCGAAGGGTGAAGTCCCAACATGTAACTGAGTAAATTATAGAGGGGAAAAGATTAATCTGTATTGAGAATTGGGGAAATTTCTGGACTGGAAGGGACCTGAGTATAGAGAAGGCAGGTTTACTCTAAATCAAAATGAGATAAGGTTTCTGGCATTTACAATTACAAAGGATGTAGGAAAGATTTTAAACTAAAGAGTGAATATAATTAGTGTCTGTGACTGTGAAGATTCTCAGCATGAAGGGCCCCCTTTTAACATGGGGCAGTTACTGCCTGTTGCTTACTATGAGGTTTGAGGGGAAAAAATAATGATAAACAAAAACCACAAGAGTATACAAAATAAAAGGGGAGTAACAGCGGGATATATGAAAGATGGTGTAACTCCTTTTTGCCAAATAACTACAACGGCTGTTGACCTTCTAGCTTTAAACTTAGGATCCCCCCTTCCGTTAGTGCTATGCAGAGATTATCCTTCCTGTTCTACAAATACAAGAGACCTGAAGCAAAGAATGGATAACTACGTTCACAGAACTGGTAAGAAATAAGTTAGTATTGTGTACCTGTATGTAACATAGATGGATTGAGAGGAAAATGCATTTGTCTCTTATAAGAAAAAAAATCCGTCTGTTTCCAACATACCTTTTAATTTTATACACATACACAACCCCAATCACTTCAAAGAAAGCGATGACTAGAAGAGGCAGTGAGCCTGCATAGCGGTCAAAAATGTCAATCCAGTAACTCCCCGAGCCCAGCGTAAAACACAGAGCAATGAGGAAGCAAATTAGACATATTATACCTGAAGAAAAAAAGGTATCTTTGTTACTGGAGTACTGAACTGAACGTGGAAAGTATATTTTTGTTCTAAATTATTTTTTACTCTCTTTCTAGTAATTTTTATTCCCTCTCCCTCTGCGGAGCTACAAGCCGCTGTTTTTTCGTTAGGGGAGTTAATATAATTTCCCAAACTCGGATTTCTCCCTATGTTTTGGTCAAGAGGCACCACTCTGTTGCAGGAGGAATGCACTTGTGGGACTCAGAGCATCCTTCAATTGTTAGTACTTCCAGCAGACAGCCTGGGCTGTGCTATGCTGTTGCCCTATGTTAATTTTTTTACTGATATAACGAGTTTTTCCATGCACTCAGAGGCTCAAAGCACAGGCAGCCAGCACCTGAAAAGTATTAAGAGCTCCCTGGATTTCTGCTCCCTGTTTCCTCAGAGGGCCCAGAGCTACAAATATGGATGTCCCTTATGTCCCAGCATGTATGATTTAGGTTTCACCATGCTTCTGTACAGTCGGATGCCCTTTAGCCAAGACAGGGATTTGGGGTAATTGAGAGAAAAAGTGGGAAGGAGGGAAAGTGTTGCTGGATGCAGACATGGACTGCAAATCAATTTATACATCCTGTGTTGTGTTACTAATTGCTTCTGACTCTGAGATGGCTTTTGCTTCAATGTTGTGTAAAATTTGCTCCAGCCTTAAAAAAAATAAAAAAAAAGGAAAAAAGCTAAAAAAAGCTCACAATTGGAAAACCGATTTCAAAATAATATGGTTGGTTACCTCGTCAAGTTGTAAGTAAATTTGTTTCTACATAAAAGGTTTTAAAATTACAAGGATATAATTTAGATGCCACAGGAAGACTCTAAACTTCTTTTAGAGTTTTACATGACAGCAATGTTCCCCATAAGAGTTTAAAAGGGCACATTGCAGAAGTGTTGATTCATTACTTGAAACCACCAGAAGTTTTTCTAGACCAATTTCACAGCAGAATCTCTTAAGACTCTCACCAAGTTTGGTTCTTGAGGAGCAGGCTGGGTTCAGTAACTGTCTCTGGTTACAAAGGTTCTGGGTTTGGTGCAGTAACAGGATCTGACACTCATTCCCTGGTTTCCAACTGCTAATTTTCTATTCTGGTGTGTTCACAGTAAATGTGAAATAATCTGTAGCAGCATAAACCTGAATGAAATAGGGGTGAATGACCTATTTTATAGTTATGACAATGTGGTAAGTTCATGCGCAGGTGGCAAACCAGCTGATGTCACTGGTTGCTTTAAAGTGACTTGTTTAGGTGCCAAAGGCTTACATGAAGACAGGGCTTTTCCTGATGTTTGTTTACAACAGCTCCCAGTGAACTTGACTCCAGGAGCAGCAATTTAACGAGCTTTCTCAGACTGCAGCAGCTCTTGCAAGCTAAGAAAAAAACTGGCAAGGAAGGGCAATATAATATTGTCATCTGGTAGCTTCTGCTGCTTCACCTATGTGCTTATCTTCTGCAAACACAATCCACTGCCCTGACTAACACTATGAGATGGCTAAGTTAATAGTACAAATTCTTAATCTCTCTATGTTATTTATTAAGCATTTGGTAGTTTGCACATCTTTAAAGAAGCCACCTTCTTTGAACAGCAAAGCGAATTCCTTACCAGATAATAGCTCTTTGGGTACTGATTTAGATATAATTCCAAGCTCTAGAAGAGGAGTGAAGACTCCCTCGATGTTCCCAAACATAGAAGAAAGGCCCAAGCTGAACAACATTATGAAAAACAGGATGGCCCAGGCCTGGGAGCCTGGCATCAGAATGATGGCTTGAGTGAAAATGATGAAAGCCAAGCCAGTTCCCGATACACTCTGCAGAATTCACAAACAGATAAAAAATATTTATTATAATAGTGTAAAGGTAGTTTCTCGTGCATATCAAATTATAATACACTTCTGTCCCTCCCTGGAGCCCAGGGTGCTGGTCAGCCTGTGGGGCTTTGTGACAGCCAGCAGCTGGGAAAGTGGGGAGTGTTTGTGGGGATTTTAGTTTGAAATGGTCTATCAGAGATGTGTAGACAACTACAGAATAAAATTTCAGCTTGCACAGAGAGATGGGTCCAGAGTGAAGTAGATCTGAGAGTTGTAATTGAAATAGCAATTGTTTTGCTAGTGCCATCTTAAATATGTTTTGGGGTTTTTTTAAATATCTATGATGTAATAGCTGCTGGAAGGAAAAAAGGTGTAAATAAGGATATGATTGCCACTAGCAGCAAGAGAGTTGGTGAACTGTTGATCACATAAAGGCCCCATAATTACCAAGGCAGAAAATGCTAATAGGGAAAAACCCAGTTTCAGCCAGATTCCTTTGAATTCAGTCTCCCAAGGAAAAGGATATTTAAGCCTAAGCACTGAAAAATGCTAACATTGCTCTAATTTGGAAATTAAATATGTCAAACTGTAAATCAGAAATGGGTGCCATCAGAGGAAGCCAGACAAAGCAGAAAGTGACTCATGTCAGGGCTGGAATGTCCTCCTTGGACTTCACCATTGTGCGAGTAAAATAGCCTGTTTCACCATCATTGTGTGTTAAGGCTATCGTGCACTAGCAGACTCTGTCTCTAGCAAATGTGTCCACCCTTTTGTCCTAAGATTTGATTTTTTTCTCAAGCCCCTTTCTTATTCTCCCCTCCAACCATGGCCCGGTTCTTTTCTCATTAGGTGGGAAGGACTTGTAACAAGGAAGTACAAGTGAGTGAGTAGTAAATTAGAGTTAGAGGACTGGGTGGGATCACTGGAGCAAGGGGAATGATGTTGGAGAAGTAAACAGAGAAGAAACATCTGTGTTTAGTGATAGGGGAAATGTTTAAGAGGGTTGGAAAAGAAGGAAAGAGAGAGGATCGTGATGTATTTTGGCGAGGGGGAGGAGGGCTGGGGACAAAAAAGATAAAATATTGGTGACATCCTGTGCAGAGAGGAGGAAAAATAGAAGGGATAGGACAAGAGGTAATAGAAAGATGGGGAAAGGAAGACAAAAAGAAGACAGTGATGAGGTGTCTTCCTGGTAGTCATATATGTGATTGAAGGCAAACAGTGAACATTGTAATAGATTTTTTTTTTTATACTTTCCTATATATGGATTTAGAAAACTCCCATTCAACATCTTTCTTCTATAATCTTTCAGCTAGATGTGTTTCCTCTGTTGTGCTTATTCCTGTAAACCAAAGTTGGACTGAATCTAACGGCCATGGTAGGCTCCAGGTAGGAGCAACTTTGAAGATTAATTTCGTGATAATAATGCGTAATCTTGCATGCTGTACCAAGACAGCTTTGAGTTCAGACTGTCCTACAGCAGTGTTGTTATTTCATGTTTTGAAAAAGTGTTTTGTTTCATGATTATGTACAATATACTCATTACAAGTAGAGTAAAGTACAAGTACTTATAAGAAAAAGATACCTTCTACATAATTTGTTTAAGGCTTACTTTGTTAAAAGCAATCCTGGTACCTGATCAAGAAATTCTTGAAGGTCACAGCTTTTCAGTTTGAGTCCAGCAATTTTTTCTGGATATGATGAATTCAGGAAACTAATCCAGGCTGTATAGTTCTGTCGCATGATGCTTTCTTCCGGAAGATCAAATTCATTGATGATACTGATAATGTTCCTGCCAGGGAAGCCAACATATCATTAGTTTAAATTTTTGCAGGTAATGTGGCTGGAAATGCTATGCAATGTATTCACATGCAGACAGAAAGTTGTGTTTACTTTTTGTGCAGTTATTTACAATATAAAAGAAAACATTAAATGAGGACTTTTATATAAAATAGTTACGAGAAAATATTCAGACTATTTAATGTCTTCTCTTTCAGGTACAAACTCTGAGTACTTTATGCAGATGCAGTCTCTAGAACATTTCTATTTTTATTTTATCAGCTCTCCAGATCATTTCCACCATTTGCGTTTAATAACTTAGTGAATTTGGTGGAATAGGAAAAGGTGTTGGTTTTTTAACTACTTCTAATGCTAGTCTGAGATTGAGGTGTGATCCTTGATGCACTATTTGCTTGTGTTTTATTTGATTTTGTTATTTTATTATTATTATTATTGATATTTTATTTGATTGTGTTATAATTTGTCTTGCTTTTTACCAACACTACCCCGATCATTCTTGCCTCAGTGCCGTAATACTTTATATTTTATATTAGACTTCTCCATACAGGTGGGTTTCCTTTTTAATGATAATAAATTCTCTAAATGCATGTTTTTCAAGTAACACATTACCTATTTAGTCATTGAAACCACAGTATAACACTGGAAACGCGCGTTTCTCACCTGTCCAAGCAGTCCCAGTAGCCTGTGGTTGCTTTAAACCCCAAAACAGAAAAGACTGGGATGGAGGCATAGATGGATGTCATGCTGTTCACAATTGCTACTGTCACAGCATCCTTTTCACAGTCATTTCTAGAAATAGCATTTAAACAAGTGAATTAACTAAAAAAAAAAGCAGTATTTTTTTCTGTGATTCTCTGATGTATTTCTGCAAACATTTTATTTTTTTTAGATTCCTCCCCCCCTTTCTGTTAGAAAATCTATTTGGCCTCTTAGAAAGACAGCAGCTGTTAACATCCTTTAGAAAAATTAAGACCCCTTATAAATATCCTAAGGATAGAGTTTTGAAAATTGCACAAAATTGCACAAAATGCATCAAGAATTTAGTGAATATAAAGGTTGTAGTTCTACTTACTTTGGTGGATTGTAGCTTGAGAACGCAATAAGCCCTCCAAAAGCCAAAGAAAGAGAGAAGAAAATCTGGGTAGCTGCATCAAGCCATACACGGGGATTTTTCAAAGTGCTTAGCTGAAATAATTGGAATAAATGCATGTATTAGGCTTAAATAAAAATTTCTTTTTCTCCCCAGTTCTCATTGCTCATCCCTTATTTCACTTCTGAAATTGAGTTGTGTTGCCATCTAAATACACTGAAAATGGAAGTTAGTACAAAACATGTCATTAGAGCAGGTGTTTCTGAGGACATAATTTGTTCTATTTATATGTATGTAGTAATCACAGAATGTGTTTCATTGTACACCTCTTCTGTCTGATGATAAATATGTGTTTCTACATGATAGGCATTAGGCACACAATAGGGACAAATTGATTTCTTGTTGTTAATCAACACACTGGGTAGCTTACAGTTTAAGAATATTATTTCCCTAAAACTGTATGAACAAATACTAACGATTCATTGTTTTACGACACAAAGTGATTCCATAGCTTTCCTAATTGCCTTAAAAAAATTTTTTAAAAAGACTAAAAGCCCAAGAAGAGGATATTCAAAGTACTGTGAAAACAGCAAAAAAAGATAAGAGGGCAACATAGAAAAAATAAGGAAAAAAGGAGAAATTGACAGAGTGAAATTTGGATTTTGATGTAAGAGCAACGTGATAGAGGAAGCTAAATCAAAAAGTCAGTGATTGTTGGATTACAGAATAGTATGCATTTTTGAATAGCTGCACTAAGAAGGAATCTTACCATTAAAATCAGTCTAAAAGAAAAAGATAAAATGTAAGTAATTGCAAAAATGTAACTAGTATTTATTATACTAGTTTCCTTCAGGAACTAGGGAGTGGTGTGTTATATTCACATCCTGCCAAGTGAATTACTTTCTGACCCGTTATCAAGTAGCAGGAATAGAAACCAGTATTAGTTAAGAATGAGTGTTTTAAAAACCACCTGGCCCAAGAGCAATGCCAGGGCTGTAGCGTATTTCACTTCATTTTACATCAATCAGAATCAAATCTGCCCCCTAAGCATCATGCAGGGCAAATTGTGCACTTTCTGTGCTGTGTCTCTGTGCCTGTGCTATTGATCCTAGTACACAACTGGGAACGTTTGTAGGAATGATCCTTCTAGGAGCATTTGCAGGAATGAGAGGTAGATATGCCAAAAGACTCTTTAATAGCATTTCTCTGGAACTGTCCTGAGCTTGAAGAGTGAGAATGAAGGGTTCATCCCAGTGTGGATGGGTGCAGTGAGTGCCATTACTGCAGATGCTTTCTCCACAGCTATGCCAGTGCTTTGACCACAGCAGAACTGGTACAGCATTTTGCACATCGTAGCAGATAGGCAAACCGTTCTAGAGGTTTATTTTGAGTGATCATAAGCAAACCCTCCACTGCTCACTGGTAGGACATTGTGCAGGTGCAGAACTAGATTGCTATTGCAGTGCAGAAGCTCAGCGTTCTCGTTGCTCGTGGCTTTCAGAGGTTGATTAAGTGCTGCCCAGTCAATTGTCGGCGCTGATAGACGTGACTGTTGCAAGTCTGGATTTCTGACTGGGGACTTTGGCACATGAGCCTGGAGGCAGTTTAGTTTGGTGCTAGATGCAATGCATTTATTGACTCTAAAAGATACTAATCAACCCCCAGACTTGAAGAAATAGTGGACAGGCCAGCATGCCATGGCAATGTCATTATCTGGTCTTAAGCAAATAATTATGAATCTAAATGTTATTTTATATTTTCAGCAATGTGGCATACGGATTTCTGAAGTGTGTCTCCAGAAGAAAAAAAAAAAATTCTGCTGAAGCTAGAAACACACGGATGAAGATATACAACCAGAATGTTAATGGATGAACATGGAAGTAATGAGGAAAGGAAGCCTAATTGCTCCCTACCGGGCAGGGAGACATTCGGACACTTGAACACATGAAACACAGATGGAAACTTTCTTAAAACAGAATGAAAAACCACTGGAGTCCCTGTGATGTGTAGTTTTGGTGGAAAAACAGCTATTGCTTTCCTCATAAGCATGCGGCCAACAAGTAATACTGCACTTAAAGACACAGCAGTTCATTAAGGTAATGCTTTCGTTCACCTTAATACTAGAAACAATATGGACAGACCAGGTACCTTGAAAGGAGTTTTAAGTGTCTGTTCACAGTAATATATCAGGTGTAAAACTAAACTGCAAAATACAGGAAAAAATTACAAATGCCTCTGTGATAGCGGATCTGGTGCCTGTGCTGCCTTTTTCTTTTCCTTGGCTATTCTCACTGCTCGTTAAATAGCTGCAGAACTCTGGGCACAGACATCAGTTTCCCAACCAAGTTCCTGAAATTGTTCATTGCCAGAGAACCACCAAATATTTAAAGTCCCTGAAGCTCTTTCAGATGTTAAAGAGACTGGAGAAGAAGGCATTTGTGCTCCTTAGCTGACACAGATGTCCACAGAAGCTGAAGCATGTAGAGACCAATGCTGATGCTTGATGGGATCCCTTTTCTGCTGCCTCTGATGATTTTTTTTTTCCCCAAGGACTTTTCCAAAAGTCTCTGTTACAGCTCCTGTGTTGCTTCATCTTTGTACATCTTCTGCTTTCCCCTTAAGTGCCCGTGAGCATAATTTCAGTATCTTTTTGTTTTCTTGGCAGCTTCACTTTCCAAGTAGCCAAGGATTTAGAGAGTGAGTAAATCATCAGACTTCTCCATGTCTGAAAGTCAATGAAAAGAAGCATTCATTATTTGTTCTAGAATTTAAGGTGTGAAAGTGTGTCAGATGGCAAAAGGCTGACTACGTATATCTGCATGAAAATAAAACCACAATCTGCCATATTTAAAATCCGTATGCATGCAGTTATTATCTGTGATATTAATGAGAACTAAAATACAGACTTGGAAAGTGAATAAACTTAAACAATGGTGGTTTGGAAAAAAAAATTCAAATTCACTTGGGTGATTATGACATTGAAACTAGGCAAGATGTGGCTTTTGCACTAGATACTACTTTCCTTCACAGATTTTCCAAAACAACGATGAGGTGTAAGAGTTATCTGAGAGTGGATGTGGCAGATGTGGCAGCTATTACGGAAAAACTGCAATTTCTGCTGCGCTGCAAAGTCAGAAAAAAAGCTGGAAAAGATTGCTTCCAATGAGTGGAGAATGTCAAGAAGGTTGATTTTTTTTTTTTTAAGCAAGCTGAAACAGGCAGTAGGTGAGCTAACTTTGACTTTATTTTGCTATAAACTTTACAAGCTTCCTGCAAAAAGATGGGAATAGAAGAACATCACACTCTTAAGAAATATGCTTTACAGCTGTGGTCAGGGTGGGCCAGGTAAATCTTTGCTAAAAAAACCTTACAAACCAACAACCTGGCTGTACAACTCACTTTGGGACATCCCCTGTGGAGAAGCGTAACAAAAAAACCACATGTATTTACTGATGGCAGTGGTGGGAACAGTTTCTCATTAAACAGGCTAATAGAAAAAGGCAATACTGGTACTGCAGTTGTGGGCTAAGGGGAACCAAAGAGAAAGGAAATGTTGCAGTTGTGTGCTTACTGTCTTTCTGGAGTCTTTGAAGTGCCAAAATCCTCCATAGCAGTTGGCATGTTAGTTTAACAAAGCCATCTCTCTCCCTTGCCTTACACTGTAGCTTTCTATGCAATAGCTACGCCCTTAGCAGATATCACTTACCAGGCTGTTGCATCAACTTTTCCATGTTTGTAGATAAGAACATAGTTTCATCACCAAAACCATCTTCAGATGACTCTTCAAGAATGTCCCCAGGATCTGCTTCCTCAAACTGAGTAATCATTAACTGCAGGTTGATTGCAGACAGATTTTCATTCTGACTTCTGGCGCCAGTCTGCAAAATCATCTGGCTCTTCTTTTACAATGATCTCCTCCCCCTCAGCACTGCAATACCTCCAGGCTTTGTGAATCTACACACAAATCTAGTTTTTTGCATTAAGTTCACTGTACAGTGATCACAAGTCCCGAGGATGCTTGAGCTCTTCCAGAGAAACCCAATAGCAGGGCAGGCACCAAATGACAACAGGCCAAGCCCTGTTCTGGTTGTGTTATCTGATCTGCTTTCTTCAGTTAGACGTCGCACCAAGCATTTTTTGTCCTGTGTGGGCCCTACAAAAATGCAAGTGCACATCCTCATCTTCTGTAAAGACCAAAGTTCTCCCTTTTGAGCTCTGACAGCGTTCAGATGGGTGCCCATGCCACTGGGCTTGCAGGAGGAGTGATAGAAGAGATGTCTCAGCTGAGCTTTCTTTTGCTGTTGTCCCTTTCCAGGCTGGCATTTAACATATCTCCGCTCCGGGCTTATTGGCTTATGTTTTCCTTAATGCTTGTGTTCCTGCTGTAGGAAGGGAAAGGGAAATACCCGGCGCTCCCGTGGTGGGAAGCACTGCTGTGGCTGTGGTGGTAGAAGATGCTCTGAGACCATCTGTCAGCAGGTGCTGCTTTTCCTCCTTGACACTCACCATTTTACGGAGCTTTTCAGAATGAAGGCAGAGCTGTGAGGAGCCTACAATTGATAGCAACTACTTGATGGGACAATTTGACTTTGCATTCAGGAAGGCTGCTAAGGATAGTGTAAAGAGGTCCATCTGAAATGGCCAGGATATGGAGGGATCTGGGACTTTTGTCCCTTTGGGAAGATGAGAAAAAATGGGAGAGGCGTATTCTCCAGCAGTTCTGTCTTAGGGACAGCTACGGCTCGGGGGGAGAGTTTCAGCTATGGAGAAATGGGGATAGGAGAAAATTACTTTCAGTCTTGAAAAAAAATTGATCATTTTGCAGTGTAATTCCTCAGTTGTTTTCCTTGTGAATTCTTAAAAGATTAAAGTTGTGGAAAATTATAATGTTGGTAGAGAAATGCCATCTGTATCAGGTGTAAAAGAGAGAGAATTCTCTTTGTGAAGTGCATCAATTTCGCTTACACATTCAAGACCAGGGCACCCATAACGTACTTATACTCAATTTTCCAGTGTTTTCCGATATGCTTATTACCTAACTGTTAAATACTTTGCTGCTTCTTTTCTTGCTAAAGTATATTAAAATACTTAATCACTTCATGTCAGAAAAAAAGAGCTTAGCTCAGGAGTTGCTGGGAAATGAATATACAGTATGAGATCCGAGGAGGAGAAAAAGGAAAAACAGTATTTCTGACTATAGCAGCAATACTCACGTTAGGGGTGAAGAGGTAAGCCAGACCGTCAGTGGCTCCTGGTAGAGTGAGTCCTTGAATAAGGAATATAGTTAGGACCAGGTAAGGAAATATTGCTGTTACATAAATTGCCTAAAATAAGCAGACAGACAGACAGTTACTGACAACAACATAGATAAATCCTATTGAAGTTATTACAGCGTACAATCCTAATAATATTAGGTAAGACAGCTACAGATGAACACTGCCATCTTTAAAAGGACAGTTCTTGAGGGGAGGCTGGAGGGCAGAAGCGTTTGCAATGGAAAAGGAGTCATTTTGAGCCACCTGTCCCATCGTTGTGGCTTTGTTGGACGAGGAGCACACTGAAACAGTGCTAGTGTGGTAAATGGGGAAGGCTTTCCTTGATGGAGAAGCTCAGTATCCAGAGAGCAAGATCCAAAGGGTGGGATAATGCACTTTTCTATCCTTTCTTTACCTTTCCTGTGGTTTCAATTCCTCGGATGGTGCAGAGATAGACGATGGCCCAGCAAGTTGCTAAGCACAAAATGAGCCACCACTGTAATGTGCCACTCTCGGTGACATCAGGTGTTATGTTCAAAGTTTTTCTGTACCAAAAATAATTTACTGCAGTACTTTCATAACATTCTTTGTTGAGCCCTGGAAAAGAAATGTGGCAAGTGTAAGGATAAATTTTAAAATTGGTAGTATTTTTCCCACTCACTGTATGGTTAGGAAACAATCATAGAATCATAGAATGGTTTAGGCTGGAAGGGACCTTAAAGGATCATTGAGTTCCAATCCCCCTGCCATGGGCAGGGACACCTCCCACTAGAGCAGGTTGCTCAAAGCCCCATCCAGCCTGGTCCTGAAATTTTTTAGTTCTCTGTATACAAGTTGGTGGAGCCATGACAAGATTCAGGCACCTGAGGATACATCTAAGCCCAGGAACCCCTGGCCACGTCGTGGCCCTGTAGTGGCACAAGACCCAAGCATCAGCCTATTTGGTGCATGTTTCCAGGATTTCTGTGAGCAGTACCCGTGGGTACCTTTCCCCGGTCAGGCTCTGCACCTGGAGAAGCGGGAACCAGGAATACAATGTATGCCACAACCCCTGCTCATCCCTCTGCCTACTTGCAACCTAATGCCTAAAGAGGAGGTTGACAAGGATCTTCAGGAAACCTGCTGGCCTACTGTCTTTAGCTGAAACCTGAGTTCCCTGGGTGCTACCTTTGCTCCTAGCCGGAATCAGGTGTGTCCTGAGGGCAGGAGGCAGCCCTGTGCATTTCCAGGAGCTGGGGTCACACAGAACAGAGCCAGCAGAGGCAGCAGTCCCTGTAACCAGGAGGTTCATCACACACCAAGACTCTGGGTGCCCTTTCTCCTTTCCCTGCCTGATGAGACCTGACTGCATTTCTTCCTCTGTCTAGGAGAACACACTAGTTTTCCTGCAGCGTCTCATTTGTTGGGACATCTGTATCCTGAGAAATGAAAGAATCCCATTTCTCAATGTCCAAATAATTTTCTCTACTTCTGTAACAAAGATAGGAGGATATCTAATTGTCTTCCTACTCTAGAGTAGTCCTAAGGACTCCAAAAGAATGTCGTCATCTGCTATGTTTTGTCTTTTTTTCTTAGCTTCTTACTCAAATTAGGTTTGTTGCTCTGCACTGGAACTTGTCATCTCTCTTGCGCTGAACAAAGAAAGCAAGCTGAAAAATGGTTTTGAAGAACTGAGGGCAGTCTTCCATATCCTGCTTGGGTGCACTGTCTGTCTTTGGTCTTACTAAAAGCTTTTGTAATGGGTAGTGTGAATTTGGTCTAAGCCTCAAAGATTCCCTCTTTAAGAAGTTTCTCTGCTACCTCAAAAGTGTGTGTTTTGCTTATTTAGTTGCTTTTTAAAAAAAGAAACCAAAACAAAACACTGTTATTTCACTTCCCGTTTTGAAATCAAGAAAAAGAGGTCATGGACTTTCTGGCTTTTGTTGTTCCTGGGAGGATGATGAGTTTGAATAGGCTATCAAACTCTCATGGCTTTTTGACAGGAAAACAAAGCAGGTCTTGTGCACAACTCAGGGCCAAATCAAGCGTAGCTTCTCTTCTTGGGGGTTTCTTGGATAGCTGCTTTAGGAAGCTTTCTTGTTGGATGTGTAAAAGCAGTCTTAGCAACCTACAGGCAGAAGCTAAAGTTCTCCCATAGGGTTGTGTTTCCTGCTCCAGCAGTTCAGCTGATCCTTCTCAGCACATCATGGCAAATAAGCTGAATGGTTTCCGTAAGAGCTTGCTATGAGTCATCACCAATGCATCAGCACCCCGTGAAATCCCAGAAGTCTCATTTAAAGCAGTTACTGAAAGATGTAGTCATATATTTGGTTCTTAATTATGGTAACAATCTCACATGTCTTGATACATAGTTTATGATAACAGACAAATGTGTCTTGATAAAGGATTATTTCTTCACAGTCAGAGAGGAGAGGATGCTTTTTCAGACTGGAATTTATATCATAGCACAAGCATAAAAAAATAAAGAGAACTTCCCTCGCTGGCCCCTAGACTCTGACCTTTGTGATCCTCCTTTTGCTAGCAGTGACACTTGAAGTGGTAGTTACCTGTTCTGTTTTCATTTAGAGGACAGACACTCCAAGGAAGAGGTTCTTGGAAGGAGTTTATGAAATACCACATCACCCAGGTTAAAACAGTGTTGTAGTATAAGCTCACCAGCACCGACACCATCCATGAACCAGCCCCTACAGAAAGCACAAGATCTCAGCTTAGAAAAGCTTCAGAAAAAAATTATCAGTCACAGCATTTGCTCTTAAAAGCTCACGTTTCCTAATTTTCAAGATTTTCTGTTTCTCCCTGCCCCAAGATTTTCACATGAAAGATGGGCATCTGTGTTCTCAGTGTCCAAATACTGGTGCACAGTCCCCCAGCTCACCAGCCCTGCTCCAAGAAGGCTGATACTATCCATTTATGTAGAAGATTAGGGCTGAAATCTTTGCTCTAGTATATGATACATTGTTTTCTACAACTTTAACAGCAGAGGCCAAAAGAGACCTAAGTTTCAGTGTGCTGTAGCTGCATGAGGGCACTCTTTTGTCCCAAATCATGCACATATGCCCTAAACTGGTAATTGCTTTTTGCTCCTATAATAAGGAAGGAAGAATAGCAACACTGTGGATTTTCCTTGCTTGCATTTTTGCAATGGGATGGTGGACATGCCTAATTGTAGAAGGTGGGTTTAGCTGGAGCCACCACCCTGCTGCCTGGCATTTCTTCCTGGTTGCCCTCTGGCCCTTAGATAACTGCTCTTACCCACCCCTTCTCCTCCCACACACCCCTGCAGGCATAGCTGTCACTACCAATCCCAGTCGCAGGCACCTGCTTAAAGCAGGGCATGATCCAGCGGTCCTGGCTGGAGCATCCAAGGGTTTCTCCTTGCCCCTGCAGGCGGGAGAGTGCTGTCTCAAAACCTGCAGAGCTGATCGTTCAGCCCTCTGACAGTGGCCGCTCCCATTCACATGTGTGCAACCTAACAGTACGTGCAGGACACAAGATACGTTTTTTCAGTGTGTGTTAAATTAAATAAATAGAAAAAAAAATTGCTGCTGTGGGACTGCACACCAGTTTGATGTACCTTGCTGTGTTGTTTGTCCCTCGTGCCCAACCATGTATCATGGAATCACGGAATTGTCAGAGTTGGAAGGGACCTCTAGAGATCATCTAGTCCAACTCCCCTGCTGAAGCAGGATTGCCTAGAGCACATTACTCAGGACTGCATCCAGGCGGGTCTTGAAAATCTCCAGACATTATGGAAATAATGTCCTTTCAGTAGTCCCACTGCGCACCCCTCTCATGGAGGGGAACTTTCCCAGCTGCTTTAGGCTCGTTAGGAAATGCCAGATTCCTGCTCCTGATTTCCCGTCTTTCTGTCCCCTCTCCAGTCTGACTATCCCTGGACAGAGAAGACTGGCTCCTGGAAGGGCTGTGAGGGAGGAGTGAGAAGCACTATGGGTAGGCAGATCTTGTGTGAGCTCCAAGATATGGTAGGAACAGGGCAGTGTTGGCCAGCAGAGCTCGTATTCATAATGCTTCCCACAGCAGAGGTGGGAAGGTTTGCATTTAAGTGTGTCTAGAGTAACACCTTATGGGAGCAATATAGAATTACAGAATCATAGAATGGTTTGGGTTGGAAGGGACCTTTAAAGGTCATCTAATTCCAACTGCCCTGCAATGAGCAGGGACATCTTCAACTAGATCAGGTTTCTCAGAGCTGTGTCCAACCCAACCTTGAATATTTCCAGGTGTGGGGCATCTACCACCTCTCTGGGCAACCTGTTCCAGTGTTTCACCACCCTCATCATGAAAATTTTATATCCTAAGAAGCATCACACACAGGTCTGTAGGAAGTGAGTGCTGGGTGGGAGCTCAGCTGTGGTTCTTTGAGCTGGAACCCCAAGAGACATACCGACTCCTCCGAGGTAAGGTGAGATGGTGTTCCAGGCACCGATGCTGCCTTTCCTCAGGCACTGTCCTAGGGCCAGTTCAAGATGCAACAGTGGAATTCCTTCAAAGATTAGAGCGATGAAGTATGGGATCAGGAATGCTCCTGAAAACACAGTTAAGTGCAATTGAGCCACGTGATTATCTGCATCCCACTGAAGTTACTGTTTGATAATTTGACTGCTTTATGACCCTACCAAAGTCCTTGTAGGATGTGTTGAGGGAGGGAGCATGGCTAGGGATACCTGTCAAGTAGCACTTGTTGCTGGTAATTTTGTTGGTGAAGATGTAGGAGGAAGGACTGGGACGCTTAGTGCTGCAGGATGCTTCCCCTCAGGCATTGCTACAGCCCAGTATAAATAGTCTCACTATTTCCTCCATTTCCCTTTCTCTTAAGCATCTTTTCTCTCCCTGCTAATCAAACACAAGGGTTTGCTTCTCCCCGATACCGTCTGTTTCCCCTTCAGTGCATCGCCTCCTTTCCCTTCCCAAAGCTCACAGGCATGTGCTCCTCTGTTCTGCCCTGGTAAAGAAGGATATTGCGCTGGAGACCCCCAAGAAACCAGGTTACTTTATTGCATGAAGTTCTGCTTAAAGCACAGAACCTGTGGCTAATGAAAAACTGAAATCAAGAATGAAGTGCTTCTGTGAGACGTGGGAGCACTGAAACCCCACTTGTATCCTCTACATCTTGCCTGTTTTTCTCATAGCAGCTCCCTTGGGCCAGAGGCAGCACGTGCTGCTGGGTGCCTGGGGACGGGCAGCAATCCTGCCGGCAGCCTGGCTGGTTCCTGCAAAATGGTGTGCAACACCTCATCTCCACTGCCTCCCTTCAGAAGGGACACGGGTTTGCATCGCCCGCCTTTGTACAGATACATGAGATTCATGAGACCAGGAGAAGTTTCATCAGTATGTTTAAAGCACCTGCCCAAACGTGCAATTAAATTAAAATGGTCTAATAGATTGAAGTTTATTGCCATGGCCAACAGCCACTGTGATCATGAAGCCTCTTTTCTCTGGGGAAGCAAAGGCAGAAGTCCTGCCTTCGCCCCCTCCCAACCAACTCACACCGACTCTGTGCTCCTCATCGCTTTGTCAGTAAACCTGTGCTTTGTTATACCAGTTCAGCTTTGCCTCATTGGATCACTCGGGCTAGGTATCTCAATAACTTTGCTACCTATTTCTAGGTACTGCAATAACTACCTACAACACCCAGAGAAGGTGTGTTGTTCAATAGTTTAGCCCTTTATCAAGAAACAGATAGGAACAAAAATCGGCAAAACTCTTCTCAATGAAGGACTGTTCTTAATTTGCCAAAGGTGAAAATAAATGTCTCTCTTCTCATGATCTGATTTATTAAGATGTTTTTAACTGCTAAGAAGCAGATTTGAAAAAGGAATCTCACATTTAATTCCCAGTATGTTAAATCCTCTTGTTTGGATCCTCGATACCCCTGCTCGGTAGTCCCCTTGCTTGGAGGCAGCTCTAAAGTGGCTGTTATAAACCCCACCCAAGAGAGAGGTTTACAGAGAGAGTTAAAGACCACAGTAGTTTGTTTATTTTTAAGTCATTTACCACCTGATGAAATCTCACCTGGAGCTACCTACCGAAGCTCCCATGAAAACACTAAGGAATTTGCAGGTCTCTTCTGCAAGAACTCAGCAACCTCCCGCCATGCTCAGTCCTACACTGTCCTTGAAACCTGCAGCAACATCCCCACCCCGCAGCACGCCTGTGCGCGCCCACCCGGCCCTCCTGACAGCCCCCTGCCTGGGGCTGGCTCCTGGGAAAAGCAAAATATTCACACAAGTGACCAGAGCACGGCAGTGTGGAAAACTCTGCTTTTTTGCCCCGCTGCCCGTGGCCACACACCAGCTCCAGTGAGAGCTGTTTCTCTGGAATCCCTGCGATGCTGAGCCCTTGCTGGCAGAGCACTCTGTAAGGGACAAACCTATCTCCCATATCATATCTCCCTGGAAATAACTGTGTAATAATTAGTGCAAACTGTTCTGTGTTATCTCTCTCTCCCCTTTTCTGTTTGCTAGTTGAACCATTGACAGCAGAGCCCGTTTAGATATTCTGCTGATAAAAGCCTGTTTACTTTGTACTGGTTTGTATGTATCTCCAGTCCTATTTACAGCAAGGCAAAACATAATGTCACACGTGGAAAGAAAACACTGGTTTTCTTTGAGAACAATATGAAAAGTATGCTGTCTGCAAATAAGAAAATATGGCAGAAGATTCGGCTAAGAAGAAATAGTTAACAGAGCTAATCTTTCTCAAACCTTATTCATATAAAAGGCTTGTAGTGCAAAAATATGTTTTCGGTTATTCATTCCCTTGCTTTACGGTATTTTTTAAGCAAAAAGGAAATAGTCAGGAAAAGCATAGAGAGTCTGCTCAAGCACATGATGTTTACTCTTTTCTACAACAAAATCCCCCACGCATAGAAAGAAAAAGAATGCCAGGAAGGTATTTGGTACCTAATAGCGAGTAGGAACCCTCTAGCACACTGTAGTCAAGCGATCTGTTTAATTGATAGAGAAGGATGTGCCAGAAGGCAGAATTTAAGTATTTTTTAAAAAAATAATTATAAACCTTTTTTTAAAATGCCATGAGAAATCTAACTGTGGAAAAGGCAAGAAGAAAATCCAAGAAGCAGAATGATGAAGTGAGCTGGTACCTAACACAGAGCATGTATCACAAAACAAAGCGTTCAAATGCGGGCACAGCAAAACCCCATCAGCACCCATCTGATGCACAGGTACAGCAGAAACTCGGTAGGTTTGGCTTCCATGAGGCATGGGAAAAGGAAACTTTAGAGGAAACAATCATAAAGTACCAGTAAGCAAGTTATTCTATATATGGATATTCTAGGTATATTTAGATCTATGTGCTCCACGGTGAAAGGAAAATAAATGACGTACATAAGAAGCAAGCCCAGGGCGGAACCTCTAAAAACAAAAGTTTATCTTTGGTAACTCAAAAAATGAATTAAAAAAAATGGTGGTGATCATTTTAGCCTGGAGAAATGCCCATAAAAAATCAAAAGTATCACCAGGGGCACAATTTAGTTGGATCCCTGGGGCACGACCTAAGAAAATTTTAGTCTACACCATTTCTTCTGTCAGAAAGACACTCAAGATACATAAAACATCCATCCTTCGAGTCGATACATGCACTATTAAAAGACGGTCAAGGAAAAAAAACAACAAACTAGTCCAAAATCTACTAGAGTTAAAAGTTAATTTGGAAGAAGATCCTGCACAAGGACACCACAAAGCCAAGCAAGAATCCCTGTGCACATGAAAAGGCACAGAATGCCTAAAAGAGCTTTTTCAAATCAGGCTATCAACAACTGCAAATACTGCTGCTGTTGGTAAGTTGATTTCATTAGCAATGGAGACCCAAGCGACAAGGAGCACCAGCACGTAGCACAGTCGATATTGTTGCTAACTCAGAAGAACCATTAGAGTGGAGATAGCTCGATAGTCATGGCAGCAGACAAGAAAATGCACTCTGGATACACAGAGAGGTTTTAAAACCTGACCCCTCGATTGCAATGTACACGCAAATCGGGTCAGAAAAGCAATGGATCAACCATAGTCACTTCTCTGCCTGCAAAATGGGACTTGAAGGGCCCAATCTTTGTTATATCACCTACATATGACAACCTGGAAGACAAGTGCATGGACTATAATGCAGCCTGTTGGGAGCTGCTGATGCAGCGGAGGGCAGAATGACCAGGAGACTAAAGAAGGAGCGCAGTCGAAAGCTGAATCATGGCAACTGGCGAAGCAGAGCGAAACAGCCAAATTGGTTATGTCACAGGGACAAAAAGAGAGAGCAATAGACTCGACTAGTGGGAATGTAAAGCAGTTTGGAGTATAAGCCTCCTAATAACCCTGAAGTATAAGGCCTCCTAAACACGATGTACTAAGACCAGCAGAAGTTGTTGAGCCTCAGTGAGAGAAGTGAAGAAAACCTTTTGCTTGATGTTGGGATACCCATGGAGACTTCCTAAATGGTAGAGAAATAGTTAGAGGAGCTGATCCACGTGCGCAATAAAGCCTCTTATCGGCACCCGCAGATCAGGTAGCAGAAGTAAGGCAAGTTACTTGCCTTAAAGACACAACAGCATTTGAAAGGCCTGAACACAAACAGTAAATTTCGTTCCGATCAGAGATTTAAAAATGGAAGAGCATAATTATAATGAAGACTGAAGTGACCTGGAAAGTGGCAAAACAGTAACCCCAAGGAAAGGCATCTGTAGAGTCTGAAAAATTTGGAAAGCGCGTCTCAGTATGATAACATTTAGAGATCCACTTCACCAGTTCTGGCGGTACACAGGAGAAATAGTGATGGGTATGTTTTTCAAAAAGACTGAGAACTTAATGGAAAGATACCTGTGATAATTTATGTTTTACCTACAACAAATTGCAATAGATAGTAACTACTTGTTTGGATACAGAGACAAAGCTATTAGCTATTGAGCAGGGATTTTCAGACCTGTCCCCTTTCTCCATAGGAGTTCAGCTAAGCAGCACAGTAGCCAACACAGCAATGAATCACATCAAGACATCAGGTAGGAAAAAAAAAAGCAGCAACTTAATCATATTTGCCCCTCTCTCTTAAAAACAATACTTTGTGATCTTTGTTATGTCTTCTGCACATGCCTTATTCCACATGAAAAATCTGAGGTACTGTAGATGTCATATTTGTGCAATGTATTTGTGATGGCACTGATTTTGACTCACAGGCCACATTGCATGTCTTACAGACTCTGAAATTTTGCAAGGTTGAGTTTCCCATGTAAATGACCATATCTCCTTGAGCAGCAGTGAAGGAACTAGAGCCACGTCCAGAAAATAAAAAGGAGCAATAACCATTTCAAACAAAGACAGGTAACACCTGTAGATCAACTTATAAAATAACCTTGGTGAATTTCCCTATGAAATACTCGTGACTGAATGATGCAAGTGAGCAGCACCCATGAGCAAGCGTGCACCAACCTGAGCTGTAAAGGGCTACCAAAGACAAAAAGTTATGAAAGGATCAACCCCAAATGCCATAGCTTTTCACCAATGACTTGAGCAGGACATGATAACAACCCAGAAAACAAAGTTAGTTACTTGTAGTAAGATAATTCATTTTTCTGTTATCAGAGACTGAACTGTTCTGTTCTTCCCAACATACTTTTTTTTTCCCTCAGTATTTTCCAGGTATACCTGTTATTCCTCTCACATTTTATTTTCCTTCTGAGGACACAGTGAGCCAGCCAACCGCATTTCATAGCAAGTTGTAGTTCAAATTCTAGCAAAAGGTCAGGTAGGCCACGTGTTATGAAAGTCTGTAAATCATTGCCTCAGAAGTAAACAGTTCTCCCTTTTTAGCAGGACTTTAGTGTTTATGTGTATTTATTTTCCTAGAAAGAAACTGTATTTTATATTACAGATATTTTTCAGTTATTCTGTAGGCTTAGGCACTATGCACATTTTTAATACCCATGGGTTAGGCAAGCATATATATACTAGTTATAATCAAATGTACAGCACTGCAGTAAGTTGCAGCTAGAACTTGGGGGTTTTTTTTGAGGTATACTCAGATGAATGTATGTTTGAATGTTGGTTTTACCTTACAAAGTATATACTGGGCCATTTAGAGATTTCTTTTCAATCCCAGTTGCCTGGGAACCTTTGTGTTTGTCTCCACTTACTGTGACAAACAACCTTCACATCCATTAGCCATGAAAAGTAAATAGCTAACTTAACTCAGGCAATAAATCCAAATAATCAGTAACGGCAGCGGGTGATAAATGTCAGCAAAACTGATATTATATTAGATCTGAGTTACTGAGTAACGCTAATGTGCGATGAATAAGGTCCAGAGGTCTGATGAGAACAGCTGACATGAGACAAACATATAAGCACTTATATTTATCTCTTGTTTTTGAAAAGAGAATTTTTTTTTAAAAGAAATGAGGAAAAGTATATTGCCTAACTCCTAAACCCTCGGATATCACCTGAACCGGTTGTGAAATTGTGGTCTGAACCCCAGGAACCATTAATCCACAGAGCACATCTATGCCATTTCCATAGCAGGCTTTGCTGAACTGGTGTCTGTGGCTGCAGGTGTTGAGCCACTGCACCTCTCAGGGCTCCTAGTTAACCACAATGCTGCTGGTCTGTCCCGTGTTCACACCTTCAGATGCGCACAAGCAGGATTTGTGCTTCTCTACCCCTGAAAATCTATTGGTCTTTTGCATCTGAGGTGTTTGCTTTCAAAAATGCAACCCCAAATCACATCACTGCCTTAAATTAGCAGAAGAAAAATGCAACCGCCTTATACACTGGCATAAACCTAACAGCTCTGTCTTCTTGGTAGCCTTTATAGCTCAAACTCTTCCAACGCCAGCTTTCTGGGATAAATTATTCACAAACCCCACAGCACTGTTACCGAGTCCACCCAGCTGTTGAGCTCCCTCAGCCCTTTGCTAAAATGCAGTGACCGAACATTGGCCACACATCCATACATTGACATAGTTTCACCACTGTCTTGTGCCACTGTGGAGATGCCAAGTGTCTATATGCCCTTACTGAGTCTGCTAGTTATTTTATACTGGTTTTTCACGGGCAAAATTGCTACTCATAAAGCAAAAGAATGACTCAACCTTTGTCCTTGCAGCATTTTACTATTTTTATTATCTTTAAACCTGCTCTAAAACCTGTCTTCTTCTTTTTTCTTTGTCCCTGGTGGCTCCTGTGGGATATAGCAGTGCTCAGAAGCTGGGTACACAGGCAAAGAGACTTTCTGAGCACTGTGCAATCTGTAAGACAGGTCACCGGGGGTCTCCTTGCACTCGGACTCATGCTTTTCCTGGGATGGTAGAGGTCTGTAGGGCAAGGAGGGAAGGGATGGAGGGGAGAGATCAAACCTCAGTAGGAGGCGAGTGTTGCTGATCTTCTAAAGTGAGGCTGGCATCTCTGAAGAGGTGAAAAACAGCTGGCCACAGCTAGACCCCTGCATCCAGCACTGAGAAGTGACCCTTGGTGCTTCATGGGAAGGTGTGAGAGCCTTTTTTACAGTCAGTAGTACAATATTTCCTCTTACTCTGTAATGGAGATTTGCACAAAACCCTGAAACACAAAGTTCATGCAGCCTGACACAGCTGGTGCCCCAGAAGCAACTCTGTAATGTGATGTGTTGGAGGATCTGTGTCTTGCTACGGTTCCCCCTTTCAACACTCTCATTGAATGCTTTGTATTTATTGTTCATTATATTACAAAAATATTACATAATTTTAGTTTTATTATGTTGTTTGCTAATACTGAATGCTTCTTCCCTTGCTCCAAGATAGAAAGGCCATCTGAGATGCTGTAGAGTATTTGTCTGACCTACAGCTCCTGCTCCAGAAGAACATCTTCCTTGCAGTCTCTGTGCAATTTCTGCTATGGGGATGTCTCTCTAAAGGTGTTTATCGTGTCTCATTAACACGTCTATCATCAGCTGAAGTGAGAGGCTTTTCCCAGCCATTCCCATAGGCAAACGCAGAGAAACAGCGTGCTTGCACCTATGACTTTCTAAGCACCCAGTAATGGCTCTCATCTGAGAGAGTTTTGCTGTGTTTCACATTTTGCCAATAAATAATGGAAAATGTTAAGTCTCCTGGGAGGAATCTAACCTACTGCTTCTTCGCTTTTCTTGTCTGAATTTGTGTAATTGTATCTTCAGCTGTTACTTGTTCATTGATAAAGAGCTTCCTGCCACCAAAATAATTTTCATTTGCTCATTGCTCCTCTCTCAACTGAGCATTGTAAGCAGCCTCACAGATATAAAAAAAGTGCAATTTACTTTTGCACAGGGGCAGTTCCAGACAATGAGGTAGCTCCTAAGAGCGTCAGAGAAGGGAGACAAACAATTTGCTCACCTTCCCGAAGGAAAGCACAGCGACCATTCGTCTGGGGGCTGGATCACCCAGGCCTCCCCAGGACTTTTTGCTTTTCCTTAAGATAACGAGCTGCAGGTTCATTTTCCTGCTCCCATCAGGACCGTAGCAGCAATGTAAGAACTTTAACATCAGGTTTGCTGAGAGTTAGCATCAGTCTCGTCTTATTTCCTAAACAACACATCATTTAAAAATGAAATATACTCCTATGGAAAAAGCTAATCTAACAGGTGTAAAACATCTATGAGAACTAGATAGTTAAAAAAAAAGTGATGCAAATATATAAATTCTGTGCCATTATAAGTTAGTATGGTTGTATTAGAATTGTAGTTTAATATTTCAGCAAAGTCCCATTTCAGTCTTACCGCCTCCATGTATCTGACACAAGTAAGGAAATCGCCACACGTTCCCCAGACCGACGGCAAATCCGATACAGCTTAAAATGTACTGGAACTTATTGTCCCACTTGGGTCTGCCATCTTCCTTAGGGATTTCAGGGGGCACTGCTAAGTCTTTTGACATTTTAATGAAATATCCTTGGCTCTTTAGCCCCTTTCCCTGTAAATGGGAGGATGCTTCAAAATCTGTCTCTCCTACAGGTTTTATGTGGGGTGACCGGAGGATCCTGGAAAAAGAGGTGGAGCTTTCTTTTTCTGTGATGCAAAGGAATGTGTCATTGCCAAAGCTGCAGTTTAAAGACAAAACCAGGAATTATTATTATATAGAGAGTTACCACTTGACTTTTTTGCAGCTCCTTCTATACTTAGAGAACTTGGGAATATGTTGTTAATAGGTAACTCAGAATCAAACAGGTTCTTATTTTCTGTTCTCCTTCTGTTCTCAGGCACTTTCAGGGAAGTGTGACGCTGAATATAATTAAAAAGAAACCTTTACAGCAGGCTTATCAAAATTGTAAAATACTTGGAAAAATCTGTGAATAAAGTAAGTGTTGCCATTTCCTTTCTTTGTTTGTTAATAGCAGTAAATGAATGAAGACATCTTTTGCAAGTGTAAAAAGTAAATTAAAAAAAAAAAGGCAAGAAAAATTAGACCGTGTATGTCCAGACGTTAGAATTTGGTCCATTTTCACCATAGCTGCTAGGGGTTAATCACTTCCCACCTGTCAATGAATCCAAGTGACTATTTTTATTGTTCATTAAATATTTACTGATGAATGCAAGAGCCAAGTGCTTTCCTTCAATTGTAAGTGTGTGAGAACCTTTTTCTGTTGTCTTTCAGTTATACTTGTGTATTGTTATTTTGCACTCCAAATCAGTTCACTCCAGACTAAACAGATCAGCCAGTCAGCTTGCTTGCTTCACTAAATCAACACTTTATGTCCGGATTCTCCTTTTTGAAATGGAAAAATATCTAAGTGAAGATGATGGATTTTTTTTTTTTCCCAAAATACTTGCATAAAAGCACCCTGCTTTGCAGCTGAGCACACAGATGTGGCCAGGCTGCAGATCATCCAGCCAGAGGCTGGGCTACACAAGCCTCCCCAGGTAAGCACAGTTCATCCGCAGACATCCAGATCCACAGGTGGAGCAACTCAACTTCCCACTCCCTTACCAGGGTGTCCCACAGGGCAGGCACGAGTTGGTTCACGCAGCGTGGTTTGGCAGCACTTACACAGCGTGGCTGCTGCCAGGGCACCCACCACCATCGCCCCCGCTGCTGCCGCGCTTCGGGCCGGGAGGTGCCTTGTTCTCTTCTGGGACTGTTCTAACAACACACTTGTTTCCAGACCTGACACCCGCAGCCAACTGCTTCAAACTTCATTGTACTCATTCTTGGTGGCTGAGCTTTTTCTCAGCAGGAAAATCTGAGAAAACTTGGTTTTCCCATTACGGAATAGCATCTTGAAATAGTTTAAATAATTACTCACATTCGAATAATTAAAAAAAAAATAAAATTGAAATTGGAATGCAAATGAATTCAGTCGTTCATATACACTGACTATGCCTGGTACTTTACTCTCCATTTAGAGCAGATATACTACTCTAAAGATACACTCTAGAGTACATATACCCTAAATATCCCTACTTGAGTATTTTCATTATAAGGGAGTGTCAGGTTGTCAATTGGATCAATTCTTGTCTTGGAAAGAGGTGCAAAGTGATACAAATTTGTTGCCTGCGTACAGGGATAGCTGGATGAAAGGGACGACCTACCATAGGGGACATTTACACTGTCTGCCTCTGTCGTTCAGCCTGGATGCTCTAGTGGTGGCCCTTTCTCTCTCCAGTGACCACATAAGGAATGGGACTTAGCTTCTCTGGGTCACATGGAAATTAGAAGCCTAAAATAGTTGTAAGGTAGGTGTGCATGTGCATGTGTACGTGCACTAGAGTTGCCCACTTTGACTGTGACAGATGAGGGCAAGAAACTTTGCATCACTTGGGTGCCTTGGATGCCCCATCAGAATGGACCACTGAGGCAAGCGGTGCATCACTTGCTCACAGGTGTCAGAGAAGACAGTTTTGCCATTTCCTGAACTGCTGCTGCCCCATTGCAAGATTACTTCTTCTCTCATCAGGAAAAAGCAGCGCTATCTGATGGGAACTTGGAAGTAATAGGCAATTGTGGAGATGAGCCAGGGACTCCTGAGGTAATAGGAGCCAAGAGGGATACACTGATGAAATACCCCAAAGGAACTAAGGAGTGTTCCTCTAAGAAGACAACAGAGCCAACAGCCCAGCTGAAGTGCCTCTACACCAATGCACACAGTATGGGCAACAAACAGGAGGAGCTGGAAGCCACCATGCTGCTAGAAAGCTACAATCTTGTTGCCATTACTGAAAGTTGGTGGGATGAATCCCGTGGCTGGAGTGTGGCTGTTGACAGCTACAGGTTGCTCAGAAGGGACGGGCGCGGAAGGAGGGGCAGAGGCATTGCCCTCTACATCAAGAAATGGATAAAGTGTTGAAGACGTCCCTGCTCATTGCAGGGGGGTTGGACTAGATGACTTAAAGGTCCTTTCCAACCCAAACTATTCTATGATTCTACAAATTAGTAGAAAAAACATAATTATAAATAAATCAAAATGTCATTCTCATACTTAGAAATGTTTTTATTAAATATTTTAAACTTCTGCATAAGACAAATAATATTTGGTGGCTTTGTGCAACACAGTGGCATATAAAGTAAAACAATTTAATGTGCAAGAGAAGTCAGTATTCTATTATCCTTCATATTGGCCGCCAAACCAGAATGATTGGACATGGAAGAGTCACTTATGGCATGTCAAGCGCAGTGCATCCCAAAACAGAGAAATGCAGGCCAGTTTAGAACAAACTGGCTTCAAAACCAGAAGCAGGACAAATGATTTGGCCTGGTGCTCCAATCACTTGCAAATGTGGCTGTTTTCCTCCAGGATCCAAGCCATTAACTCTTCACAGCGCATTGCATTGCTAAGTAAACAAATGTTTACCTGGAAACAACACACAGTTATCCTTTTATGAAAATATAATTAACTCTGGATTCTTTAAATAAAGTATTTTTACTTTTCTTGCTGACAAAACATTCTCCCATATTTTTAAATGGCTTTATGCGGAATTCTTTAAGTTTCCATTAACAGAAGTCTCAGATATGGAGGTCATAAGGCCCGTGTGATCATTTTTTTTCTGACAGCAATTTCTGATGGCTTTGTAGATGGCAAAGACGGGGATGGCCAAACTAGGCACTCCAGCGAGGATTACAATAATAGCATACACCCAGCTGGGATATTCAACCTTCTGTGTTTTGGGGAAATCCTCCTGAAAGAGCAAACAACCAAGTTGTAGAAAGTCATGAGAAGCAAATACCTGGGAACATGCACACATTCAATAATTCAACAGATCAACATTGTAATCAGATCAGTAGCTAGTCACGACAGCACAATAATTTGCCAGTTCCACAGCAGTTTCCAGCTAATGGGTTTCCAGTCTCATCTTCTTTGGACTTATTTTTTATTTAAAACGATGGAGAAAAGATGGCGTGAAAGCAGTTAGTGCCAGGAAAGGAGACTGGTGGGACTGCTCCTGGCACACTTCCCAGGCACAAAGGAGTGTGGGGCTGAGGGGGCCTCACAGACCACCAGGTCTTGGTGGCCAAACAGCCTTTGGGTTGGAAGGCTGAAATCAAAGGGTGCGGGAGGGATGAAATATTATTAAGAAGGAAGTGAGGTTGCCAAGGAGGAGAGAAGAAAGCAGTCCCGTTTCTCCATCTTCCTTTCTCTCCCTTCCTGTCTTATGAAAATAAAAAATTGTCTTTACAGATCTCGTGTGCTGCATGACTGTTTCTACTTTAAGGATGGCAACTGATATAAGGCCAGAGAACAAAAAGCAGAGACAGACAGGCAGGGAAGAGGTGGGGTGATGGAGAAAATTATGGGACCCACATTTTTTCTAATATGCCCTTCTCTGTACCACATACAGCTTTTTTATTCTGAAAGGGGAGGGAAAGAAAAGTAGGTAACATTGTCGCAATTATAATTTAAATCATACCAATGTGTTGGAAGAGGAAAGAAGAAATCTAGATATTAATGTTAGTTGATATTAATTTCTTCTAACAGTGACAAGTAACCAGCATGACTGCAGTGCTGTGATTTTAAATGCACACAGAAATAAGTGCGATATCAAAATGTTTTAACAACTTTGGTCCTCTGTCAACATAGAAAGGTTGTGACATTTCCAGCTCTTCTATAATCTCTACTGGGGAACTGCCATTTGTTTCAGGCTTGCCTGACAACTGGACTAATGTTTTAGTTTTGTTCACTTTGGAAAAGCTACTCAGGTGTCACTATATACCAGTTGCAGGCATCACAGCTGAATTTAGGAGTTATTTTTCTATGTGTTACTTTTTATTATTTGGTGTGTTGTAGTGAGTTTTTTATCAGAAAACTGTTTCTGATGGGAGATGAATATGACTCTTACATTAAAGAGGAAAACATAAAATAATCCTAAATAAATATTTTGGTTTTATATACTTACATAGCTAGGGTCCCAAACGCTGTAGAGCAGCTCTTCGTTGACTTTCACCACAAAATAAAAGAAGAAGATCACTAACATAATGAGAGGACTGATAACTCTCCAGGTAATCTGCCAGAAAATATTGGGCTTGTGTCCAATCATGAACTCAATATCCTTGTTAAACCTAGAAACAAAACCAGGAAGTTTGGGACACTAAAAAACTGGTCAAGATCAAAGGGTGCCTGCCCATAAACAGGAAAGTTCAAACTACACCTGACTGGGCTTCCCTTTGCTAATGTCAGCGTGAAGCGAGGATTGACAATATTATCAGGAGTCAGGCCTGATTAGTTCAAATTAAGGTAGATATCACTGTAGCCAAATTAGAAGTTTTTAACTCACAGTTCTCAAAAGCAAGTCAGGGAAATTATTTTTGGAAATATGTTTTGTTCAAGAAGTATGTGAAGCATGCGCGAAATAGTTTCAGCACAAAAGACAATGCATATGGGCTTTCCCTATAACATATTTCAGTATTGTTTCAGGGTTTTTTGTAAGCATCTCAGAGCTGCATGAATTAAGAGGAATGACACAATATTAAAAACAAGCAAAAGCAAATTGGAGTAATTTTAAAAAATAGATTCTCTGCCTGATGTTTGCTTAATTTGGATGTCTACCAGTTTTCTCAGGTTGAATACTGAAAAAATATGTAACTTTGTGCATTATTAAGAAAACCTAAAAATGTGTTATTTGGGTTATTCATGGAACATGTAATGGACAGTGAGGCAACAATATCTTCACAAGAAGAAACAATCCCTGCATTGAGTGTGATACTGTCTGCATCAGTCCCCAACCGATTTATGACCGCTACATATGATGCAGAACCACATTCACACACTTCTTAGTCATTATGGAAATTTGGGGCTTCTATTTTTAGTCCTCTTGTCTGGATTTCCTGCACACCCTATGAGGATAAGATCGAGGGGACTATTCGTTTGGTCCTACAGGTATGAACAACACACATAATTCAGTTGAGTCTCAATTACTACGTAAATTTATTTTATCTTTTCATCCCTAACTTCTAAGATCTAGGTATCATTCTGAAAATGATACAGAGTGCTGTGTCCTGACTGCAGAGAGCATCCAAGTGGAGTTCTGTGAGTGTCATGGACAACACACAAGTTCTCCCTCAAGCAGAAGTGCCATCTTTTTGCCAATGACCCTTTCTCAGAAGAAGATCACAGAAACTCATCTGGAGCAAATAACTCATCATTGTTATCATCTGGATAATGCCACCTTTGGGCAGCCCTGAAAAGCTCTGTACTCAAAGAGGGCTACAGCGGCATGTACTGGCCAGGAACATGTAAATTTGATGTGAAGCACTTTTCTGAATCAACCCCCACCCCTTTGTGGCCTCAGCCCATGTTTGAGGCCTGGAAATAGTTTTAATTTGACTTTGTAAAGTGTTCTGAGATTTTAAAAGGGAGAAAAAACACAGACTTTTCTGTCCTTAATAAATTAAAATAAGTCTTCGTTATCTGCTCGTCTGATTTACCTAAGTCTATCTATGCCTCCTCAGGTAATATAAAACTCAGGCAATATAAAGTAGGGAAGATGGGCGACAAGGACATTCACCCCATGGCCAGCAGCAGCACAGCTGGAGGGTCTGGCACAAGTTTGAGAAAAACCTATAGGTGATTGAAGTCCCCATAATTTTTTCTGTTTGCTTACTTATTGATTGTGAACAGAAGGATGGTGAAATTACATCTCTAGAAAGTTGATAGGATAATTACTCACTGCTATAACTGATAAAGTCCTGAACCTGTCAGCTAAGTTCGTATCTCAGTAGCCTTGGATTTGCATCCTGATGTAAAACAATATCTGCAGCCTGCCTGGAGATCCCTGCGTTGGACGGTATCATTTAGCATTCACTTTAAATGCTCCTGGGATGTACCTGTTTTAAACTTTCAGCGTAATGTCAGTGTGCTTGTACTAATGTGCTTCTCCTAATTAAATGTTTAATGCAATTATCCTGAAAAAGAATTATTGTAAATGTCACCATGTAATGAACTATAGTGGCAGTTACATAAACTGTTGCAAATATGTACATTCTGATGCCTACTTCAAAAATAAATTATTTGCATTCATATTATTATACTTTAGAGCACTTGCTAATGCTTAATATTTTCTTGCAATATCTTACGGATGTGCTTGTTTTAGCTGACTGTTTTAGAGCATTATCTATTCTAATGTATTAATAAAGCGGAAAGCTTTCATGTACAAATAAAAATCCCTACTGCACTCTTAACAAAGCATTTTTTCTTTTTGTCAAGGACTATTTCAGAAACCTAAATCATATAGGCAACCTGAAACTAGTTACATCGTTTCAGTGATTTCTATAACAGAAATTCTATATGCTGAGGTGCAGCAACATTGCAGCTATACAACTAATCAATTTAGGCACTAGTTTCTAGTAATGGTTGTTACTAGACTAATGTTTAAACATTACTAGTGTTTATTGTGTTTCATACCTGTCTATTCCATAAATGTAGACGACCGAAAACATCTCGCAAAATGCAATTATTAGCAAGGGAATAGAGCCAGCAAAACTGTCGAAGAGAGCCAGCCAGTAGTTACCAGAGTTCAGCACAAAAATAAAGGCTAGCAAGTAAGACCCCGCACAAACGAGACCTGTGAGAAAAAAGGGAAAAAAAAAAAAAAAAGAAGTGAGGTATTTTCCCAGTAGCTAGAAAGCTTCATAGGTAACTTTTATTTCAGTTGCAGCCTGAGGGTAACCACTTTCTTTTTGAATGGTTCTCAGAGAAGGCTTCTGTGCAGGCAAAATGGCAAAACTCTCCTATCATTGCGCAGGTGAGAGATGCTGCGAACAAAACAGGAGAAGGCTGAGGAGAGAAAACAGGTCCTCTTCCTCCTAGTCAGCCCAGTTGCACTGACAGAAATCCTGTCTGGGTGAAGGACTTGGGCCCTCCAGCTTCCCAATGGAGGAGATGATAATCATCATGAGCAGGTTGATGGGCAAGCCACGGAGGCAGCAGATGTCTGCAGGCTCAGAAGAAACCTCACAGGAGCTGCTCCACTGGGCGACAGGAGAAAACCTTCAGCAGGTTATCTAGGTCTCTTAGGACCATGCCAGATCACGAAGTAGATGGCTGGTGGGTTGTTTTTTCAGTGTACAAGCTGTTCTCTGGCGAGAGAGGAGGTCACTTGTCTCTAAAAATGCACTTACCAGTAACAAGTTCCTTAGGCACATTGCGGGGTATAATCTTAAGATCTTGCAAAGGTACAAGCACACCTTCCATATTTCCAAACATAGATGACAAACCCAAGCAGAAGAGCATGATGAAGAAGAGAATGGACCACAAAGGTGAGACAGGCATTTTGGTGATAGCTTCAGTGAAGACAATAAAGGCTAGGCCAGTTCCTTCAACTCCCTGTGGAAGATTTCAGAAGCTCCAAAACTAGGCTCATTAACATCAGGCAGCACTTAAATTTACATTGGTATTCACTAGATGTGGTGTATGCTACACCCTACCATAATACTTACGCTTTTTGTTTCCACAAAGACCTCCTAATGCAGCAATATATTTACTGTAATTACAATACAAATTCTATTTCATGGACACCTATTTTCATCTGTGAATCACCACTTTTTAAACCAAAAAAAAAGAAAGAGGTGCACCCATTTAATTTTTCCTGTAACTTTTTTCACCCCAGTGTCAAGGTTCCATTCTTTCTGTGTTGTGACACACTCATACTAATCGGGACAGAGCTTGCTCCAGTTGGTTCCTCTCCCTGGCCTCTTCCCTAGTCATCTTGTCCCACCACGGCTGCAACCAGCTAGTTGCAGAGAAATACCTGCTGCTATTTTTCCAGCTACATGAGGACAGCCTAGAACACTTACGGTTTTAGTTACTAGTCTGACAGATTGCCAATACTGTTCAGAGGAATTAAGCAATTTATCTCTTCAAAAGCAAGATGGGGTAAACAAAAGTCTTCAGTCCAAGAGCATTACAAATGAATTGCAATCAATCAGTGCAAACAGATAAAAACCAATAACCTTGGAAGAAAAAGTATTAGGCAATTAAAAAATAGCTCTGCATTCTTGCTGTATTTATGGTATCGATATGAGTCAGGTTGTTAAACTTACATCATTCAGGAAACGTTCCAGATCACAGGATTCAAACTTCAGGGTTGCAAAAATGTCTGGATTAGTCATGTTACATAGCTGCTGCATTTGTTCGAAGTTTTCCTGGGTTACATTACCTTCTGGCAAATCGAATGCATTCATCAGAGTAAGAATATTTCTGAAAAAATATTAAATACAAGTAATTTGAAATTATTTATTTGTAAGCATTCTCAGGATTCATTTTCACCATCAAGCAAGTTGTTAAGAGCACAATGTTTCTTATAAAGACACAAAGAAAGCAATACTTCTGTTGCTCAAGATCAGATTTTGAAATTGGTTAAGTCCAGCAGTTTTGTGCAGGTGCAATTCCTTCTTCTTCCAAACTGAGTCTGATACCGTGAGGATGACAGCTAAATGGATGGGCACTCTAGGGACCTGTGCAGAAGTTAGGTGCCTGTCTTTGTACTGCAGACTGGGCACCAGTTCCCAGACTGAGCAGCTTATGGGAAAGTGTAAGGTGCCTGAAGTTATGTATCATGCATTTTTACAGCTGATGTGGAGGAACTTGACTGAAACCTGCAGCTTCTGGCAGCTCCAGTTAGAAGGGAGTCTGAATTGCTCAGGTAAAATTAGGTACCTCTGATGAGATCTAAATATTTAAGCTCTCCAGGAGGCAACCTAAATACAGAGCTGACAAGGGGACCAGGGCATATTACATTCATGCCGTATGTCAGCTCAGCAGCCATCTATTATTATGAATTCTGCTTTTTTTCTTTCTTTTTAAAGTTTCCAGACAATTTTCCAGTGGTCGGTAGAGCTTCACCTAATGAATTAAAAGGGGTAGAATTTCATTAATTAATTAGGGTAATTTCCCAGTGTAGTATGCAGAGTCACTAGCAGTACCTGAGGAGACTACACTGTGATGCAGCTGTGGCCAGGACTCTGCAGGACTGTCAGAACTGCCTGGTCACGGGGAGCTTTCTTAAAATGGGCAGTGCTTTCAGTGGCTCATTGCAAGTGACCTCGAAGGCAGGGCTGCATAGTTTGGCCACCATGTCAGGAGGCCTTTCAGGATTTGACATCAGCCATAGCAGCAACCTAGTATCCTTTTTTGGTTGGTTGGTTAGTTTTGATTTTGAAAATCCAATTTTCACAGAACCGGTTTCATTGAAACTTGCCTTATCCAATTAAGTAAATACATTTCTTCAGGACACGTTTCATATCCATTGTTGCAAATGACCTATTTTTCATATTTACGTCTCAAACTATAGATATTCTAGCATGTTTTAGGGCAATAATGTATCACAAACTGAATCTTCCTTTATGTATATAGAAATTGTTACATAAACTGCAGTTGTATTTGAAAGAACTGTTTCAAAAAACATATTAGAATATGGAATATCCTCTTCCTCCCTTATTACTTTTTGGAAACATAAGAGAATAATATAAAATACAGTTGCTTACACAACATTTATCTAGGGAATAAGGTGGCTCAAATAATTATCACTCCCTGTGGGGTTGATAGCACATGGTTTAAATATTTTTTTAGTAGTAAGTGGTCTGATACCATGAGGGTCAGGAGCTGTAATTGTTCAGACACAATAAATCCATTATCATCAGGCTAACAGAGCTGCCTCAGCCAAACAATCACCAGTATATTCTAGGTTTTTTTTTTTATAACTTACTTGTCAAAACAGTCATCATATCTTTCTGTGGCTCTGAACCCAATGATGGAGTATATGACAGTTGCTGCATAGATGGATGTGAAACCGTTGATCACTGAGATGATCAGGGCATCTTTCTCACAGTTATTGCTGCAATTCAAAGAGAAAAAAAGAGTGGATTTCAAACACATTCCCAAAATAAATACTAAAAGCTGGCTACCAAGACTAACAAAAAAGTAGTCTACAAGTGCATAGATACATCAGTATGCTCTCTAAGACTAAATAAGTTAATAACTGTTAAAAACAGTTTTAATGAATTAAAACTCGGTGCCTTAAGCAGTCTAACAGCTATGCTTTTATGGGTTTTTTTTTTTGTTGTGGGTCTTCCCCCCCCCTCCAAATAATCCTATCTATAAGGAATAACTATCTGGCTTTTTATGTCTGGCTCGTGGAAAGTAAAACATGAAGGGCAAAAAAGTACATCTCCTCCAATTCATGCCTGGTGTGCACGTGTGCAGACACACATTGGCATAAGGTGTATCTTAGCTGTTGGGGCTTCTGCTGCAAGGTGAAAGATTTGGGTTTAAATGTGGACAGTCAGAAAGGAAAAGTCTCCAAAAGTTTCCATAGCAATTTGGTATGGCAAAGTGTAGTAGCCAAGAGTGCGTGGGAACAGTTTTATTTCATTGTTGGACAGAAGCTAGTTCAAAATGTCCTCAAATTTCGGAAATACAATGGAACATTATGTTTTTAAGGTTGGACAGACAAGCTATTACATTGTGAAAGTTTAACTGCTTTGCAAAGACTTCTCTGCTGCGGGCACTTGCCGGTGTATCTGCTAAAATGAAAAAATCTCAGAGCCAGAAAGAGATTTTAATCTGTGAGAGAAGATAAAGAATCAATATTAAATTAGTTAATGGTTTTATTAGAAGGCTATAAAGCTCTTGTTATTGTGTTCCTCTTGGGCAAGAGAAGACTATTGAGATTAACCTGATGTTGTCATATTTAATTTTCTGATCATCTTCAAGAAGAAAGGAAAGACAAGCTTGTCCAACCAAGACTGTGACACTATGATCTTTCTCATTTATAGCATTGCAAATCGGTCTCTAGTGGGCGGAAGGTATAGAATTGAAATTCCTTGCTGTACTCTCATGTCAGTATTTTCACTGTAATATGAGATTCTCAATGACAGGCTTGACAAAAATATTTCTTCCCATCAGAGAAAGTAAGATGCTCAAGCTCCTCCTGGTTATGAGTGAGTGAATACCTGATGGCATTGAAACCTCTCAGTATTCCCTCAGATGTTTATACTTCCAAACCATCTCAGAGCAGAGTCACTCACACCTAGTGTAGCTGGCGCTGAACTGCATGTGGCCAAACACCACGGTGTAACTCTGTGGTATTTGCATCTTTTCTTCTCGTATCTCCCTGGGAATTTCATTAATTTCTGCAGTTTCCTCCTTAAGTCGTGAATGATTGAGAATTGAAGGAACGTGGCCTGGTGCCACAGCCCTGTGTGCTGGAAATGCAGGAGGACACTATTCATTTTCTTTGGCTCTTCTGAAATATGTAGGACATTCTCAGCCCTGCTTCTCACGGTTGTGGGAACATTGACTTGGACCTGAAGCAAGGCTTGTCACCTTGCATTGAGACTTGTAGGCACCAAAAAGTTCCAGAGATACTTTTGAAAAACACCTGAAATCAAGAGTGGGGACAGGGATTTACATCAGTGACTGAAATGCCAGTGTGGTGTGGTCGAACCTGAGCCAAAACTCAAACACAGATTTCTGAATGCATGGCCAAACCAAACCAGATAACCGAAATGTAATTTGGAGATATTTATCAAAAATATTAGGTTGAGAGAGGAGTGCTGCACAGTTTGTCTTTCAAGAGGACAGTGCTGAAGGGACAGAAGGCACCAAGAGGCACTGGTGGTTTCTCCAAGATTTTGGGAGGGTGAGTACAGAATATAGGACGATGTCTTAATTTGCTGATTGGGTCATTCCCTGGAGGATGGGAGTTTGTACTCCATCTCTTCCCTGGCCCCATTGCATATATAAAGGAAGGAACTGAATTTGAATTTTAGAACTCCTAGATTTATCTTCTAATCTCTAAGATAAATATTTAAACTGTGGTCTGTAAATTGCTTTGAAATGCGTGTACCATCACCCAGCCCTGATAGTGTGGAGACAAAGGGCAAACACCATGCACTGAGCACTCCTGCAAAGGAAGCTCCTGATCATCAGCTGGTGGTGGCCAGCCAGTCCCCTTCTTTCTAGCCTGTGCCACCACATCTTTCTGCAGGAAATTAGTCAGCACTGGGACCTGAAATCTTGGCTCAGGAGAGCTTGGCTCAGTCAGAGATGTGCCTTACATGGCTGAGGGGATGGTGTCCTGGTCCCTATTACCGTGTAATGACAGGGCAGAAGTGGACATGCTTCATTTGAAAGAATGAAATATTCGTATAAAATTTGGCTTTTGCCTGGATACTTACTGAACAGAGTTGTAACTGGAGAATGAAATGAGGCCTCCAAAGGCCAGGGAGAAAGAGTAAAACACCTGGGCACCTGCATCCAGCCACGTCACTGGGTTAGCCAGCTCAGTAACCTGAGGCATCAGACATACAGCTTTAAGCATGTGTAACATTGCTCTTTAGGCTGAATATGAGGGATTTAAAGCACTAGTTGAAACAAGAACATTTACTGTACCTACAGAACTTACCATTTTTGAAGAATGTTAATGAATATGTCAATACTTCTGCCAAATTTACTTTTTTTTAAAAAAAAAAAAAGAAAACCTATCTGTAGGTTTTCTACAAGTATTTTGGAAATTGATAAACAAATTAATTTCCATAGCTGATAGCTGCCATACCTGTTTCCAGGAAAGGTGTTTATTCTTTAGCATTAATAATCACCATTCTGAGGTCTTCTCGTGGAAAATGAAACCCGTTTTAATTTTGTTTAAAAGCTGTTTTGCAGTTAAAACATTCTCTTAGATCTTTTGTCCATATAGCCATACTGACTAGATGGGTTTTACTCCCAACTGGATGATTCGTGCTTTAAAGTTAGACTCATTCTTAACTACAATACAGGAAAAGAAAGCAAGCCCCCTTACAGCAACCCCATTGTATTGCTCTGTGATGATACTTCCATTTTTTGTAACAGACTTTGATGGGGGGTGGAGAAAAACAGAGAGAGAATGCGTGTATATATGTATATTTTACGTCTGATACAAATGATTAGAAAAGCACCCAAAGGAGGAGACTAATTTTCAACTGGTTGTTATTTACATCTAATAAGGGATGTTTCACTAAGGGAGGAACCTTGCAGTGACTTACATTAGGGGTGAAGAGATACACAATTCCATTAGTTGATCCTTTCAGCGTCAAGCCACGGATTAGAAAAATGGTAAGCACGAGGTAGGGAAGAGTTGATGTTACATACACAGCCTGCACAAGAAGCATGTAAATAAAATAGTTAAATAAAACAGAACACTGGAATAAAAATAACACTGCAGGGAAGAAAATAGGGGAATAAACAAGGTACTGTAACTAACAATAATAGCAAGTTTCAAGCAAGTCACAATTAACATACAGAAAACTCTGTTTAAGGGAAAGAGTAAGTACAATACATCTGATGATATAGATTTTTACAGTTATAGTGTTCTATTTAAGACAATTAAGAATTGTTGAAATTCAACTCAAATCATTCAAAAGCAGCATAAAAAATAACCTACACCCTGAGATCAGGTTGATGCTGCCGATGCACGGTTGGGCTCTTAGGGCTTTGCTGGAGAGCAGAACATTGATCTGTCTTTTAGAGATAATAATAAAGAACAGCACAAACCCAAATAAACCTGTACACGTATGTTTTGAAGAGAATTGCCATAGCAAAGACAGAGTCCCTTGATCCTGCATTAAAGATTAATATTTATGTTAAGGTGGTAAAACCTCAAGAATGCTTTACTGGGACCTATAACAACAAGGAAGCCAAACTGCTCACAAAAATCTGCACATGAATCAAATGAAATCAAATTCCATTTCATTCAGCTTTCTTCTTAAAAAAGCAGCCGCAGTGCAGCAATGACAAACATGATGTTTTAGACATGCTTTTATCCAAGAAACAGGCAGTTTCTATAGTATGATTGAATCTGTATGAATAAGAAGTCACAACAGCATAATGAATATCATCTCATAAGGGAACAAACCAGAGTACCTTTCCTGTTGTTTCAATGCCTCTGATTGTGCACACGTACAGTACACCCCATGCACATGTTAAACATAATAGAAGCCACCACTGAATGCTGCCTGAATCGTCAATGGAACTGGAGATGTTTAAAGTTTCTCTGTACCAGAAATAATCCACCGGAGAGCTCTTGGAACACTCTTCTATGTAATCTGTGATCACAAAATGGTTGTTATTCTGTATGTCTTTTGTTTACTTGAAAAAAAAGGAAATTAAATATCAAACACCAGAGTTCTAAATCATATTACCTAATTCCAATGAATTTGTTATTGGCAAATTTCAGATTCGTAGAAGTTGGTTTTGTTGAAAAATGAAATATTTAGAAGAAATTGTTTAACAAGAATTTTAATATGGATTTTATTATTATTTCTATTAATTCAACCATACAGATAAAATCTTTGAAGCTCACTCAGAAGCTTTTCTATCTTGATTTTTCTTTTTTCCTACAAAAATGTGAGGTTATGTGGCTCTTGTGCCAAAGAAAGCATGGAGAGCATTTCTGAGCATAAATGTATGTATATTGCATGGAATATTATTTTTTTAGTAGAAGAAAAGCAGTTAGGCAGATTTTTTTCAATGATTGCACACTTCCTACCTCATCTTAAAAGAAAACCTAACCAAAAAACTTTGGGCATTCCACATGTATGCTGCTCTTTCTTTCCTGATGCCATGTAGACACCCGCCCACAGCTTCCTGCAGCTGGGCGGCTCTTCCCCTCCCACACCTCCTTTGGATCAGCAATTCTTTGTCCTTCTGTTTCGTGGGGCACCGTTCAAGGTCTTTTCAGCTCAGGTTGGATTCCCAGCTCCCTGCAACGTGCTGGCCTCTGCAGTATTCTGCCCTGGTCTGCCCTTATATGAGGCTTTTAATACTTATTCTGGGAGGAGAGGAACAAAGCTCTCTGAAGAGCTGTTCATTGACCCACCAGAAAAACCTGCTTCAAACAGTTTCACGCAGGGCTGACTATGGAAAACAAAGCTGCTGTTACCAAGCAGTCTCCAAGGAGCTATGGACTGTTGTCGTATTGAGAGATACAGGTGTTTCATATGGATTATGCATCTCTCTTTTTTTTTTTTTTTCCCTTTTCAATATGCTTACCGAGGGCTGTTGGTGAAGAGATGGATGAAACACATTGTCTAAATCTGGAAAATGTTAATATTTATGCTAGACTTGCACTTTTTGAATATTCTCTATGTTAACACCTTTGTCAAAATCAGCCCTGAAGTTTCATATAAAAAATCAAAGTATTGAGCACATTATATATAATGCGAATTTTTACAAAATGCAAGTATTAAAATAGAACAATGTTCCTGACAGGATTGCCATGCCTTGCTGTTGTTTTACAGAAAGAGGTTCAATTAGGCTAATTGCTAGAAAAAAGAAAAATGAGCTGCACAAGAAAATACAATATTTCATAAAATATACCTGTTCTGTTGTCATTGAGGGGACAGCTGCTCCAAGGCAGGGGCTCTTGGAAGGAGTTGAAGAAATACCACATTACCCAGGCAATAATAGTATTATAATATAAACCCACCAGGAAGGACACAAACATTGCTGCTATGCCTAAAAAGAAATAAATCAGAACACAATATGACTTTCAATATTCTTGTCTTCAGGACATCAAAAGACATGGTATGAGCCTCAAACTTTCCCTACTTTCGTCCCCACCCGAATTCCATGACTAATAGCCTTTCCCCTTTGGATGTGGGTTTAATCACTGTGAATTCCTTATGGGAAGGTTGGACAGGTGAGTCAGTCTTGCCTGCTGATATCTAGGGAGTTTGGGATGCTGGGTACATGTAAAGTTCAACTGAATTGGGATTTTGCCTAAATGAGACCCAGATTGTCCTCCCCTTCCACAATGTTGCTGCAGAGGTCAGCAGATGTGTTTGGTTAATCTTTGTCATATAGGATGGATAGCTGCCAGGAAGCAAAGTCTCTGAAAAGGAGCAGGATTCAAGCTGGTAGCCCTCCTTCTCCACTTGCTTCCAGATAATCAACCTCTAGTGACTTCTCTGGCAGACAGTAAATGCTAATCATTAGCTCCTGTGGGCTCTTAGGTTCTGAAGAAGCCTGAAAAATTCCAGATGCAATGAACTAATATCTTTTGTAACTGATTTACTGATGTGGTGGATCCCAACAACAGTCCTAACTGAGTGAATTTCTTCCCTTTCAAATCTGTGGTGATCACAGAATCACAGAACTGCTGAGGTGGGAAGGGACCTCTGGAGGTCATCTTGTCCAACCCCTGCTCAAGCAGGGCCACTTACAGTCGGTTGCCCAGGACTGTGTCCAGGTAGGTTTTGAGTATGTCTAAGGATGGAGATTCTATAACCTCTCTGGGCAATCTGTGCCGGTATGTGGTCACCCTTCCAGTTACAGAACTAATTTTTGGCACACTTAAATGTTCATCCTAATGGTAAAAACAGCCAATATCATAATACAGAAATTATCTCTGAAGCCCGAAATTGGCCTCAAATTAGAGAAAGGTTTTAACTGGATCCACAGTCCCTGGGAACATGGACACAAAAGTGTCATAGAGTCTTATCATGAGTCATGTAACCTGTCAATGGAGAGTTAGTGAGAAGGGAGAAGGAATAGATCCTGAATCTCTTATGACACACCAGAATAAAATCCTGAAGCCTTGCTCTTAAGGTTACCAGTTCAGAGACTTGTGCTCTCTCGGGTGGCTTTTTGTATCCTCTTCAGACTTACCAACCCCTTTCAGGGTAGGGTGGATAGAGCTCCAGACACCCACACTGCCTTTCCTCAGCCTTTGACCAATGGCGAACTCCAGATGAAGCAGGGGGATACCCTCCAGGACTAGCAAAATCAGGAAAGGGATCATGAAGGCTCCTGAAATGGATAAGAAAAAAAAAAAAATTCCCATTGGTGAAGTACTACAATAAAACACAAACTTCAGTTTTGAGGGCTTTTGAAACGGCAGGAGAGTTAAAACCTTACTTCTCCAGTTTCTGAACAATGCTTTTGCCTTATTGCCCAAGCAGGGGACTTCATTACATATGTGGTTTCAGGTAGGAATTCTTAATTCTTCCCAAGTGACAAACATAAACACAGATTATACACTCCCAAGGTTAAACTCTGAAGAAGATACCTTTGGATTGCAAGTGGAGGAAAGGTAACTACTTTCCTGGAATAACTTACTTCTTATTCTGAAAAAGATTATGGTTTTATAACTGTGAATCACGCAGATTATATGAAGTAGTTGAATGAACTAAGCAAGATGCCTTGGAAGATTAGGCAGGAGCCTGGGGCTGTCTACATAAAATAGCCAATAGCTTCCTGGAAGCTGTGTTCAACAGCGTTCGTGTTTGAATAGAGAAGACCTGAGGTCCAGGGTTCAAAGGCTGGTTAGTATAGGACAAGATTTTCGAATTATTTTTTCCCTGAATAAAGTGTACCTCAAACATGGGAGATAACATATAACACCACACTGGAATACCAAAGTGCAGACTCAAATGCTTGAGTATTGCTACGCATTAGAATTATGGTTCTCTGTCATGACAAAAAGTTTTTAACTTCCTAAGCATAGGCCGTAAATAATCTAAGTGCATAAAAAAATGCAAAACAGTATGTGAATGGTTCAGGTTTGGGTATTTTCTGACTTTTTCCTCAGGTATGTAATGAAAATCAGGTAGCAAGTGAGAGAGAAAATTTGAAGAATGGAAACTATAGTTTTGAATTCAAGGCAGTTGAATGTTTTTTCGAAGAGTTGAACTGCATGCTTGTCTGCTCCATGGGGTATCTTCTTGATGTTGTCTACATCACAGTTTTAGAAGTGATCATTACTGCAAATTCTTCGTTTTCTGTGTACTTCAATAAAGCCTGCTAAAAACAATAGTGTTGTATCAAGTGGCCACTATTATAATGAAGTCAGCCAACTATACTTTTCGTTTTCCAGTTCTTTGGAATTTAAGTAACACAAGTTATTTACCTCTCTTTCATTGACAGGTTTAATATTTACTAATCAAAATCAGTAGTTTTGAATACATCAGATGCTCCTAAAATATCCATAATGCAGAGCACTTTGAAAATACACCTGCAACACATCAGGTGGAATGACTAATCACTGATGCACCAGAAAATATATGTTTTGTTGAAGCCAGTTGTGAAAGGTAGCTGTATAGACATGATATTCTCAGACTTCTGCAAAGAATGTAATTAAGAAATGCAAAAAATTCTTACTAGAAATTTAACACTTTTCAAAATCAGGGTAGCTCATCTTGCATGCATTAAAAACTATCACTAAAAAAGGAGACTGACAAAGTTTCAAAGGAAAAACAGAAGAACAACTGACTCTGGATGTATTTTTTATTAGTGAAAAATTGAAGTGCTCACTATGAAGTATCTGTAGAGAGTTTTGCTAAACTCCCAACTCTGCTGACTCTTCCTCTCTTTCTTCTGTGTCCATCTATCTCTTTGTGAAATGGATAATACGGGCATCACCACCAAGGAGGACAGCATCCCATTTGTTTTCTTCACCACTTCTCACATCTCAGCTACATTCTCTTTTCCAGAGACCATGTAGTCTTTGCAAGAACACAAGCCTTACATTAGTGGGGAGCAGCTACTTGTTATATCTAGGACCCTCAAGCAGGTACTCTCTCACCTTGAAGGAAAGTGGCTATTTTGTAATGTCAGAAAGGAATGAAGGATGTTTGTCCACCCTAGATTTGAGGAAACTGAACTCCTCTAGATGCAACTCTAAATTTAGCACTGTGGTCCTAGCTGAGTATCATTACAAATTATATCAATGCTACAGTAATCACTTCCTGACTCATGTCTTTCCAAATATGTATTTTTACATCATAAACATGTGAAACATATAGGGCATGTTTCAATTTTAGAGGGACTAGGATCAATTCCATAACAAGGTTCTTCCACTCTGTCTTCCCACCATTCCAGGGACTTCTACAAAATTACTGGCAGCAGAAACTGCTAATGTCAGATTAACAGAGCAGTCTTCTCCATGCCTTGTTGACTGGCTGCTAAAAGGCAATTAAGCCAGAAATGCTGATGTGCTTTTCAGCTGCCTGTGCCCAGGAGGCATTGTTGATGATACAAAAGTCTTACCCAACTCTGGTAGAGGTTCTGGGATTCATTGAAACTGTGTCAGACTCGGTCACTGCAGGGAACTTACTCCCTCTGTCCTTTCAGTTTCTGGCATTTCTAAAGGTTTGTCTCACTTTATCTGTACGGACTTGCTTAGCTGTGCTGGAACATGCGTTGGCATGTACTTAAGGGCCCCTCTACATCTGATTAGACATGCAGTGCCAAAGAATTTTTCTCTACTGATATCCCACCCTCTTTCTGTGAATAACTTCTCCAAATTGTTTTATTCTTGCTTTCACAGAAAACGTGATTTTTGCAGTGTACGCAATGAGTGTCCTCTCACTGTTGAGATCTGTCCCCCTACATCCCGATGGCTTCCTTCCTACATGAGAGGGTCAGTGAGACAACCTCCGTACACAGAGCCTCTGGCCTTTCACAAAGACCAAGTTACTTATCAATACATGGAGCTGCAAGCAGCCAGAAATATGTCATGTTCTCCAACCTCGTGTCAGTCTGGCACACACTTTCCCTCCTGTTGGACTCTGTCAAGGAGCTCTCATGAAAGTAGAATGAGATAAGGACAAGATAATTGCTTGCTTATACCAGCAATTTTTAGTTTCAGAGCATTCTCTCTGTTTTAAGCCCAAGACACCTTCTAAGAGTCTGAAACCTCACCCTACAGAGTTTATACGGCTGCTCCATCTGGATCTTTCTTTTTTTTACCTTCCCTTTTGGATGCTGAATAGGTCTCTGCTGTACCGCAATCTCACAACTCTCTGATAAAGCAATGGTAATAATTAAGTCCAGAAGATGGGTCTGCACAGCTACCTGATCCAAATACTCTTCACTTGCACTCAGAGTAAGTCCTTGTCACCCTTTGAAACTCAACCATTTTAGACTGTCTTGTGAAACTTAAGAATGAACTGGCAGTTAGTTCTGCTAAGGTGCGTTGCTTAACTATCTTTATTCCTAATGGAGACACGTCACGTGTTTTCGTCAGCTCACAGTGAGATCATTTAAGGACTGGATTAGAAATTCTCACCCCGGTCAAAGATCTTGTTGCGTAAGGAAATACATAGCCTTTACAGTCCTTTCAATCTATAACCACTTGTTTATTATCATACCTATCGAAGAATATATTTTTCTTGGTAGTTACCATCTCTGTTAGCAGAAGGGAGGTGAGATCAGGCCATTTCCTATGAAGCATTTGAAGCGTTTCCTTTAGAAAGCAGTCAAAGGTAGTCACAACTTTTGCTTTCAGTAGAAAGCAGGCTGACTGATACTCTGATGTTAGCTCCGTTTTTTTCCATGATTGAGACATTCTTGCAACCCTTAAATGCAAAGTGCACTTCCACTCACAGAGCTCTAGCAGTCTGGGTAGACATCATGCCTCACCCTCCAAGACAGCGAGATTCAGCAACAGCACTGTCCCTACACCGTAATTCTCCCTGTGGACAGCACAGTGCACCAAATTTGCTGCAAGAGTCTCAGAATTGAACCATCATCTGCTGTGGCCATGCCACGAGTGCCCTATGAACCTCAGGGGATTTCCAAGGTCTCGAGATACTTACAGAGGGACCTTTGTTAAGATGTCATTAAAAAAGTCTTCACGCGTGACACATCTGACAGAGCAGTCAGGTAAAGGGACTCCATGAAGTTCCTCATGCAGCCACAAGAAGGGGAAAGGATGCCTTTTGTGAAGGCACCTATCATGTGAAAAAGGTGTCCTGCCCAACTGCGTGCTTGCTGCTCCCCAGCTTCCTCACTACCTTGGAGTCACTGGGAAATAAATTGCAGGTGAAGTTGGGTCTCCATCCACCCCTTTCAATATCACAGACATAAAATACATGGTGTGAGTACACAGCTGCAGTGCAGAATTTATATCCCTACAAAACCAAACACAACTAAGCCAGCTCTAGCTTGAAGGGCTAGCCATGTGTTGCACGGTAGGTTGGTGATTTAAAAATGCAAAGTGTGATGTGATAGAACTGGGCAATTAAGTAACACCACCTATATTTAGCTGCAGGAATATTTGTAAATTCTCAAGAGAAATTAAATGTCAGTTCTCAATTACGTATGCCGCTTTTTTTCTCTTTCTTGGATTTTTCTCTGTCTAGGGTTCAATTTTGACAGCCAGCTCAGAAATACAACTCTCCTGTATTTTCCATTTCTCTCAATTTCTTCCCAACTTTTCTGAAAGAAGCTATGATGCAAAAAAAATGTGACAATGACTCTGCAAAGCTGTTATATAAAACATATAACATAAAAATATATAAAACGTATGACATAGAAAAGCAATGCTTTTTAAGCTGTCACAATTTTATGAACCTAACTAATGAACCGATGATATGCAAATAAATGCTGTGTAGATATATATATGAACAATGAGTAATCTTTCCAGTCTGAAAACCTCACAGATGACTTATTAGATTCTCCTCCTGTTTCAGTACTGTATTTCAGAACACATAATATTTGGTTTGAACACCTGTATAACTATTACTTTCTCATTAATCTAAGAGTTTCTGATGTGAAATTGGAAAAAAATGTTATTGCTTTGATGTAATTCCTCATAAAGGGAAGACAGGTAGACTTCAGATGGAGGTGTTTGTTTATACTATCATATTCTTAGATCTCAGCTGTAGTGAGGGTACCAGCGGGGAACTGCTGATGTCATTACTGTCACTTTGTTCAGTGTGGCATGCACACAGATGAAACAGTTCTCCCTCACGCAGTGGCAAGGTTTAAGTTTGCTGCAGACATATGCAAGCTGCAGACTTAAGGACCTTCTTTTTTTATGTAGATGGCTTAAACATTAAATATACGTGCTCTTTTTAATAATACTCATCAGGGCTGAAACAAAAATGTTTAACAGTTGATTAAATGACATGTTGCTCAACAAAGATTAAACAAAAGCTATGTGTAATGTCAGAGATAGTTATCAAATGAAAGGGAATTTCAATCTCATTAAGCTGGTGAAAGCACTGAGGCAAACACTGTAGCTTTTACATTGTGTGTATATTGAAATCTAGTTCACCTGCAGTAATGATGTATTTTACAACTTTTAAGACGTGAAAAGGATAAAATGTGGTTTAGTTTACTAAATTTTACTGGGGTAAATATTCCATTTTTTAAAAATGCAAACTCATTATCTATGACAACAAAGGTAAGTAAATTATGTAACCACCAATTTCTTTCTGTATAGTTCAGTATCAAAATGTTAAAACACTATCATAGTGTAGTGTGTAGGAAGAAGCAGCCCTCAAATAATTCTAGATTTAAGTTCAAACATCTCAAAATAAGAGTTATCTATACAACTCAGTGTTTCTAACTATGTTCACTACAGTCAATTTGCAGAGAAAAAAATCCACCTTCCTTGAAGCCTAAGTGCTATAAGGGTAAATTTTATACTTCACTATAGTCTGTTTATGCTTCATGAGGGATATAAAATGTGCAAACACTGGTTCACAAAGTGGGTGGACATCCAACTTCATTTGGGAGTGCCCTTGCTGGAATACTGACTACCTACACCCTCGCTATCAGACCTCACCCGTGCTAAACGACTCCAAACATTCATCCATATAACTCATGTTTCAAAAAGAAAGAAGGTAAGATAGCAAAGCCAACCCTGAGAAATCAGAAACTGTTTTCACAAGGTAATCTATGCAACCTTGATTCTGCATGCACCTTATGAGGCAACCTCCAATTATGTGATCACACAGGACATTTTCTCATTCTTTGCAGATATTTACTGCATGGTATATAGCTGTATTTTTTTTTTCTCTTAATGCATGGCCATAATCCACCATTGTATCCAAAGTGAGCTGTAGGACGCTATAAAATAATCATGCCAGGGACAGACTGAGGAGCACCATAATCCGCACTTCCGATGAAAAAAAAAGGATCCCTGCTGCTCTGCACCCAGAATTCAGTCAAGACGTATCTTGAAGACACAAAGTATGAAGATATTTACACCATCCAGGGTAAAAACACTGGTAAGACTAGGGAAAAATGGAGCTTCCTCAGCACACTCATGAGTGAGGTGCATGCTGGGCATTAGTTAACTTGGAAGAAGGTGCAGTTTTCCCCCGCTGTTACAGAGGCACATCTGTGTCCCTAAGTCGGCCACACAAATGCAAAGCTGAATGAATCATCTTGGCCACCATGTTGAGTGCCAAAGACTAAGGCAAAACTTGTCCAAAATGTGTAGTAAATACCTATTTCCAACTGAAGGAAGCTGAAGCCAGACTTCAGAGTGTCTGTGCAATTAAAGATGATGCAGAGTGCTGCATCTATTGGGTCTGTGCTATGCTGTGAACACAGCTGAATGGGAGTTAAGAGATGCAGGAGCCAGAAAATCTCATGAGGCAGAAAACGTGTCAACACCAAAATGTCTTCAGAAATAAGAACTTCAAGTTCAGTTTTTACAATATGGATAGTCACCTGTTCAAATGCAAAGCTATCCATCCAAAGAAGAGCAAGAGCCTTTTTTATTTTTTTTTTTCTGATTGAAGGGAGAAGTTGGAGAACAGGAGCTGTAATGAGAGGATAGCAGTGGTGGCACGAGTTGGATTTAGACCTCCCAGAAGAAGCCGAGGTGCACCCTACAGCAGGAAGGCAAGAGGGATTACACAACAGCTCTCCACCCTCACCCACGTGTGATGAAGTTAAAGAGTCCTTTCTAGGAAGGCACGGGAAGGCATTGCTGCTCACTCTTATGTACTGATGAGAGCCACAGCATTTGGGGTTATGCAGAAGAGTTCATAGAGACAGCAGCAAGCCTGGCTACAGGGACACGTGTCTGTACAGTTGCTCAGCCCAGAGCCAGCTACATCGTTTCTTTGCTTTGTGCTGCCTTTCAACTTCTGCCTAAAATTTGAGTGAGAGAGTCTCAGGGAAGCAAGAAGCTGGGGATCACTGTTAGTGTTCCCTGAGCAAGGACAGGCCACAGGATGATGAGAAAGAAAAATAATTGCTGTCAAAGGATAAATTAAAACACAGTACTGACAGACACACATGGGCAATTAATAAATCTTCACTGATATCAGTCAGAAAACCATGATCCACACCATGTTCTTTATGTTTGTTGGATATTAATTTTTTCAGCTGCATTTCATATGGCTATAGCACGAGGAAAAGGAAAGACAGACAGAAAAGCAGAAAAGTATCTGGGAAACAGAGTATGCCCACTTTGTAAGACTAAGTGGAAAAACTTGAGAAGCCAATGAGTGTCATGAATTTTGGAGACATTCATCCACTTTTTCAAATTAAAATTGTCACATCTGGAAAGGGGGTTATGATTTTTTTCGCGTGTCTTGTAACTTTTTTGTTACAAGAGTTGGCTGTGCTGCAAATAATCTTCAGTTTGCACTGCAAACTCTAAACAACAGCCCATGTCAGAAAAATCTCAATGTTAAAAGCATCTCTTCTTGCAACTGAATCATCTGTTGTTAAACATCCCTGAGCTTGTACCAGCAGCTCCCCAAAAAGCTTGGTCCTTATTCTAACTAGGAAGAACAGTTTTTAAACATCTCACTATGTACATTTAATGAGAATTACTTAAAAATACTGTTCCTTAAACCAAAAGTTTCCTTTCAAGATCGAACATCACAAAGGAACAAACACTTTTTACACATATCCCAGAATGAAGTAGATAGTGGGCAGAAAAGGAGAAATTTATGTTGTCATATAATATTTAAGTTCAAGATCATCTTTAAAAGCAAACAACAAAACAGTGAAACAAAATTTTAATATGGTCCTTCGGTCTTAACCTTAAACCTAAAGAGTCACAGTAAATTATATAGTAAATAGCATACATTTCGTTTTTAAATGACTTAATAACACCAACTGCTAAAAACAGATTCTTAACGTTAATACTTCTATGCTGTTACACCTATCATAAATTACACACACACACACTGACCCTACAGCTGTTAAAAAAATCAGTCTGAAACCAATGAAAACCCTATTATCAAAAGATCATTTGGGATCCTGATCAGAGTCATACTCCCAAGTAGTTTATTAATATTTTAAAATATACCTTATATATATATGCATGTATGTAAAATAACGTTAGTTTTGGATTGAGAAAATATACTATATACATGACAGTGCAAGATTGATTTGATCAATCCTGTGTCCTGAAATAAAAACAGCCCTTTCCTTTTCTTCCATCATTACCATGACTTCAGTGGGTGTTCATAACCTGTGAAATAACCTTCTCCATTAGACAGCCTTCTAGAGAGGAATATCACTGTGCTTAGAGGAACTGACTAGTTCTAAACATATTCCATTATTTGTTTCCCGTAACAGAGATTAAAAGTAGTTTATAGTCAAAGTTAGTTAAATATATTAAAGACATACCTCCTCCGTGGCTCTGACAGAGATATGGAAAGCGCCACACATTTCCTAAGCCCACACAAAACCCTACGCATGTCAGCATATACTGAGCCTTGTTATCCCATTTTGGTCTGGAGTCTGCCTCTTCTTTCTCAAGGACCTCAAGTTCTGTATGGGAAGGTATCCTGTCCTCCAGGCCAGGATTGGGCAACTGTAGCTTCACCATATTTTAAATTTCCTTTCTGAAAACGCTGCCCCAGAGAGGAGATAATGAAGCAGGCAGCTAGTTAGGAATCTGCACAAAAAGAGAACGTCTATTTGCTGTCTTCAGCTATATATAGTGAACCTTTGGCACTAAACCTGAAAGTGCAGGCTTGTGGTAAAAAGAAGCGTCAGCAAATCATTCGATTGACCAAGTCAGCTCTGACACTTATTAATGCTTTATCTGTCAAGGTATTATGGAACAGTCTGTTCATCTAGCAAAAGACATTGATTTCAGCTAATGTAATTCAGGAGATAATTTGGCTATAAACTGTAATCGCCTATAAGATTATGAAACACCCCTTGCCACTCCCCTGTTTAAACTTACTTAAATACATATATAGCCCTAGCAAATACTGAGTATAAAGATTCCACTGGCCTCAGACTCAATATAGAGGCTTCATATTTTATCATGAAGATAAACTGCTTGTGAATCACCATCACATTCAGTTTCCCATAGTGTATGCTTACAAAATAGCATGTTATAATCAATGCGTGATAATTACTGCAACATGTTCTTCCTTCTCTGTAAGTGATCTTACTCTACTAAATGCTCTGACAAAAAGGATGAAGAATGAAAGGGATTATAGAATTTGACCTTTAAAATCATAAGCATAATTTGCTTACCCTAACGCTTCTAATCATGGAACAAGGTCTGAAGAACATAACATCTTTCTTGTAAATGGGCTTGAAAGCAAGGTCCCTTCACCTTTTCACAAGCCTATGATACATTGGTCAAAAATAAAAAAGATACTGGTTAACAAACATCACAGACACTATTCACATCCTATTTCTTTCAGTACAGTAATACCATACAACTAGACCGCTCCATTTGTACCTCAGCATTATCTAAATGTAAATACTTGCCACTGAAAACTATATATAAAATCTAACACAGTATATGTCGTAAGAATTTTGTCAGCTAAGCCATACAGGCTTATTGAATAGAATAATACTGGGTCGTCAAACTGAAGATCTAGAAGAGATCTTGTAAGTCCAGACCCTGCCAAAGAAAGTGGATATATCACAGCATCCCTTTACAACCTTATCACACCGCTTCAAAACTGATTATTTCTTGTACTCCTCTTTTCTAAATGCTGGTCTAGAATTTCAGTCCTCTTATGCCCCAAGAAGGCTCTTGATTACCTCTTGAATAGAAAGATTATCAAAAAGTCTTCATCCTTCACATAGACAACTATATACAGTAGCTCAGATGGATTTTCCCTGTGCCTTGTTATCAAGTATTAATATTTCCCTAATGTTACTTAAAATATCTCTATCAGTCTGCCTAGTGATAGCACTTGCCTTTTTCATGATGCCGTCAGCTCTGTGGGTGAGCTGTCTTCTCATTAACCACTGGATCAAAGCTTTTCTTCTCCTTTGGCAGTTCCAACTAATATTTTCCAGTTTGCCCCAGAGTTTCTTTTTGTAAGTTACCAAAAGCATATTTTACATTTCACCTGGCTACTGTGGTACATTGAGCTACTCAGTTCATCCTGAATGATACTTTTTCAGCATTCTGAGTATTTCTGAGTTGTGCTATGAGTATTTTACCAACATGTTACTCCTTTTTATCCTTAGTTATTAGTGAAAGGATGACAAAAAGACTGTTCCTAAACTGAACCTTGAGTAACTGTGTTAATAACCTTCCCTTATACCATCATTTCTGCTTTCAGCACAGCCTACCATCATCATCAGATCTTTACCTAGTTCTTTGTTTATATCTGCTATTTAGCTCACCTAATACATCCAGTTGTGGTCAAGTAGCAACTGCTTTACTGAAGTCCAAAACGACTACAGTACTTCCCTTCTCTAGAAAAATCTATTTTCACTTACAAGTGGCAATAGAGAACTTCCACAATTGCAGCTCTTCAACTTCCAGCTTCGCAGAAAGACATCGACCTCTTGGTCAACAGCAAGAAACAGCACAGTCCAGGAGCTCACAACTCAACTGGGTTATTATTCTGCCTACCGTATCATTGGAGGATAATCTTTGTGTTCATGCTAAGGAAACATGAGGCAGTAATAAAGAGCAGACAGAAGACAAATAGGAAAAAACCAACATCCTTCACTAATTTATTTCGTAACATTTCTACATTCCCTGACTTGTAGGTTTTAGTTCTACATCTTTGCAAAGTCATGTGTAGAGCCTCTTTCAACAACTGAATCAGATCATGATTACATGATGTCCAGGCAAAGAAACTTACAGCTATGACCTAATGACTCTGTAATCAGAAATCTTTTACAATCAAAAAATTCTGTATAGAATTTATTGAACCTAAAATAGCATGTTTCTTCTTAAGCACAATGCAAGCTGACATGGAAGGAATTAATGTAGCTTCCTTTGGGAGTCAAATTATATGAGGACAAATCAATAGGGTATGAAATAAATTCACAGTTGTGTTAGTATAACCTGAAATTTTCTCTTTGCTAAGTTTCATGTGCGAGCAGTTTCCATCAGGATCCAAAATTAAATTCCAAATTGCATTCTACTAATTTAATCTAAACTGTCTTTCCGGAGATGTTTATCTTACTTTGGTAATGCCAGGTTCCAGTGGTTGTTAGTTATCTATCAGTTGTTAAATATTTGCAGAAGCAAATATGCTGGTATAGCATCTAGCTCAAATTTCTTTATCAGTGTAATTGCACAGCTAATGATCTTGGAAGGCACAGCATTTTTTTCTGAAGGACCTGCGGTAGCAACGTCACTAACTCAAACGTGACCACAATCGCATGGAGGAGTTGTCTACATTGCCACCCCGTGGACTTGAACAAACAAGCTGGGGATGCTCTGCAGTAGTCACACAGAGTCACTTGCTTATTTGATGGAGCCCTTTCCTTTGGTCTAAGGTAAGATTCTCCTTCAAGTGACACAGGGCTTAGGTGTGGCGTGTCCCACAGGGTTTGTTATGGCTGGGAAACACCTACGAAATCAATCCTCTCACAATATAGGCTGCTAAACAACACATGTTTTGCAAATTACTAATTATAAACACAGGAGAAAATGGGTCTTACCTTTAGATTTGATTACTTGTATTAAAATATTTCTAATGACACATTTGTATTCTTGTCCACTACCCCCATATTTTTAATGTACTATTTTTTCAAAAGTATACAAAAAATCAGGCCAATCTGTCTGTAACTCACAATTTTACAATACCTTGATTAAAAAAGGAAATATTCCCTTTCTAAACGTCATATATTTTACTGGAATATACACATATATACATTTGTGGAAGAATATATTTTTTTATCTGATGAAAATGTCTTTCATCTTGCAGGATGATGAAGATGTTAGGAAAGAGTATGAGAGGGGGTAGCAGTAAAGAAATGGCAGTAGAGGGGTATCGGGGGTGTTAATCAGGACAACAGCAAGGATGGAGCTGCTCACTCCCCTCTGAGGGGCCAGGTTCAGCCATGGTGCCATACCCACCTAGATTGAGGGGCTTCTGGCTATGGGCAGCCCCTGATATGTCTGTTGTACCCTGTCTTCCTGGCTGAGAGACAAGCCCTCCTCCCCTGAGGTGCAGGTGGGGCCTGACACCCTCTCCCAGGCTGACCACCAAGCAGCTGTTCCTGCTTCTGATCTTGTGAGGGTCTCTCGTCATGCTGGCGTGGGCAGTTCTGGGCCAGCACAGCTCATTTGCCCTGCAGGAAGCCACCCCCACATGGAGAAGGCCAGGTTCTTCTCTCCTGTGAATGAGTTGAATTGACTGACTGAAGGACCTGGATGAAGGACCTGGAAGAACAACCTGTCTTCTTCTGCCCTCCACCTTGGGCTGGAGGAGACTGCACTGGGGGAACCTCTTTTGGCTGGGTCCTGTGAAGGGGAGGTCAAGAAGCAACCAGAAAGACAGAGCAGGACCCTGTTCTTAAAGAAACCCAATTCCTTTCCTTTAAAGCCATTGAAAAAAGCAGAGAATAGCAGCAATAGATGTGTTTGTATCCAGTCATAGTTTCAGGAATGAAATACGATATGGTCCTTTCCATGTGATTCCATCATCCCTGGTATGACACAGGACAAGTCTGTAACTCTCTGAATATTTTCAGAGTGACATTTACAGAGAGTTGCAGCTAAAGCCAATTAATCATAAACACCAAGTTTGTTCTCCAATCTTGCCCTATAATATTTCACGCTATTAGGATTAACTACATTATTTTTTGACCCTTTTTAGTACTGTAGCAGATACTGGTGTGAAATCTCTTACACTAGTGATTCTGTAGCAATACCTCACCAGCATTAATCAGTCATTTTTTCAGTCAGCTTCTACTTTGCAGTCAAAGCAATGCATACAGCAATCACAATTACTCTTGGTTGTGTGATGAGCCTGAAACAGGAAAAGATGGAAATGTAAAGAGAGTGGTAACTGTACAGTTAAATGCCTAAAGCACAGGATTCTCATTTGGAAGCAGAGAATCATAGAAACATAGAATGGCTTAGGTTGGAAGGGACCTTAAAGATCATCTAGTTCCAACTCCCTGCCGTGGGCAGAGACACCTCCCACTAGAGCAGGTGGTAGGAATATAGTGGGAAAGATGTAATAAAAGTGAAGAAGAAGAAGAAAATTTAGAGGTTAAATGAAATGCTCTCTTTGACAGCCTGTCCCTGGCAAAATCTGCTTTGATCATCTTTTAAAATATGGAGAGAAAACACAAAATCCTTTTATGAGCTGCCAATGGGTAAAATCCTTGACAAGCCATGCAAAGAGGGAGCACTAAACCCCATGATCAGGAGGAGATTCAAAATCACCAGCCTAGGGCACACTAATGATCATATTAGAACAAGAGATACGCAGGTAAAATCTTTCAGAGTCACTTAGTTTTAAGGCTAATAATCAATGGCAGGTGGTTATGGAGTTTACCTTGCCAAGAAATGTTCTGTAGATTTTTAACTTGATCTAAGTTTTACGCTCTGTTGTTCTCAAACTCTACCTGATTAAGTAACCAAAAGACACAGCTCCTCAGCTGGCATGATTTGATTTCCCATGTGTGTGTGCTCCAAGGCTGCTGCTATCACCCCACAGCAGATCAAGCAGGGAAACCTTGAAGGCTTTGGAGAATCACAGAATCATGGAATTGTTGGAGTTGGAAGGGACCTTCTAGAGATCATCTAGTTCAACTCCCCTCCGAAAGCAAGGTTGCCTAGAGCACATCACTCAGGACTGCATCCAGGCGGGTCTTGAAAACCTCCAGAGAAGGGGACTCCACAACCTCCCTGGGCAGCCTGTTCCAGGGCTCTGGCACCCTCACCATAAAGAAGTTCTTCCTCATATTTGAGTGGAACTTCCTATGTTCCAGCTTGTTGCCCCTCGTCCTGTCACTGGGAACCACTGAAAAGAGTCCGGCTCCATCCTCCCTCAAACCTCCCTCTAGATACTTATAAGCATTAATAAGGTCTCCCCTCAGCCTTCTCTTCTCCAGGCTAAAGAGTCCCCGCTCTCTCAGCCTTTCCTCATAAGGGAGATGCTCCAATCCCTTAATCACCTTTGTTGCCCTGGAGTCCAATAAGCTTTGGAGGCTAAATCTCTTTCCATGTGATTGTGAACTTCTCCAGATGGGAAAGAAGTCCCTTTGTGGCAGCAAGTATGACTGCAGAGAAGAAACTTCCACAAGCATCTCTTTCTGGAGTGTTTTTCTGGTGTCTGGGAATTTTCTTCAGCCTAGAAATTGCCAGTCTGTGTTTATTGTGGAAGTAGCAGTGTCCTTAGCCACAGAAGAATTAAAGGCAGCAAGCCACGAACATCATGTCTGCTGCAGTTCATCCAGAACTGAGCTGACACTGATGCCCATGTGGCACTTTTCTTCTTTTTATCTTCTGGCAATAGGCATAATCTTGATTTTTGTGTATACTGATATTTTGCATAATATTTGTTTGTATATAAATATTTCACTGAAGTAATATCAGCTCCAGCAGCAGCATCTTCTTTGTTTTGTTCCTCTCATCGACACCAGGGAGGGAGATATGCTGTCCTTAATATTGCACTGCATACATTCAGAAGACCCCCAAAATATTGCTTTCATCTTTGCAGAACGTATTTCACCTTTTCTTTGAGGGGAGCTACAGGTAAGGTGGATAGGTGTAGAAATGCTTCTGTGGACAGCACCAAATTATCTAATCTCATGATGGCTAGCATCACCCTAAATTTCTTTGCCAGTAAAGTGCTATTGCTTGTATCTTTCTCACCACATCGATCTCTAGCAGGCAGCAGAACATGTCGACAATTGTAGGTTGTTGCTTGCCAGGTTCATTAAGCAAGGAACAGTGCTCTTTAATCAAGGTGGTTACTGTTTTCTTGTCCAGTGCTGTAGTATACAATGAGGCGCTAATAGGTTGCTGAACTACGTCCACCTCCTGCATGCCACCTTTGCATAGAGGTCTACCGCAATACTCACCTTAGCGGAGACAAGTTCATTCTGTTTTGGTCACCAAACACCACGTGTCTTTCTCATCTTTCTCGTTATTGTGCTGCAGTCGCGTTTGGACCAGCAGTCTCTGACCATGAAGCGTCAGAGATGTGCTCCGGAGGAACTCATGGAAACAGAGGGCGCCGCTGAGGCTGCTGGCTAGAAGAGCCATTAGCCACAAGGGGGAGGTGGTGGTTAATAATGCGAAGCACCGACCACTTTAGCTGAGGATCTAGTTCTGTGTAAATAAAGTTCAGAAGTGAGGTGTCTCAGAAATACAAACCCGCAGGAGCAGCTATAAAGAGAAGGATGAAGAGGTGCTGTTCCAGCAGCCGGACGGCTTGGGCTGGGACCAGGCTGGAGCACAGGGCTACTGGGGGTGCACGACAGTGAATGCCTGTCACAGCAGGTCTCATAATCCCTTTGCACTCTTCAAACTCTTCCACAGATACTTTGTTTCCAGGGGCACCATTTACTTTGCGTTGTTTGGTTATTGCCAGTAGAA